>OX465293.1:116863176-117463176 GCA_949987695.1 Merzomyia westermanni
CTTAGTTCTGTACGTCAAACTGAAGAGTCAAGACCCTCAGTACGATGCCGACGCAACTCGCGTAATTCACGAAATCATAAAATTACACAGGACGGTAGTGGTGGTGCTGTGCCACCTGCCAGCAGTTCACAAAAGCGACGCAAACGATTCATGAAAAAACGTAAGAAGAGTGCGGAAAACCGCGTGGAAGGTGCACAATCACCGCATAAGCCGCGTCAGTCACGTAGTGTAGGTGGTACGCCAGTCTGTGTGCGACGGCAGAGACATATCACAGCGAAGAATAGGTAAGCTGGTTAAGGGCGAAGATTTGCTGGAAGAAGAAATATATGTTTAGGGATACAAGTAATCAAAATTGTTCCAAGAACGCGCTGGGCTCGAGGTTTGTATGTAAAAAGGTTTCGCAGCCTGCTGGATAACATCAAGTAGTCACAAGCTAAAATCTTGGTACGGAAGAAAGTTCTGAGCATTTTGAGTTTGGTGACATATTTCTTAGAACTTTGGTGGGTTGAACTCTCCTTACATTAGAGCCTCATACAATACAAAGTTCTAAGGTCAACGAGTTTTAAAATGAATGGCTGAGGTGTCTGAATGATTTTTAGAAAATGGGGTAAAAAGCTCCCAGAGAAATGGACTTACAAACGAGCGCTCTCAGCAAAATCGGATCTAAGTATCATAAGAACCTAGATTTATATTTAACCAAGGGCTGTTGTTACAAAATCTTAGTAGTTATAAGACCAAGCTTGGCTTAATAATTGGGAATTAGAAGCTTAAAGCTGAACTATGTTTTTTCCATATTACTTCAGCTGTGCCAAGCCCTTTCTGGATTTTTATGGCTGAAAGTTCGGGCTTGAAGTAGGCTAAAAATGATCTGTGTGGGACAGTCATGGACCCTCAGTGGCTCTAATCTAGAAAGGTTGTCTGAAATTGAGATTTCTAACATTATTGAGCTCCTCAACAAGGCTGGTTGATTGTAACCTACATCCGCTTCACTTTCAGTAGGTCTGATGGGTTTTTATGCCATCAAAACGGCTCCAAAATAGCTACTTGCGATGACTGGATGGCAGCGCTTCTACTTACCTCCCTCCCTAGTCCCAAGCCATAAAAACTTACAGCTTCTTCATTGACTCAGCATTCTAAAATTATAAATTTCTTCCACTCTTCCAGAATTTATCAAACTTCACCCCTAACCAATCGCTCCAGTTCACTGGTCTTTACGGATCAGCGCGATACGAAACGCTTCATGACAATCGCTGAGAGCGAACGTGCTTTATTGCAGGCAGACTTGGAGGCGGACGTCAAGTATAGGCAACTGATACAAGAAGCTGAATCTCTACTGGTCTCCATGAAAAATAGTATGCAGAGGTATGTAGTGAGCAGCTTATGAAATCGCGTTATACCTAACACATCTTACGTTTTTTGCCAGCATACCACGCGATACACCAGTCTCGAGTCCACGTCGTCTGAATCCACTCGCCAACAAACGTGTGGAAATGCTCAAAAACTGTGAGGCGGATACACGGCGCGAACAGCTCAAGCAAACGCAACAGGCTGAGAAACAACAACAACAAGAATTGGCTGCAGCTATTAACCGTCGTATTGATCTACTACGTCACATGCCTGCCTCGGCGCCCAACAGTCCACGCTTCAGTCGCTGTAGTCCACGGAAAACGCATTTAACAAATTTCATCAATCAAAATGTGCCACCAGAGGTACCGCCACGTAAGACGTTACTAGACGCTTTGAAACAGCCGCCATCGCCACAGCTGCAAATAAATGGAAGACGCATGCAGCGCAGTCCTAACATCACACCACTCCAAGAACGTCGCATACGCAGTCAATCGCCTGTGTCGCGTCACAAGGAGATGAGAAATACACAATGTGGCCAACCTTTTGAAAGCGATTCAGATTCGGAGCTACAACTGGATATCCATAAACAATTAAATAATCACAATGATGTAGTGAAGCAGACAAGCCAGCTTCCAACCGCTCCAGTGGATGTTGTCAATCATAACTACTTACCAGAGTTTGCACGGATTTCACGCTTCAATGAAGCGGATCTGCAAAATCATAATTTGGCTGGTGGCGAGAGCAAATCTAATACGAGCGCAGTGGTTCAATGGCAGTCGGGATTGTTGCATGCGTGTCCTCAAAGTGAACCGTTGAAAAGAAAAGTTTATAGTGGCAGCTCCACATTTGAGCGCATCAAAAAGAGTTTCGACTTGGAAGCGGGTGAGTTTGTGACTTTTTCAAAGCTTTTATCGTGCTCTTCAACTCACTCTCATTTTACAGAACTACCAAAACATGCAATGTTGGCTAAAATTCAGAATTTTCGAAGGCGTGAGCTTCAAAATTTGAGTCCACGTTTAACGGCACGTCTAAACAGTCAAGATTTACATCAATCCGTAGGACATAGTTTACACTGCGAAAACGACTCCAACGGCGTTGGCATGCAGGAGGATCACAAAAAGCAAATGATACTTAGCACGATTGCTGACTTGAAACGTAGTTTGGAGACGCAGAGTGTTGAATTAAATGGTCTCAATTAGGATTATCAAGAGTTTAGTAGGAGTGGTTAGATTGTGATTCTAATTTTGTTGATTTGTTATTGTAGTCTTTTTTTATTAGTCTAACCTTAACCTTTGTTTTATAGTTCCACGTACCTTACCCAGTTGTATTGGACCACTTAATCTGTTGACAGATAAACGCAATGACGTGGGCTAGTTTGTATTGATGTTTCTAATGGTTTTATTTTATTTTATCCTTTTATTGGTGCAGTCCAATACCCAAGCTATGGCATCAAAGCGGGTTCCAAAAGCTATTTAGGCGAATTGGGGCACATTCATTTACCTAACACAGGGTTGGACAATGGTGGGATTGCTGCTAGAAGAGTAGGTTTAGTTGAGAAAATGAATGGATGGTTAGTATCATGGGGAGACACGTCGCATGCCGGGCAGACATTTGGCATGTCGAAGTTCAGTCTTGATAGGTAAGAGTTAGACGAGAGCTAACAAAGAAGTTCACCGACTCTGTGTGAATGCGTTTGTGGGCCTGTCGATGCACCTATGGATCAAACAGCGAAAAGATGTGATGTCGGATCTCATCATACTGCTTACGAAGATGACTCCTTATTCTCCTGGAAGGCGGACTTTGGTCATGCAGGCGGCTGTTCAGGTGCTGCGATTTGCCAGGCGGCCGCCATGGTGTGAAGGTAGTGTTGCCGGCCTACCACACCGAAGGTCCATGGTTCGAGCCCTGGTACAGGTAACATCAAAAGTGATTTGAAAAAAGTTTTTCAAAAACGGGGTCGCCCCTCGGCAGTGGTTTGGCAAACTCTCCGAATGTATTTCTGCCATGACAGGCTTCTCAGCAAAAATTCGTCTCCTTTGTAGATGCCGTTCGGAGTCGGCAAAAAACTGTAGGTCCCACCAATTTGTAGGGAAAATTCAAATCGGCACACCACAAATTGGAAGAGAAGCTTGGCGCAAAAATCTCTTAGGAGGTTTATGATGATATACCTGTTGTATATCGCGCCAAAAAATCATAATCTTTTAAAAAACTAACACCAACAGAAAAATCGAAAATATTCAGAAATATGTTTTGTTTGGTTCAGACCTGTTAAATAAGGCTTACTAATGCTAATGACTACCGATTTGATTAATTATTTTCTTGAAAGTCCATTCAATGATTGATTACCATTTTGATTACTTTCGATTATTTTGTTGATTTTTTTTAGTATTGTTAAAGATACGCATCAACAATACTGAAAAAATCAATAATAAAAAAAAAAGTTACAAAATCAAAAGTAATCTAAACAACTTTTTTTTGATTATTTTCGATTTTTTCTAATCGTAATTAATTAATAATTGCATTTTCTTGAAAAACAATGAAAATAATCATTACCAATTAAAAAACCGTCTAATTAATTAACTACGAATTACTAGTTAAATTTAACAGGTCTGGTATCATTTAATTTTAATTCTAACCACTTATTAATTTTTGATTTGTGGTGAAAACTGAAATAATTCTCGACAATTAAAAGCAGCATCTATTATAATTTATCCCGTCTGCGCTAAATATGTTTAATGCTTAATTTTTATAGAGCAGAATTCATTGCTCCCACCTAATAAAATATAAAGGAAAAAATGTTAATCCGCCCTTTAAATGCATCATTAATTAGTACATATTCATTTAGAGAACTTCACTTAAACCAGCTTGCATTAAAAATGCGATTGAATACATACTTACAAGTATAATTGTTTAATTTGCAATGTCAATGACTTAAGAAACATACTTACTTACATTAGATTGCAAACTTGTACATACTCGTATGTATGGAGTTGCTCTAGTAATTTAAAATCCAAAGATTCAATAAGAAAAAAAAAAAGAAACGCGAAAGAAAATATTTATAATAATTGTTTGTTAAGAAAACGTTATGAGCCCGCGAGAACGTTTCCTAATTATGAATGGGATTTAATAAGTATACTTATATACAAACATTTAATATATGATAATTAGTTAAAGTTTACTCATAGGACAGCGCAAATATAAGAAAATAATAAATTATTACACAATATCTACCATAACAATTAAAAACTACAAAACCGTATTTAAATATAATTAAATATACAAACAATTGAAATGTTGCTATTAAATATATATATGTGTGTACGTATGTGACAACTGTAATTGCAAGCCAATAAGGAGAAACAAAAAACAAAAAACCAATTTAACAAAAAAAAAAAATATAAGTATATGCATATGAAACAAAACAAACAAAAACAAAAAACAATAAATAACAGAACTGAAGGACTGAAATCATTGCCATGCTAGCATATAATTAACAATAAATTGATATGACAAAAAAAAAAAAGAATTAAAAGAAGGTGAAAAGATTTACATACCCAGATTTGAAAAACATATTTACGAAAGATACACTAAATACTCAGCTACATACATATATATTTATTAAATTTAATACTAAGCGCGAAAGCTAACAATAACCTTTAAGCTAAGAATATATAGATGAATATTGATTGCGGAAAATTATCAGTACCATCTCGTTGACTGAGTGGAGGATAAACGTATCGCGGCTGCTTTTTGAAAACCCCACTAACTCAGCAAACTATTGAAAACTAACTTATCTATCAATCAATTTGTTTTAAAAAATGATGCATCTCAAGAAAAATGCTTTACATATTCAGCTAAGGAAGAGCACTCTTAAAGCAAGCTCTGAGACAGGACTTCTCAAATAGGCTTATCTTCCACTTGACAAACGTTATGCATACAAATGAATATGTAAAGTGAATGGAAAACAAAAGTCAAGAAAAGTAATTGAAGATAAATAATGCATTTGAAAACATATACAGTGGAACTTCCATAATCGACTTACGGAGAATTTGAGTTATAGAATTCTTTCGGTTTTAGTATGTATGTATTTTTTATATAATGAATGGTATTTTTTTATTTTAAATATATAGTCTTACAGAAAACCACTATTGTCAACCGTTTTCGTTCGAGTTATGGAAAATTCGAACCGGAACTATTTTCCTATTCCCTATTTCCGCATGAGATGTATTATTTAATACAATATTAAGTAATAATATTATTTTCTATGACATGTAAATTTTTTTGTAGAGAAGTGCAGTGCCTAGTACGAATATATCGAGTAGGGTTCCATGAGGTCCCAGGTCATGTGTGCTTTCGCGTACATATTTATGTATGTAGTACGGATTCATGTTATTCGGGGTATTGCAACGTCTTTGGTTGCTATTAGCTAACTTAGTCTTACAGGGAAATTCTAACAATAGTATTTCACCTCAAAACAATCTTTCGTAAGACGACGGGCTACTCTGGCGACTATCTTTCAACTCACCACTGTCTTACGAAAGATGATGGATCCAAGCAATTTAGAAAGCAGAACAAATAAAACTTGCGCAAAAGAACGTTAAACAATTAGAAGCTCCAACAACGAATCAAAGTGGACGCATATTCAATCGATGGTTGGTAGTTGTTTTAATTGAATATTTACACAAAAAAATTTAGTTGGAGCAACAAAACCGTATATTTGTGAATATTTAATAAAAATAAAAGTGATAAAATTATTAAAACTATTTAAACGCAAATTTCTCCATTGGTGGATTACCTACTCGCGAATAGATGGTTTACTGTTTCTGACTCTTCGTCGCGTTAAACCTTCAAAAAGCTTTTCACCACGAGTGGTGAATGTCAGACCTCTTTTTGTAAGAACGTTGCGCCAGAGTAGCCAATGTCTTTTAAACAATCTTTCAAATCATCTGACGATAGATTTTTAACTGTCTTAACCAGAATTACCCTGTCAATCTTGGTGACGGAAGCACCATTTTGTAAGTCAGATACAGAAACATTATGAGTTTTTTTAAGATCACTAAAATAATTATATTGAAAATGGGCGCGGCTTTAAAACAAATAATGTTAGAATTGAAACCGTTGTCTAATTATCAATTATACCCAGCTAATCAAAAGTAGGAAAAAACACTCCTTTTGGAGCCATTAAACGCACATTTATCGGAGCTTTACCGTACGAAATGAGCTCTTTTCGGATCCCAAATGGAGTGAAAAATCGTTCTGCGGGGGCACCCCAAAAGGAGTCATAAAAAAGATTCCAAAATGAGTTCGAATCCGATGAATTTGGAGCGTTTTATGACTCTTTTTAAATGAAATTCGGAGTATTTTTGGACTCTTTCCGAGCCTTTTACTGATGATTTTCTAAAGCTTTTTCGGAGCCTTTTTTGAGCCTTTTTAGGCACACTTTTTCCTTCATTCTGATGGGTTTTGGACTCTTTTTGAAGCCTTTTTTGAGCCATTTTAGGCAAATTTTTTTCCTTTTTTTTACTATTTTGTTAAGATTTTTATAGATTTTTAAGACTGTATATCTGTATTTAACCAATCAGAAGAAAGTTCACTTTTTAATGGTTTATACAGTATTATTAATGTAATATTGAAAATATATATTCCATTAGTTTTTTTTTTTCGAAAACAAGTTTCATGTAAAAATATTTGTATAACTAAATATATAGATACAACTAAGCGTAAACATTTTTCATTCGGAACTTATCACAGCATACAATCTAAAATTATATTCTTTTCATTAAAATGTTATATAGAATATAAAGGGTGTTTTTTTTAGGGGTATAGAACTTCGAATTGAAATAAAAGACAAGAAAATCGTTTTAAGGTCCATCAATTTGGCTTTATTGGAAGGATAATTTTATGCCATTAATGTTTAAATATGATTTCGGGCATGTGGCCGCCGCGGCTGGCTCGAATAAAGCCAATTCTACAGGTCCAATTTTCAACCACTTTTTCGAGCATATGGGGCCGTATGTCGGCAATAACGCCACGAATGTTGGCTTCCAATTCCCCTAACGTTTCTGGTTTGTTGGTGTAGACGAGCGACTTCACATATCCCCAAAGAAAATAATCCAATGGTGTCAAATCACACGACCTTGGTGGCCAATTGACAGGTCCATTCCGCGAAATTATGGGCTCACCGAATGTTTCCTTCAATAAATCGATTGTGACGTGCGCTGTGTGGCATGTAGCGCCGTCTTGTTGGAACCACAACTCATCCACATTCATGCCATCCAATTCGGGAACAAAATAGTCGGTTATCATGGCTCTATACCGGTCTCCATTAACGGTAGCTGCCTCTCCAGCATTATTGCGGAAGAAGTATGGCCCAATGACTCCACCAGCCCATAGAGCACACCAAACAGTCAGTTTTTGTGGATGTAATGGCGTTTCAAGGGTCTCATGTGGATTCTCTTCACTCCAAATGCGGCAATTTTGCTTGTTGACGTAGCCATTCAACCAAAAATGAGCCTCATCACTGAACAAAATTTTGCGATGAAAATCAGCATCGAAATCAATCTCATTTTCGGCCCATACACCAAAATCACGACGCATTGCATGGTCTCGCGGCTTTAATTCTTGCACAAGCTGGATCTTGTAAGGTCGCAAGCCAAGATCTTTGCGCAAAATCTTCCATAAAGTTGATGGACAAAGCTCCAATTGCTGTGCACGGTGGCGAATCGATTCATTCGGGTCCTCTTCAACACTTTGCTCTACAGCGGCAATTGTTTCTTCGGTGCGCACTGTTCGACGTCTCTGCGGATGCGTATTATCACATAGAGTAAACGTAGTGCGAAAACGATCCATGGTTAACCGAATTAATTGCTCTGATGGACGATTATGTCGACCATAAAATGGACGGAGCTCACGGTAAACTTCGCGAACTGAACCATTATTTTCGAAATAAATTTGCACGATTTGCAAGCGTTGTTCTTTTGTCAACCTGTTCATGATGAAATGGCAAACCAAACTGAACATAAATGACATTAGAGTTGCCAGATTTGACCACAAAATGCCAGTTTTATCTCTATTCGAAAAACAAACCTGTAAAAAAAACACCCTGTACATACGAGTACATACAGAGGTGGCAGGAATAATAGAAACAAAATTGGAAGTAGTTTTACTCGTAAAATATATTTATTTGTGTTTTTAATAAATTTCATTTAAAATAAAGCAAAATCTTTTACAAAAACCACAGAAATAAAATTTTCAAAGTTTACACAAAGATCGGGAAAGTTTATCAAAGTTATAAAAATTACCATCAAAACTTTGTGTTAACTTTGAAAGTTTTACTATGTGGTTTCTGTAATAGACTTTGTTTTATTTTAAATGCACTTCTGGCTTGCAACTTACGACTATTGATAACGATTTACAAAAAAACGACTATTTACCTTCCGTTAGGTATAATAAAAAAAACCTCATAAAATGCTCTAAAACATTCATATAATTGAACGTTGCTGCTCATCCGCCCTCCACCGTTTATTTTCTCACAATTCTCTTTACGAGTGCAACAAAAAGGATCAGAAAACGCTCTAAGTCGTTCATATAACTAAGCCTTGCCGTTTATCCGCTCTAAAATATTAATTTCTTCTCCCAATCTTCCTAAAAAAGTGGGTTTTTTGATCTTTACTAAATAACACTCCAAAAAAACTCAAATTACGGACTCTTTTTGGATCATTATTTCGGAGCGCTCCGACTTTGGTAAGCTGGGTAGACGAGGAATGAATGAAACAAGTAGGTAGGCTGGGTCAAGATCCCTTGTGGTAGAAATATTATATAAATCTAATTGATTTTCTAAGGGAGAAGGTCCAACGTTTCAGAAAGGAAAGGCCTGTTCAACGATTTTGAATGCGGAATTCAAAGTGAAAGTAAATTATGCTACTAGTTATGTGGTGAGGCAAAGAAAGAGTGTAAGAAACAGGACGAACCTAAAGCTAACATTAGGGATTAAACACCTTAATCATGCGATTACTTAATCCTGACAAGGTGTTAGGGACCTGAAGGTTTCCCACTCAACTACAATAAACCTGGATGAATGATGTTTACATCACTCCAACCAATAATTAATTTCACTAATTTTTTCGCCTAAATGACATTATAAACCATCTATGTAGTTGAATGCTTTATTGACTTCCTGCTGAACTTCAATTAAAATTTGACACCTTTAAAAGCATTTGAATATTAATCGCATTAATTCTAACCCTACTGCGCTTTCACCTTATTGACGCATTTATTAAGATGTGCATATGTAACTAGATACACTTGCAGTAGTAATATTCATTAGTTTACGTCTATTTGCAACAACTTAATTAATTTCCTACTTTGTATTAAATAATCAGCAACAACTTTTTTTGTATGTCAAAGCTCAGAGTGCATTTGGGTGTTAACCTAGACAAAGAACTTGTGGTGGACAAAAAAAAAAAAAACAAAAAGAATGCATGAAATTTAAAACATGTACATCCGTTCTAGTTCTGAACTGGCTGGCTTCTAGTACATTCGAAACACCTACTAATTCGTCTTCAATCTATTTGACATACAATCAACTGACGCATTTAGTATGGTGATGTTTTAGGCGTTGGAAATTATTCCCGATTTTCTATAGTTCCGAACTAGTTAAATACTCTACAATTTAAAGATATTTATTCAAGGACCGCAAATAATGATTATTTTTTTTTTACTCATTCTTGAGTACTATTTTATTTTTCATAATAAAACTCAAAGCATCAATTATCCTGAACTATCCAGAATTTTGGCTTAAAAATTTGAACTAACAAACTTCTTACTCTAAAGTTTTCGATCCTAAAGCTACATTTTTCTCCCTAAATGGAGCAAAAAAGGATTTAGTAATGCATGAAAATGGGTATTTATGAGATGGAAATGAAAGCACGAATTTTTCATACCCATTTTCTATCATTTATAGTAGAATTTTCAATAAGGTATCTTTGGTGTCACCCACTTCAGAGCAAATTTTTAAGGTGAAATTTTCCATAGTTCAGGATATATGATGCTTTGAGTTTTTTTTATGATAAATAAAATAGTACTCAAGAATGAGTGAAATATAAAAATAATCATTATTTGCGTTCCCTGAATCTATTTTTACAATTTCGTTTTTCTTGAACCAGACCAAAACTCTATAAGGGGATTCTAACATATGAATCCCTCCTAAAATTGTTATACACAAAATTCTAGGCGATTTTGTACAGTACCTGTTTTTCTAAGAATTCAGAACTCAATTGCGTAAACGCGTTTAAAGTCTAATTTATTTGATGAACAAACTATTTCCAAGACTGAGTAGAAGAAAAATCAAATTCCAACATTTTATTTAAAAACCTCCTACTACCTCAGAAGCGCCATACCGCCGAAAATGTTGTAAATTAACATTGAGATAGGGCGTTTTTGAATTAGATTTTGAAACAGGAGATTATTTGAAAAATGAAAGTCAAAGATAACGGGGGCTTGAAACAAATTATGTTCAAAGATGAAACTTAAAAAATTTAATTTTAATGGTATCTCTTTAAAGATATGCATTGTAGTATAGATTTACTAGAATTCAACTCTAGAAAAGCTTTATCTATTGAATATTTCCTTCAAAAAGTGACGAAAGGTAGCAAATATTGTAGTGTTCATCTGAACCACTTTTAGAACTTTTTCTGATTGAACTCAAGGATCTCGGAAACTGAAACATGGATTTTTATGAGAGCTTAACTGCTACAAGGCCTGCCACTCAGGACGTTTACAAAATTTTGTTTTATCAAAATCGCATTGTAAACAAAAAAAGATATAGTTATTTAAAGCGCGATACCTATAGGAAGAAACACAGTCTGTAAATTGTTTTCATGATTTGGTGTAACAGGAACGTCGACGCTACTTATAAAATGAAAGGGAAAAGTAATTTCTTCTAAATACACTTCAAAATAACTGGTTGATGGTTATTGAACTGCCGCTATTAACTAGTGAAAATCCAGTTATTACGGAACTAGTTCTTATTTAGCACATTACAGCTAGTTCCGAACCAATGGTTTGTATGGTTAGTTACCGAATTCACTGCTGATTACTTAAACTGCGCATTGAATATTTACTAAAGGTAAACATATTTTAATGCATTGGCGCAATTCAAATTACAAATTTGTTTGTCGTCTGTGCTTAAGAACGTAATTTACTTAATTACTTTTCTTTTTCATTAACATAACTATTGTACTATCTAATTACAAGTTTTCTACATTTTTTTTAACTTAAACCCTTTTGTAGGTAAACATGCATGGCCTAAACTTAAGTGAGTTAACTAGGCAATGTGACCTCTCGACAAACTAATCACGTTATGTAAACAATTTTGAACAAGAAAAAAAAATAAAAAAACAACTAAGTGAGATATTTATTAAATACTGGCAATGTTAGTAAAAGTATTAAGAAAAATTAGTATTAAGCTAAGAAGAATAATAGAAATAGTAACTTATTTTCAATTTTGTATTGAAAATTAAATTATTTAAAATAACTTACAGAAAAACCACGGTGCTTGAAGAGATAAACATTTCGAAATGCGTTGGGCCAACATAGTTGCAATATTTATTTGTAAGTAAAAAAAAGTATGAATCTATATAGAATTTAAATGCTGAAAGAATGCAAAAGAACTGCATTTAAGTTTAGTTCACACAAAACACATACATACAATTCTATCAAATCATAAAATCTATATACTATAAGCGATAATTTGTAAAATGCGTATTTTTGTTGTTCTAAGTTATTCACTGATAAAACGAAAAACCTCCAATTATGTCTGAAAGTCAAATTGCAACTAGTCATGGAAGTGAAAAGAGAGAACTTACACTCTTAAAAGAGTCCTAATTTACTTGCATCCTTTAACTATTTAAACTTAGTATTAGCATATATTTATTAAATATTTACATACAAAAATTTAACATAACTACAAGTATTCAATTACTCTCCCAATGGGGTTGTGTAATTAATTATATATGAAATGATACAGACAGTAAATGAATGAGCGTAATTTTGAGGGCGCGATTTTAGAGGGCACAGTTGTGCTTCGTAACTGTTATGGCTGCCTAAAATCTGGTAAGCTTTATTTTATTTTTTTTTTATAGTAAAAACAAAAGCTGCAAAATACTAAATATAATTTGTAATTCAAAAGGGCTAATTACAAATACTCGGTAATTTAAAAAATTAAATATCAAGTACAACTAATTTATTTATTATAGTGATTATTAGTAAAATTAAAGTGAGACTTATTATTATACTTAAAATATAATCAGATACAATTACTTTTTGGTTTTACTTTTTGGATTTTTCTGTGTGGTTCGTGGAAGGAAGAAATGCTTTATGCATTGACCGGATTTAAGCCTCTTTACTAGATGCTCTTGTAGCGGGACCCTCCGAGTGAGCGACTCTCTTCTCATTTTCTAGGACTACCAACTTAAATCTAACCTCCACGACGCGCACATTACTTAATAGAGTTGTGTAGATATAGAATGAACTGGTTTAACTGACCGACTCAGTGAGCCAACGACTTGGTTCAGAAAATGAGCACAATATATTTATCTACCTCTAGACGCGATACATTTTTGCTTTAATTACGATTTCTGATATTGTTTCGTAGCTCATGCGATAAAACTTACGGTAATCGTAATTTAAAAAAAGTTTTTATGAACAATTACTGTGTTGTAATCTTGCCCCTTTTCGTATATAATTCATTGCTCCTAATACAATGATTACTGTGATGATAATTTAAAATTTTTCCGAACTACGAGCGCTGCCATTATTTAGCAATTGTGATTTCGATAACAGTAATTATAATTTCAAAAGCTTAATTTTATAATCCTAATCGCCTTGTAATGGTAATCCGCATCGCCCAGCTCTGCTTAATTACTGAGTTGTAATAGTACTTCGGTTAGATGACCATTTAAAGAGGAAGGATAGTACTTTTACTTTTTTTCAGTTAAAAAATGAAGTTCGCTGTAATGGAATGTAATCAAAAATTTTAAATAAAATTACTACACCATTTCTTGAACCATTTTTAGATACGATGCTTAAAGTCACAATTAACTGTCGACCACCCTAATGCGCCGAAGAGTCAACTAATATTAAAAAAACTCAAATAAATATTGGAAAGTGAAAAAAAAAAATCAATTTACGCCTACTTCAATTGCCACCTTTTCCAGTTGCTTTTAAACCAGTTTTCTAGCTAAGCCGTTTAAAAGGTTTACCTTGACAAGCACGCGAAAATGCGTGACAGTAATTGGCTCAACAAAATTAATCTGATTACACAACCCTAGAATCTAGTCATATCCTCCTAGAGTTACAATTTCAATCTGCTCAGTATTTGATTAGAAAATAATTTATTGTTCATTAAAGAAAATTATAAAATAATTAAACATAAAAATAAAAAATGAATAATCAATTAAATTATTTCTTTGATAACATAGTATTGTTTAGCTAAAATTCTATTAAACTATTATTTATTTTGTAAGACCTAGCCGAATTTAGTTGTATTTGTTTGTAAATGATAAATTTGTAGAAAGTAGAGTTGTAATTGTTACTTTTTCAAGCCGTCGGACTCGATTTATATATACTTCAATCCAAATAAGCAAAAGCGGTGGTAAATATATTTAATTTTTTTTTAAGAATTGGCAGCAAATTGGAGTGAAAGATAAGTTTAAAACACAAAAAAAATGTAGTTATGTAGCATTGCATATAATATGGAATCATATTTCAAAAGAAATATAAAATAATTAATAAAAATAATAACACAATTTTGCCCGAAATTCTGGAAACTTTTAATTTGTGTTAAATATTTTTCTATTTAGTTTTGTTTATACTGTTATATATATATATATGTATGTAGATATAGGCAGTAATATAAATAGTTCAGCTAATCTTGGTTTAGCTGAAAATTAGTAACGAGTCATTCTTACTTTATTTTAAAAATCTTAAATATTTTCACATTATAACACAAATTGCGTTTGTATTAAAAATGGTTATTTGTAACTTGCCAGTTTTCCATATTTCCAGAATTACGTAATTTTGACCTTAATCGGAATTCAAGCACAAATTAACTTAAATAAAGTAAATTTAGCATTGTAAAATCGCCCAGAAAAATAGGAAGAAAACTACTTATTTTGTTGCAAACCGGGAATATGTTTGGAAAAGAACGTGAGTAGATTCAAAGATATTTTTAGACGCAAGTACACATATAAGCTATAAAATTGAGCATAGAACACACGCTATACTTTTGTAGTGAGCAAAGTTTCAACTAAAACTTTCCTGAGAGTAACAGAAAAAATAAAAGGTTTAGCTTACTTTTTATTAGACAAAAGTTGTATAATTTTCAAAATGTAGCACTCTGTGATCGGCAATAAAAAGCAAAATAATAATAATTTGCTAACGTGTTTTCAGAAGTCAGATAACTTATATGAACACAGTTGGTAATTTATATGAAAACAAGAAACTTATGCTGCAGTCTGAACATAGCTTGAGGTTTGTTTGTGTCTTTGCTTACTACACTATGCTCTTGCTTGTTTTGCCCACTGCAAAAGTTACTATTTGTTCTTGGGCCTGAAATATGTCTCACACAAAACCCTAAGTTCATTTTCTAACTTAAGTATGTTTACTTGCGCCTAAAAGTATGCTAATTGCACAAACTACTCGAATCTGTTCCCAATCTCTTCCTTGTTCATTCGCGATTTCTTGTGAACTAACTAATTTTAATAATATTTTAAGGACAGATTTCAGCTTGCGAAAATACTTAGTTTAAAGATAACTTCTGCGTGAATTAAGATTGCGGTCGAAACTACTTCAGTCTGAACACAGCCTTAGTGCTGTTTGTATTTTGTATGTACTTACTTAGTTGAAATAATCTGAAGCATTCAATATTGTATCTTTAGGATACAAAGTAAATATGTAGCTATACACACACATCACATTGATATGAAATTATTATTACATTACTGTAACTACATTAACATTATAATTATAATTCGACCACATTCATAATGTATATTATAAAGTGATATTAAAGCCAGTGAAATGAATAAATAAAATAAAATTACTTATGAACAAAAAGTTTAGAAATTATTCTTTTGTTTTTCCCTACAGTAGCTAAAATTTTATTTGATACCTGGAAATTTTTCTCAAAGCATGTATTTTCTTAACTTTTTCAACTACATCAAGTAGTTGAATTCTTTTAATTCACAATGCCGTAATTAAATATAAGTTTTATTATTTATTTTGTTTTAGTTAGAATTTCATTAAGTATGCTATTTACATTTAGACAGACACTTACGAACTCAATTAATTCCCTTGACCCTCTTGACACGTGTTTTATGGACCTTGCGCCTTAAAAGTGATGTGAATAAACACTTGTGCATCAATGAAAACTATCAGGGACTGTAATGATTACAAGTTGTTTAAAGAAAATTTATTTATTTTTTTTTTTTGATTTTTTATGTATATACGTGATCTGTGACTAAAGACTTTTGATTTTAAATTGCATACATAGTTTTTCAATGAAAACGAGTTTAACAGAAATTTATGTTCTTTGCACGTTTGTGCAGGAATATCTAAAAATCCATTCAATCTAGAAAATCGGTGGCCAAATTGAGTTTCAGCCTACCGACGTGCTTCAAGCACAACACAGACCGATTTCTGAGCCTGAAAGTTGTTGGCCTGCCTAATCAATAGCGGCAGTCCCTGAAAGTTACGCAAGCAAATTGTGTGACCTTGACTCCTGATGAAAGAAGATATCAATCCCGTTTATAATTTAATAAATTTGTGCCACTTAGGAACAAGAAATAAACGAGATTACAAAAGGTATCGTAATGGAATACATATTCTATCTGTTTAACAACCCTGAGATAAAATTGATTTCGACTGATTTGAGATATTCCATCTGTTTTTGACTTTATATACTATATACTCCACATTATTAAAATGAAACGTCATAATGCGAAATATGCACCAGTGTTGCCACTTCCAACATTTTTTTCTGTGGTAAATTTTAAGAAAAAACCGTGGTAGATTTTTCGAAAACAGGAAAACATATGCAAATTTTTTTCCTTCAAAATTAGTATTATTATTCAAAAAATAACGAGAAATATTACAAGTTCAACTTGAATTTAAAAACAGAACATAAAACAAACATATAAACTAAAGAGAACAAGTTTGAGTAAAGATATTTTCTTGAAATTTTCACCAACTTCAGACATTAGTAAAATTATTTTTACAAATTTTCTGTAACAGTATATGCCAATGTACATACATATATTGCAAACATTTTAAAATAAAGGTCAAAAACTTGTGCAAAGTTTGGGAAAATTCGGCGAATATCAGTCAAAATTTTCAGCTACCGTAGCAGAATTTTAAGAATTTTTTGGAGTTTGCAGTTTTGTAGCTTATGCAATTTTATTAACCTTAAGCCCTTAAAGAAATTTTAGAGTTTTTGTAAATTTTTTTTCATCTGTACAAATTTCAGAGAATAAACAAACACAGTATACCTCTTATTGAAAATAATACTGTGTGCTAAAAATGTATTAAACCGCGTGCTTGTGTCAACATTTCGGCGGGTGGGGTTCAAACCCCCTTAAATCCCCCCCTAAATACGGCCTTTCTCGTTGATAGTTTTTTCTTGAACTAAGAAAACTAACGATATTTTAGTCGGCATGGCAGTTATCACTTCGTTGAACGCACACAGGCGGTGTTCTAAGCTTATGTTTTTAAAGAAATCTCATTAAAGTCTAAATTTCCTAAAATTCGTATAGCTATTTTGCAAGACTTGTTCCTTACTCTCTTTTTAGGATCAAAACATGAACACAACATTAGGCAAATTATTTTGCAAACTCCAGCGACAGTGAGTGCCACTCAAATGACCCACTTGGTTAATCTAATATATTTCGAAAACTTCTTCAACGAAAATTCATGTGTTAATTTTCATATAAAAATATAGATTTTCTGTCATATAACTACATCTTTTGAACTAGCGTTTCCAAGTTTAATAAAAAATTCCAAAAATTCTTTGAAATTCAAAAAAAGAGCTGAAAATTTGAGGCAAGAATTTAAAAATGATTTCCGTGTATATAGTTTTGTAGCCTTTTAATTCCAGTGCCATGAAGTGCAAGTCTCAAGGCTATTGAAAATTCGGTTGACTTATTTTTTTTTATTTTTTTTTCGCATGGAATGTGTGTGTCGAAAAAAATTCCCAAAAACCAACCGAGTTTTTCATGCGCATGGAGGACTTGCACTTTGTGAAACTAGAATTTGACAGGCTACAAAACTGCATATCCTGATATAATTTTTGAAATTTCTCACCACTTTTTTAAATTTTTTAAAAATTTTCGGAATTTTTGCATGAGCTTGAAAACACTCATTCAAAAGATTTCTATAACAGAAAAATCGGTATTTCCATATGAAATAAACAAATGATTTTTAGTTCTAGAAATTTTCGTAATATAAAAACTGGGCCATTTTGAGTGGCACTCACTTTGTACCAATTTGACATTATCGAGAGTTTTAATAGTTTTTTTGAAAACTTACTAATCTGTAGATGGTTAGACTATAGCCAGTTTGAAATTATACAGTATTTTTATAAAATTATCGAAAATCTAGATCGCGATCCCATTTATAACTTAACTTTAACTTTGTTTATGTTTTTTAAAGCTTTTAAGAAAAAATTAGATTTTAATGTTATTCTTTGTTTTGTATTATTATATTATTAGGGGTATTCATACCTATTATTATTGGTATTCATACCTATTATAAGTGGTATCCATACCCGGAGTACTACATAGTATGTCGCTGAGTAGGTGAAATGTAGTTTTTTGTTTGGTTTTTATACGTAAAATAATAAAAACATTATTCGCCTAAAAACTACAGAATAACGAATTATCTAAGATAGTTAAAGGATAACTAGAATTCATGTTAAAATCAGTTGGTGCTTCATATTAGATAATATTGAGAGTAAATAAAATACGCAACATATGAATAGGTAGGCAACCCTCTTGACTATACAGGAATAATCAGAAGACAAAGGGAGAGAAGACCATAGACAATCCTACGAGCTTTCCTTATGACACCCTGTTAATATATATGTATGTATGTATATTTGATACAAATAAAGAATAATTAGTTTGTTAAAAAAGCTCAAATTTTGTCTTTCTATGCAGGTAAGCTAAAGTTATGAAGTGCTAAAAAATGCTTTACGGAGCCACACGAACCGAAAGATAGGTGGTCGCTGACAAGGTACAATGGTAGAACCTCATTTATTTTATACAATACACTTCATAGAAACTTAGATGCGCTACTACGGAAGCTTATTCGACAGTAATTGGCGTGGTTTTCGTGATGCCATTTTTGTTGATTGATCAAAGACTCCAGTCATCAAGCCAGCACGCGTCCGGGCGCACTTGCAGAACTTAGCCGGCAATCCGTCAGTGGAATATTGCTCATATTCGCTAGATGGTTTCTAGCTCTCTTCGTTTAAAAACACAGAGAAGTAGTCCCTCCATGATCTAAGTAGTCCTGAGCATCGACCACTAGGACTTGGTGTTTGTTCTTGAAAGAGTTCTACTTCTTGGCTTAAGCCGTGAAACAAGTTTTTTAGAAGCAAGGGTTCGAATGGACTACGGTCGGATATATTACCGAAAGAGAAAATTCCGTGACCTGTGATCCAGCTTAAAGATTCCAGCCTACTTGATGTTATCGGCTCTAATTTTCCTTTCCATCGCCAGACTACTCTAATAAAGTATTCCACTTTTCTATAAAGGAGTAAGTACCCAAGTATGCGGTTAATTGAAATTCACAAAGGTTTCGAAGTAAACCCAGAAGTATTTATTATTCCAATAAATTCGCACGTCATTAGACCGGCAAATGTGCGCTGAGACAAATAACAAGTTCATCTAAATATGCCGATAGCTGTACAAGGCGTGATACACAGTAAAGAGTTTTCTAAACATAGAAAATTTACGCACAACTACGACACTTCTCGTCACGTTTGATGAATATGGATTTTGCTCTAGAAATGGTTGAAAGAATCGAGAGGTTGACAATACTTTCGGCACGTATCCACGTAAAAGCCAAATTAAGAAGAGAACAGCATTTGACTCAAGGTTTACATGAAAATATATTGTGTCGTCAATGCATCCTGTTATGCAGGATGAGTTTGTGAGCGGCGTTTTGCACTGTAGACTGAGTTTGGTGAAAAAATTTATATCCCAAATATTCAGAACAAATAAACTCAATAAGTTGTAATATTTATTAACGTACTGATGTGTAAGGAAGTCTAAGTTCGGGTGAACTGGAAAAATATGTACCGAACTTTTGGCTTTAACAATGTTTTTCCTTCTGGTACTTTTCATCTCAACCGGGAAAAATCATTAATATTAATTAGGAACATGAGTCGGTTGGCATTGATGCGGGGCCAAAGTCATCCAAAGAACCAGTTCGTGAATGTTTGTATAGGACACAAAACTCTTTACACTATAAACTGCATAGTATTTCTATATGAAGAGAAAAGACATAATGATGATAGGACGGAAATCATTTTACTTGTGAAGCTCTTGCTAATCAATCTATGAAAGCAATCTTAACCTCTGACCATTTTTGCAGAATGTCTCAGAGTCTTAAATAGGCAAAACTTAGATAAAAGGAACTCTATATCTATCACGACACTACCAATCACTGTTATGTGGAGAAGGTTAATATACCCTGTATACTACTACAGCTGGGTATAAAACTACTAACGTCAATGGGCATTCAAGCCATAACAAATAAATATGCCCAACATTTAAGTTGGTGTGACTTAAATGGCTTCACCGTTTGTGGTGATCCGTCGCGACGATGTAACGTTATAGAGTGTACTCATTCCAAAATTCTATATACGATATTAATTACTATTCTGATTTCGATTTCATTTGGAATTCCAAAGAATAATATGCTTGGGTTAGTCACACGCACAAGTATTCTACACCGATAAAGCGTTTATACTCGTATCATAACGAAATGAAAAAATCTAATTCAAAACTAAACGTCGTAGCTTCTGTGCAGCATATTGAATGCTAATTATAAAAGCCACGCGCAGCCTACACAACGTTCGCTTAGTGTTCATCATCCAAAACCGCTATTAAATGAATGAATGATATAACAAAATGTGGGCGGGGTTTTCAGTTGATAAGATAATAGTCAGTGTGTGGTTCTTTATTTAGTTTAAGTTGGCGATATTTGGATGAGTACAGCAAAGGTCATTAAAAGTGGACACAATAATTTTACTTTTGAAATACATATTTAACTATATTTGGTATAGTAGTAAAAATTATTATTCATTAGCACTAACATTTTTTATTTTATATATTTTCATATATTTGATTGCAAGTATATTTTCTATTACCAGTTGCTTTCTTTACTGCTGATTCCCTCCAAAGCTGTTTTTCTTTCCTTTCTTATAATTTCTTTACGGTTCTCTACTTTCTTTACCATTTAATAATAAAGCTTCAGTTTGTACTTTCTTTGAATTGATTAAACTGTGTTTTATTTTATTTTACTTAATTTTATTTTATTTTATTTAATTTAATTTTTTTACTTAACTTTATTTTCTTTTATTTTATAATTTTTCATTTATTTATTTAATTAAATTTTTTTTTATTTTACTTAATTTTGTTTCATTTTACTTTATTTTATTTTGTTTTGTCTTATTTTATTTAATTAAATTAAATTAAAAAAAATTATTTTATTTTACTTCATTTTATTTTGCTTTATTTTATTTTATTTTATCTTATTATATTTTATTTTATTTTATTTTATTTTATTTAATTTTTGCAAATTTAATTTTATTTCACTTTACTTTTTTAATTTTTTAGTTTGTTTTATTTATTTAATTATATTAAATTAAATTTTACTTAATTTTATTCCATTTTACTTTATTTTATTGTATTTTATTTCATTTTATTTACTTTTATCTAATTTTTTTAAATTAAATTTAATTTCATTTTATTTCATTTTATTTTTATTTATTAATTTAATTTAGTTTAATTTCATTTTACTTTGTTTTATTTTATTTATTTTATTTCAGCTTACTTTATTTTATTTTATTTTGTTTTATCTTATTTAATTTAATTTAGATTTCTTAAATTTAATTAAATTTTATTTTATTTTACTTAATTTTACTTTATTTTATTTTATCTTATTTTATTTTATTTAATTTTATTTTATTTAATTTTATTTTATTTAATTAAATTTAAAAAAATTTGATTTAATTTCATTTTATGTTATTGTATCTTATTTTATTTTATATTATCTAATTTTTTTAAATTTAATTTAATTTAAATTTATTTTATTTTATTTCAGCTTACTACTTTATTTTATCTTATTTAATTTAATTTAGATTTTTTAAATTTAATTAAATTTTATTTTATTTTATTTCAGTTTGCTTTATTTTATTTTTTAATTTTTTGTTTTATTTTATTTAATTTTATTTTATTTAATTTTATTTTATTTGATATTATTTTATTTACTTTATTTTATTTTATTTTACCTTATTTTATTTTATTTTATCTAATTTTTTTAAATTTAATTTAATTTTATTTTATTTTATCTTATTTCAATTTATTTTATTTTATTTTATTTAATTTATTTAATTTAATTTAATTTTACTTTGTTTTATTTTATTTCAGTTTACTTTATTTTATTTTATTTTATTTTATTTTAAAATTTTTGGTTTTATTTAATTTAGTTTGATTTAATTTAATTTAATTTAATTTTATTTAATTTTATTTTATTTAATTTTATTTTTCTTATATTTTATCTTATTTCATTTTATTCTATTTTATTTTAGTTTGTTTCATTGTACTTTATTTTATTTTATTTTATTTCATTGAAATTTATTTGAAAAGCTGCGGAAATAGAAAACACTAACAAAATAATGCAGAGAAACGAACCAATCAACCAATCACCACTGTATTTTCAGCAACTAATCTGTGGATATTCGCCTACAACAGTTGAGGAACCTTGTCATAGTTTAAGCACCTCTAAAAAGTTCTTATAAGTAGTGATTAACTGTTTGTATAAATAAAATATTATAATTTTATGAGCTTATCTGTAACTGAAAGTAAACCTGGTTTATACTTAAGGCAGCAAGATGCTAGATTAGTTTAGACGTAAAGATTGAGGCCGGACTCTGCTCACAAATCATATCAGCCACTCGCATTTTAGAAATAATACTAGCGTTCAAAATCGAATGAGGTTTCAGTAACATCACTTGCCTGAGAAGTCAGGACATCGTTACCCGCTGAAGCCCGGTTACCGGAAACATCTAAGGGAATATCATGGTGCGCCTAAAAGTATACTACATATGCTGACAAGTCTGGTGCGTGGCTGTGATACTCTCAAAATACAAACAAGTAACAAATGATGTACGTATCTATATTCGATCTCCTTAAAATTCATTTTATTTTTTAGACCATCCTGTATTTCAAGGTCATTACATTTGCAGCACAGTGTCAGTGCCCTTACTTCAGCCGGATGCCAAGTGGAGCAAACTCTTTTTAGTGCAGCAATTCTACTGAGCATATGAACATAGTAAACACCCTGTAGTGAAACACCAAAGTAGTCAGCAATCATACCAGAATACAACTAGATTTTTGTGACTGCTGTGGAACTAGTCCGAAAAAGATCAACCTTGTTGGAGTAAAAATTGAAATCTAATCACACTATTGAAACATTAAGAGTTGAAAAAAATATGAGTACAGATTTTTATTTAAATTTTGCTAAATCTGAGTCGCGTACTTATCCACTGTACTCGATGGCATTAATGGTTATCTCGAGATCTTATTTGGCTTTTTCCTGGGCCCCCATGTGCACGACTTGGACGACAATTCTCGTTAATGGATGTGCGAAGTACTTCTACAAAAATACAGCACTCAAATTATTTTCACTTGTCATGATTGAACCAAAAACTTTCGCTCTATTTTCAACTAGTTTGAGACTGGTATATTTCTTTTCGAAATCTGACAAATGACTTCTCGTAGGATATCGACGTGCTAATTGCTTATAAGGAAAAAAGACTAGTTGTGAACTAGTTTGCAATTAGTTGGTTTGACTGCAGGGTAAGTATGTACGTAAGTATAAGTGTGGTGATCGCTCCTATCTTGTGCAGCATACTAATAAGTTCGAAAGCAGAAGGGAAATACACAATTAAGCCAAAGGAATCTTAAGCGCTTAAAGCTTTATTACCATTATTTTTGATACGATGCGAAAGAGTTTGGGACACAGCAACTTTAGAATGGCCCAGAATACGAAATTTAAAATCAAACTGTTTACTGTATATTCATGAAATTGGATTCTGTTAAGAGAACAGACGCACCTTAAAGCGCACATCCTGTGATCTACATACATCTATAGCTTTGTATGCAATTATAAAAACAAAACATCACTCAAATGTTCTGTGCGCTTGTCTGATTATCTGAACACCATTCCCACGAACTGGTCTCGTCGTGTACTTTTCCATGATTTTGAAAAACAACGCTCGCGCTTATACAGAAATGTTTTATGAAGTGTGGCTTATATGATTTCGTACATTTTTTTATTGCCAATTACCTGAGCTGGGATGACGCCATGCGATATAGACGGTGAACGGCGTTTGCCTGCGGGCTATTGTCCTGTTGATCTAAACGTAAATAAAAGCCTCAGCAAATAAGTAAAAAGCATCTTAATTACTGGAAAAAAACTTGACGAACATATTAAGTAAATATTTTATGGAGTTTTGTTAATTCAAGACGTATTAGCAAAATCGCAGAAGAATCTGATATTTCGTTGTGTGTGAAAAATATTCCATAAAATAATCACAAAAAAAAAAAGGATTATAATTATCAATAGTTTTATTATAAAAAAAAAAGTTAGATAGCAGTAACCTATTTGTGTTTATATAGTAAGTCTGTGAGCGACTGGCATTAGGATGGGCCGAAAAAGATGTTTGTTCTAACAAAAAAAAAATTAAAAACAAAAAAACAAAAATTTTGCGAACATTTTAATCAAATATTATAATTTCCACAGAGAAAAAATTAAAACGGAGTTCTAGAATGTGTATTGTTTTTGAAAGCCAAAGAACAGTAAAAAGTTGAAAAATTTGTTTGGTATTATTTTTTTAATTAAAAAAAAAACGGTGTAATATACAGTCATTTCGTTTTTTGTTTTTCGAACTTTTTCGCGACCAACTCGAAATTATTCTAAAAGGGTCCCGAAAAATTCTGTAAACAATTAAGAAATGGTCCTGAAATAATCCCGAAAAATGCCCGATATGTCACGGAAAATATCAAAACAATTTCGAACTGACCCTAAAAAATTCTCCCGAAGATGCCCGAAATGATCCTGAAACCATTCCGAAATGCCCCCTAAAAAACTCCGAAAACAATTCCAAATTAATGCTGAAAAAGTCAAGAAAGCAAATCGGAAATGATCCCGAAAATGTCAAGAAAACAAAGGCGAATGGTTTCCCGAAATAGTTCCAAAATGATTCAGAAAAAGTCCCTCAAAAATACCAAAATGATCCGCCTAATTCTTCTACATAAAAAGTCGATCTACTACAAAAAACTTCAAATTTCACTCTCAGTATGACCTTGCATGCCGCCTAAGTAGTCGACTTCAAAAATTAAAATAAATCAGATTGGACAATTTTTGGATGTTTTCATCATTTTGGAAAAAAATGTGTTAATTATTATTTACTAATCTTAAAACCAGTATCGGGCAATAATTTTTTTTGTGAATTTTTGACTTATAAAGAACAAATTCCACGCCCTTTCTAAGCGAAAAATAATTGTTTTTTAAATTTAAAATTTATTCACACACAATTTGCTTGCGCACGTGCTTTTTCAGATGTCCAAATTAACCTTTTCATTTAACACAGCAAAATGCCAAATGTTTTTACACCATAGAAAATTTTTTCAACTCATTTTTCCTCTAACTAAAATGTTTCCGATTAGCACACGGACAAAACCGAAAATGTTAAGCGCTGAACAAGAAGATTTTATGACCTCGAAAGTATTCTTATTTTCACCCACCGGAGGAAGCAGAGAAAAGGCGAGTCCCCTAGAGTGGAACTGGTTTTACCAGATAAGTAATATTTGGTCTAGAGGTCCTCCATACATAGAATGGATAAGGATTGTGACAGAGCGATATGAAGGATAAGTGAAGTAAGAAAAACAATAGTAAAGGAGAGAGGAAAGAAAAAAGGAGTAAGCAAACAAGGGCTTGCTAAGCGCAATATATATCTTCACATCTACAGTTGTGTTCAATATAATAGTAGTGAAATGAAAATGGATATCGTTCGACGAAATAAAATGAAGCTGTATGATTAATAAATGTCATTTAAAATGTACCGAATTCTATAACAGAAACCACATAAAAAGAAATTTTAAAGTTTACACAAAGTTCAGAAAAATTAATTAAACTTTAAAAAATTGACATCAAAATTTAAATAATTTTTGGCAGAGTTTTAAGAAAATTGTTTGAGTAAGTAGTTTTATAGCTCATTAAATTTTAGCATAATGATATGCAAGTAGAAGTACCTCAAAATGTTCCCTTATTTTCATAATTTTTTTCGTCGAGGGTTTTGAGTGTTTCTTCCATAAATAAAAATTAATTTTGTATGGAAAAATATCCAACATCCAAAAAAATTCTAAAAATTCAGGGGAAATTTTGAAGTGCTTCTAACTTGATGTAAATGATGTTAAATTGAATGCGCTATAAAACTGTTTAAAAACAAATTTTCTAGAAATTCTCCCAAAAAGTTTTAAAGATTTTGATGGCAATTTTTTAAAGTTTAATTAACTTTCCTGAACTTTGTGTAAACTTTAAAATTTCTTTTTATATGGTTTCTGTTATGAAATGCGATATATTTTAAATGAAAATTAATAAAATCACAGCTTCTCATTTCGTCAAACGATATCCATTTTAATTTCACTACTATTATATTGAACACAGTTGTACATTGCTTCTCCAAACGAATTATCAACCTCACCTACGCTAAGTGATAAGATTTAGTAGGCCAATCTATGGCGACCCAAATTTATTTACCGCAGTAGGATGTGGGTTTGCGATGGCCCAGAGGTTTGACGCATCATTTCGTCCACACGGCGTTCGGGCTAGCACCTAAGGGTGATAGTTCTTGCCCGTAAAACCTTTTTGTAGCTACTCGAACAAGCAAACAAAGGAGGACAAAGGCCCAGAGAAAGAAAAGTAATATTGCAATATAGAAATGCATTACTTGAGTACCCAGAAAAACTCTCTAAAAGCAATTACAAAACAAAGGTAAACAAAGCCATTTTGTTAATTGATTTAAACATCAAAGCAAACGCGGATTACGTTCGTACATATTTACGAATTAAAAACAAATTTAAAAAAAAAAAACAACGTTTACTAAGTATTGAATGCGATTTGAAGAGGCACGTGTGTGCACAAATAAGCTCTTAGGTAAAGCAAAAGTAGCTTAGAAGTAAAGTAACAGCTAGGTGCAATACATATGTATGTGCTATTCGTACGTATGTTTGTAAGTATGTAAACAGCTTTTAACTACACAAGTACTCAGTGACCGCACATTTATGAATGAGTAAACTTGCAATTAAGCAGGCTCTAAGTCTTAGCTACAACTTTTTGTTTCAAGACACGTTTTCAATTTCATTATGGAGCTCTTTGCAGATGTGTTTACTAAAAGGTGAAGTATTCAAATTTCTCTTTACAGATTTGCTTTTGCTCTTAATTAAAATACATAAATATACATTTTTAAAGTAAAGTAGTATCTTTAAGGTTTTTTCACTTATTTTCATAAATTGGCCTCTACATCATTTTGTTGCTTCAAAGTGCTTTTGTTTGTTAAATCTGTGAAGGTCATTTGCTGGTTTCGCTGCCCTTTTCGCTCTCGAGATATGCGCACGTTCATTAACACTCTGTATATGAAGTTCAGTTCTGCCAGATGTGACGTTTTCAATCGAATTGATGGATTTTTGATTCAGTCGTTTAGCTGGCTGGTGCTTTTGTTATACTCTAAGTCGATCAGAAATACATAAGCACTTTGAAAATAAATTTGCTATAATTTTCTTCGATTTTTGTACGCTCTCAAACGTTTGTTAGCAAAAATAAAGATTTGAATGCGAGAAATATTTCATGCCCTGAACTGAATACAATTCGATTTTTTTTCGTAATCCCATGAAATAGTAAATTTTTCGTAAACAAATTTTTCTTGTTTAGTACTTCACCCATTTCTCATATTGCCAGCAAATTTTTTTTTTTAATTTTTCTATATTAAAATATTTGTGGGCAGAATTTAGGATTCCGCTACAGATGGCAAGGTCAATAACAAATCGGTATTAGTCCAAAATATGAAAAAAAATAACTAGTTTAAAGAAATATAAAATTTATTTTTGTTCTGACTTGGGAATTAAAAAATTATGTGAATAGGTGGGCAAAAATTGGGCTTTTTGTGTATAACCGCTGCAGGAAATTTGGTTGAGCTGTACAAAGTTTCTGGCAACACTTATGAGGTTAGTTTGGTGCATTATTATGACGCTTTTTGCTGAGCTTTCAAAAAAAGAGTTTCTTTATGCTTTTGTTAAATTTTGATTTTACTTGCTTGATTTTGCTTTTGCAGGTTTTGGTAATTGTGCAACTTCTACCAATAACGCAAGAGATAGAGATTTGAATTATTGACGAAAAAAATTTATTTTTATTACAATTAAATACACGCAGTGAGTCATACTGAGCTTAGTAAAATTAAAAAAAATTATTCTTTTCTAATCTTTATTTGACAATTAAAAAGAAGCTACAAAAACCCATCAACAAACAAAGTTTCAGTCGCTCTTTTGGTGTCAGGAGTTCTCTTATGGTGTTTCTAAGAGTAAAAACTATGAATAGATATAAAGAAAATAGTAAGAAGTAACTGGTCAAGCATATAAGGAAAAAGCGGAATAAAGATAAGTATGGTTTATACTGTTTATGCCAACGAATATAAAAACTATTAAATGGATAAAAAATACTTAGCACAGCTAGGGCGAAAAGTTTGAAAAAAAATTGGGAGAAAAATAAAAAAAATTTTATTGAAATAAAATAGAAAGAAGAATGTACAAAAACAAAGTCCAGCATACATGATTTACATATAGACGGAATGTCTAAAATATTGTGTATATCGTTGGCAGATAACAAACAACAATTAGAGGAAAACTTGAATTAAGCAGCTTGCAAAACTGCCCTTTCGAAAATGCTTTATATCAACGATACAAAATTCTGAATGTCTTTTTGACAAAAAATCTGAAATAAGACGTTCTTAAACAATTTTTTGAAATGGGGGAACCAGCAATCAGTGTGCCAGTTCGTAATGATAGGTGGACGAAATTTCTGGGTGCCTGTATGAGATTATTTTTAAATTTATATTATGTTGCTCTAATCTATAATTAAAATTCTTCTTATGTATTTATTAATTCTATTTTTATATCTAGTCATGGAATACAATAAAAAATCTTACAGGCTAAGTAGAACCAAAACTGAAACTAAATGACCATTAAAACGAGTATAACTTATAAAATAGATTTAACCCTTCCAATAAGGAATTTTTTTTAATGAAAAATCGATCACAACGGTATTGAAATCGATCAGGGCTTTATTACTTAATGAATTTTTAGAATATAGAGTTTTGAGAACACCTGTTAAAATTTCGTTATACATACATATTTATTAAAAACATTTTGAGTCGTATTTCATTACCACCACTGTTTTGTTTAAACTATTTTTTTGCAGTAAAATGTATCCTTAACTCCGATTGCGATATTTAGAAATACAACTTTGGAAGTTGCATTCAATTCCGTGCAGCGTTTTTTGAGCGATGCGTGTGCAAGCATACAAACAGACAGACAAAAACTCTAAAAACATTGTTTTCCATATTATTTATGACACATATAAATATTTATGTAAGGATGACATTTCAGAAAAACTTATTTGGAAATATCTAAGAATCAGCCATATGTTTTTCACTGAAGTGTTATTGAGTATATATTTATATATATGTGACCTGGTCTACGAAAAGGGAGCTAACGTGCGAAAACTAGTTTTCTGGGAAACAGCTGTTAAAAATAAACAACTCGTTTCGTCAGTTTCTCGTTATCTCATTAATTGTTCTTTCCAGAGGCTTCAAGGACGTCCAGTAAGTGTTGTTTTTGGTCGGAATATTATTATAGTTCATCGTGTAAGTTGCTAGTGTGGAACATTTAAAAAAGTAACACTGAAGAAGTGACGTTTACCCTAATACTGCGCAGCTGCTGTTGTCTTGTTTTCATTCGTCTCTCTTTCCGGAGGGAACTTTCAAACAAGTTTTGACTTTTTGGATTCTACCACGTGAAAAAGCATCTCATCTTCCATCCGAATCCACTAAAAAGTGAAAATTGATTTTTTGACACCTAAGCTCCCTTTTCGTGGACCAGGTCGCATATAAACATGTGTAAGTAATGCGAAGTTGCTAGTTAATGTGCTATTAAGATACCAGTAAATTATTTAAAACTTTAGTTCGTAGCTATAAAAAAGCTGTGCTTTAATAAATGACGCGTGGCGGTGACACGTTGAAAAAATCGTTGATGAAAATGAGTTTAACAATTTTTAAAAACTGCGTATCACGTTTGCGCAAGTTATCTGTTCTGGAACACTTTATTAGAAGGGAAGAAACTTTGCTGGTATTAGTCTTCAAAAATAATTTGGTTTGAGACGCCAAGAAAGATCTCTTACATACCAGGCAATATATCGTCGTCCCGGCTTTAAAAGCTGCTAAGTCTACTTTTCACTCCAATCGACTCTTTCGTACTGTTGGAAAGGTAGCAGGTTTCTGAACTGGGTGATAAAAGAAAAATTAGTGTTTAATGTTCAAAATGGCTAAAGCTTTTTAAAAGGAAAATCTGCTAACTCCAAAAACATGCTGAAAAGCTGCTAACTAAGTTCATTACACATTTTGAAAATTTTAAGCTCAGCGATCTATAAATTTTTATCTCTGATAAGCTTTTTTTGCGTAAGTTTCCTCAGCATTATTTAAAGTACGGATTGAGTATCTTTTGTATAGGCAGGTGAGTAATGCCGTATCTCATCTGCTCTAGAATTTGCTAAGTCATGATTTAGCGCATTCGTAGAATATTTCACAATACGGGTCTGCTGTGTAAATATGGGATAGAACAGCGACAAAAAAAAAATGTGTCAAATTTCGCTAATTAAATTGTTTATGTAAAATTGTAGGTAAGCAGTTTGTGATGACGTGGCGAAATTGTAGTATTTAATTAATTTGTTAAGCGATGAATAATGCTTTCAATTTCGCTGGGAATCTTTTTCTTTTTTTTTTTTAAATATGGTGAATTACGAAATAAGACCATAGCCAGGGTTTACTGGTGATATAAGATATGACACAGCCATAGCGAGTAGGATACTTATCTTAAAAAGCTGTTGGATTCGATTCCAGGCTTTGATGCCCTCAATTAGTCTAGGGTCTGAGATTTAGAAGCACAAATGAAGTCATTTCTCACAGCAGAGCCAAAGAAATGATTGAGGTACAAATAGAATTATATCGATTACATTTTCTTAAAATACTTCTAATAACTTGTTTTCTATTTACGAACTGTTCTACAAACATCCAAAGATAAAATTTTATCTTACACTGTTAGAAATTGTAGTCTGAATCTGATACTTTTATCTGCTACATATAAAAATATAAAAATTGTAAATAGAAGAGTAAGAACTTCTGAAACGGATCACTTAATTATTATAAGTTTATCACTAATAGTATTGTTTAAAGATTGATCATAGCCAATATACTGTGTAGACCGATTCAAATAACAATATTTTTTTTAAATTATGACATTATGAGTAGGTGATCCTCTCTCAAGACATCGCCATGTAAATCGAACCACCTTTTTTATATGAATGAGGATAAGTTTTGGAGTAATCTGGTACTCTTTAAGGAGTATACTTAACTTTATTGAACGGAGTATTTAAATTTTTGAGGTTGTATTTTGTGTGTATATGAAAACTAGTTGACTTCTATCTCTCGTTAGAGTGACCGATAAGTTGAGTTAGGTAGAAATCGGTAATTTTTGTCTTTTGATTTATTTTATGGGTTTGTAGGTTTTGTTATTCATTGTTATGGATTCAGGTTCTTTTGTTCATTAATTTTTTCAAGTGCTATTGGGATCGATTTTTGCTGTGGACAACCTTAGGATCTGGTATTGTGATGGATTTTCATGTTTTGCTTTGGGAGTAAGAGTTAGGTTTTACTTATTTTAGAACACTCATAATAATAATACTTATTCAGGTATAAACTCAATACATTTCTTGTCGGGTTTTCAGAGAAAAATGTGATCCCTTTTAAGGAAAAGTCTTTAGATTTGAGGGGTTTTGTCTTGAAAACGTTCAAGGTTTTTACTTTTTTTCAGGCTCAATATTAAGAAAAGGACCGTTTTAAAAAAATCTGTGTCAATTTTGCACTAAAAACTGGGCCACTGTAAAAAAGTGGGCCTGGGGCTCAAAGCGATTTTCGCCCACTTTCGCTTCTAACTCTTCTCATTGTAAAGACAGTTTTTTGTGTTAGTTATAGAATTCAAGGGGATATTGAAAGATTGGCTAGAAAAAGGTAGGGCGCACTCCCACTTTCAGAAAATTGGAAAGAATTTCGATCCGAGGATACGTACGTTCCTACTGAAATATGCCTTATATACGCGCGGAGATATTTAAAATTTTATTATGCTACGACCTTTTAAACAAATATCTAATTTTAGCTCAATCAACCCTCTCACTCGTGGACAGTCACCCAATTAAATTGATCAACTTAGTATAAAGATTCCTAATGTACTGTGATGTAATATAATGCAATTAATCCAATTTTATACTTATTTACTTTCAAAAAATTGCTTCACTTTGGCATGGAAAAGTTGAAACGTATACATACACGGATATTTATGTGTGAATGTATGTAAACATTAAAAAAATGTGCATACAAACATATCTTGCTAATGTGGCCTTGAAAAATTCACAATGTCAATATATTTTTAAACAAACTCAAGTCTGTTGTAAGTACTATGTATACAACACCCCCCCAATGTATGCAAAGAGACACAGAAATGGCCATACCAAGAAATTGTGTTCATGAACTCCAAAATTGTAAGTGGAATAGTAGCCAAATCGATGACCACTCGTTCAAAACATTCCATGAATAATTCAGCTGCTTTTGCCAAGAAAAAAGGTATTCAACGAATTTATGCGGGTATCTACAGTGAAACACCGAAAAACGGACTTGGTATTTGAAAGTTGTAACTAGTTCAAAGCAAATAATATTATCAATTTAAATAAAAATCGCATTTGAAAAAATATGCTTTTTGAACTGAGAAGGCAGCTGAAAAAGCATATCCTTCTCTCGGCGGTCCAGGATCATGCTTTTCAAGTCTTTTATCCCACTAGAAAGTGTCGATGAAGAAGAAATGACCCTTGGATTATTCGAGAGAAACGTTCTTCGAAACGATGAGATGGACTTTGCAACGAATTAAAGCTCAAAGTTACAACGTACATGACTCCTCCATATAAGTAACTTCTTTCTAAATCTGCGGGAAGTGTTTCTATGTTCAAAATATCAGCCTCAATAGCTTTGATGGTGCAATTTTTCAAACTCATTGAATCGTTTCTAAAAACATTTTTGGTCCTTTTTTTAAATACTTCTAAATACAAACTTAAAATATCTCCAATGCTTACGGAGCCTAGGGTGCTACTCCTATTAAACTACCACCCCTCAGATTTCATCAGCGACTTGTGACGGCTTCAGTGATTATATTTACTAATAGCGCCTTCGTTGCTTTTCCTTTTCTAAATTCTCTCAGAAGCACGAAAAGGCTAGCGAGATCATTCATCCCAACTCTTTTTCGATGCGTACAGTCAGATGAATGATAACTTGTTTGGAATAAAAGGCGTGCGGTTGGTCATAGGCGTAGCAATTTAAATGACTTATCTTCTGATTTACAGGGTACAAAAGATCCTGGTGAGTGAGAGAGAGGTGGCTGTACAGTGGTTGGACAATGTTAGTGGAGTGAGTGAAAGGATTAGGACTGGTGAAGAGTAATAGAAGGAGATTGTGAAAAAGAAATTGTTAGTTAAAAGTTTTGCACCAACTAACTCGCCAAGCAATACAAATAAGGAAGTCAGCCAAGTAATTTCACTTATGTGTTACCCTTAAATGAGGTTTACTGTTTAAAAAAGATTCGAGCGAAACTATAATGCATCGCTTTGAAATGAAGAGCGCTTCGAGCTTAAATGCGTGTGTGATTTCGGTTTGATTTTGTTTTTGTTTAAAGCCCTAAAAGTTTATGGGGCCAACTGATACGTGCCCATCTTGATGTCAAGTATTTAATTCAAAGCATTTTTCAGTAAATAAACTTACGTACCTGCGCATAAGAGTAAATTGTGGTATGTTTTAGTACAAAAAAACCAAAAATTTGTGAATATAAAATATTGCGTATTTGAGTGCATTTCTCACACAAACATTTGCAGGCAGGTGTATGTATGTTTGTACCAAGTATATATGTATATGGCTTTTTGCTGAGTGTATATTAATTTTTGTTATTTATTTACAGTGTGACTATATGTACGTACTGCGTGTGTGGTTAACTTGAAGCCGGTCTTGCTAAGGTCAATCAGTTGGTGATGATAATTAAAACGTCCACAAAGGTAGCGGGGAAAAATGAGGTGGGATGACTGTGGCAGAGACAACGTCACGCAGATTCAACTATTTAACTTGTTCACTTGGCTTAAGGCTTTTGCTACTCAATAGTTAAAAAATCATCATATATGCTAGAGTGGAATATCTACTTAGCACGTACAGATATCTGTTTACATATATACATATTACACTGGGACAAAATACTGTAAAAGTTTCAGATTACTGCTATGATAGTTTTTTTAGAACTGATCCCATTTTTTGCTCTACAACTGCCAAACCATTGAAGCTAAAAACTTAGCAGCATTGTAGGAAATCAAAATCCCTCCAAAAACCCCGGGTGTTGTACAGTACAAGTGATAGAAGTCAACGTCTTACTTTTTGGGACTTTTTTAGGATCAGTTTGGGATTGTTTTTGAAACCATTTCGGGATATTTTTTGTGGATCATTTTAGAAACATTGCGAAATAGTCCCAAAATGAATCCCGAAAACCAACAACTAAGAAATGATCCCGAAAAAGTCCAGAAAACCATTTCAAATGATACCGAAAATATCACGATAAATTTACCGATTTTATTTCGAAAGCGACCTAAAAATAATCCCGAGATTACTCTTCAACAATTCCGAAATGATCCTGAAAGGTTCTCGAAATTATGCAAAAAAGTCCCGAAATTATCCTTAAAAAGTTCGGAAAACTATCTCAAAATTCTGCCACACTTGAGTATTTCTTTATTACCCCAATTCTACTATAGTTCTCTGCTACTTTTTTCTATTTCCGTTTCATCCGTTTGGCTATAGTGAAAAACTTTTGAGTAACGAACTTTATAAAAGATGTTTAAATACATTTTTTACACAATCAAAATCATTTAATAGTCTGTACTTATCTGCATTTTGTATAGATTTTTGCGGATTGCCGTAATTTTCAAGGTAAAAACATGAAATCAGAAAACTATACTATACTTGCTTTCTGGGTAACGATCCGTCAGACGAAAATTTTTATTCAGAACTTTTTTGGCAATTAAATTTCCTACAAAACTCTATGCAGCCAAATTTTTTTTGCTTTAATAGTTTAAAAACGAAAAAGAGATTAATCCTAAAAAATCTAAACTAGCAATGCTAGACCTTTAAAACGAATGCTCTGAAACTCTTACAGTATTTTTCTAGTCATCCGTAAAAATAATAACAAAAAAAAGTATAAAAAAATGTTTTTTATTCCAGTCTAATGTATATGCATATACATATATGCGTATAAATATTCTGTAATGATATGAGTAAGCAAAAAACAAAAAAAAACTTCAAGTCGAATGTACAAAAACCGATTACTAAAAGCAAAAATTGTTTACTGGTGTGACGTCAAAACTACTCTTTTTACCGTAATGTAAGTTTACGTCTAAAACCAGCTCAATTGCTTCCTCGCAGAATTCGAAATATTTATTCGCATTTTTGTACAATGACTGCGCGTAAAATCAATCGAATGACTGGAAGGTGAAGATGCTAAAAACTTGTACAAAGCTAAACAAGCTCAGGCATGCAAAACGTGTTTTTGAGTTTGGAAAACACAATTAAGTTCTCTTATACCAAAATAATAATTGTTAAAATGGGATGTGGTTTCGCAATAAATAATGAGCTTGCTTAACCCTGTAGTGAAAAATTTTAGTATCGTTCTTTAGCGGTTACAAAAGTTTAAGTTAAAAGCTACTTCCAGGTAGCGAATATTTCCTGCAAAAAATCGTATAACTAATCTCTAAAGAGAGTTGTCTACGATTAATCCTGTTAGCCTACAGTTGCCTATAATTCAATGTAAGTCAACTTTAATATCCGTATCATACTAATAGGAGTTAGAAGACAGCCCGGACCGTACCCGTTTAGGTAGAAATGGGTAAAATTGGTCTCAAACAAATTTTAAAAGTTCAACCCATATAAAGATATTCTAGACTAAACGCAGTTTTGCAGGATTGATAAGCGGTTGTCTTAAACGTAACCAGTGAGTAATTGAGGCGTTCAGAAGCAAAGGGGTGTAAGTGCAGGTTTCTTCATATTGAGAAAAACAGGTTCAAGGAATAAGCTCTGTGAAAAAATTGCCTCCAACTACGTTTAAGGCATTGCTAAGTACTTTTTTTTTCCATAAAATGGCAACTATGCGACTCTTTGATGCAGCGCTGGATTCAGCTAGTTTGATTAATTAGGACATATTAGCTATGTATGCAGAAGCTTCATTATAATTGTACACTTCCCCATTTAGTTGATTTATACAATGAAAAGCCTTTTTATACAATGAAATACAATTGATGAGTTGCAAAAATAAATCTGTTTTTGGTATATTTTGCAAATTAGCAAAACAAGAATTTAAAAAACATTGGCACGAACTAATAAACAAAAGTATCTATGGACATGGCGTAGTTCGTTTAGAATCTAAACCAGACGGGGGTTTTTTTCATAAATAGCTTAACGTGCAAAAAACCCGTGAATACATATGTAAAATTCGCTTCATACTTATAGAACGCTCGGAGTTTATATTTTTCTATGAATCATATACCACCATTTGAATTTCAATATTTTTCTCATAGAATTCGCCTTTAATAGTCAGATAAATTTACATACAGTGGCTCACAGCCCAAATAAGCCACCATAAAAATTGCAATTTTCAGAAAGAATTACCACTTTTTAATAATTTCGATAAAAATTTATATTTTCGAAAGAAAAACACTCTTCTGAAAATTTCAGGATATCTTTAGGTAATCAGAGCCATAATACAAAAAATTGAAGTCCAAAATTTAATGGCGAAATTTAATATTTTCGATTTAGAAAATTCGAACATTTTAAAACTTCACTTAACCTCAGTAGTTTCCGAAATATTGAAAAAATAAACTTTGAAAAACAGAAAAAAATGAAATTGTGAAATTGCATAAATTTTGAAAAGTTAAAAAAAAAATGTTCCCTAGCAGAACTTCGTATTATGATAAAAGAAACTCTTCACCAAACTTTATTCAAATCGGAAGGGGCTGATACCAACTATGTGACGATTTAACATGGAAAGGCTCAATAATGAAATAACTTTCAAACAAAATAAATTGGAATCGAATTATTTTTTTATGCATCATAAGGTTAGATAGTTTCTCAAGCCATTTCTAGACTTTTTCCCAAATTAACTTTTTGAGAATAGTGAATATCACAATCCCGAGACTGTCAAAATAAAAAATTAAGCTTTTTAGCACAAATTTCTAGATTTTTTTCAAGTATGCAGTTTTGTAGCTCATTCAGTTTTTATATGACAGAAAAGACGCAGGTCGGCTAGAAAAAAATGGCCAATAATAAGGTAATTCATTTAGCGGCTTAAGATTAGTATCTTGCTATCCTGAAATTAAATGAGCTACAAAGCTGCATACTTAAAAAAAAAATTTTTAATTCGTGGTAAAAAGTTTAAAATTAGATAAAAATTCGTTGAACTGTTTCGAATTTTTCACAAAGTTCTAAGCTTTAATTTTCAGTACTGCTATTGTGGTTATAAGAACACTTTCATAAATAATTATTGAAACTTATTGGAATTGCTGAAATTTGCAATTTTTATGGGGGCTCATTTGGACGTTGAGCCAATGAACATATGTAGGTATGTAAAAAAATTTTAAATATTTAAATCTAAAAAATTTATATTTTCATAAATTAAATATTTAAATTTAAAAAACTTCAATTTTTGTCAAAAGACCTATCGAAAAAAATTCTAAAAAGTCAGGGCAATTTTTAAAATATAATGCAAATTTTCAAATGCATATACTAGAATTCGATGGTCTACAAAACTCTATTTTCTGGCTTAAAATATACAACCCCAGAATTTACATCATCCATGCAGTGACCGTTTTTATTGACCAGTTCGATGCTAGATATAATTTTTCCTGCTTTGCTTGCTTAATACAATTTTGAATTGAAACCAAGGAAAGAATAATCAAGTTTTTTTTTGCTACCTGGCCGACATATTTGATTTTCAAAGAAAATTTCAAATTTTACTAAAAAATTAATTTTGTTATTTTTTTATGCGTCTCTAAGTATACTCGTACATCTCATTTGAATTTCTCATTTACGAGTCATATTAACCTTCATTCTAAACATTCTCCTTTATTTTAAAAAAGTCATATTTTGATAGTGCTATATTTATGAAACGCAATGTACATATATACGTACATATGTAGATGCGAGTTCGAATAAAATATATAACCAATAACTTAATTATTTGCTGGATCATGCTTGGACCATAATCCATCCACATCGCCATGGACAAACACTTGATTTGTTGGCTCAAGTGTTCGATTTCTTAATGTAAGTTGTTCTTGTTTTTAAAGGATTCACTTTCTGTGTTTCCCTCAAACAATACTTTTATGGTATACGAGTATATATAATCACATGAGTGTGAAAAGTATGGATTTAGATGGAAGTGTTCGGCTTTAAGCTGATTTTTCTGAGCAAAATAGCTTTGCCTTTTCTGGTCCTATAAACTTTAGAGTACCGATTGCTTTCCGAAAAGAGTATCCCATATAATTAATAGCGACTTTGTGACCAGCGTCCAGACCGTGCTTAATGTGGGAATTTGACGGAAGACAATATCCCAGTTGAGAAACAATAAAGTAAAGAATGTAAGGGAAGAGTTGGTAAAAAGCATTGCCGTTTGGAATGAAAATGTGCTCAATAGGGTGAGTTGACATTTTTTTTGGCATCAGGATGCAATATTTGCCTTAAAACACAAGAAACTGTTATCTTACCCAACATGTGAGGTGATCTACTAAATGTTTAAATGAATCATGTACCTATAATCTGTAGGGTGTCTCTTGGAAAGTCAGAAGGGAAAAAATTCACCTCTTCACATTCGACGATTTATTTAAAAAACAAGTGGGCCATCTGGATATTTCGATAGAAATTTTTGTCCTCTTTATAAATTGTAAAATTAAAGTATGAGAAATAATGTGACCAGCCCTTCAGCTATATCGCTTTTACCAGTGCAATACGATTAAGTTTAGTTTGGTTACTCATTTCTTACACCATACTTTTTCAGAGGTTGTCTCAGTTTATGTTCCATTTCTCTTTTGTTGTTGTTGTTGTTGTTAACAGTGCATCGCCCTGCCCAATGGGCTCGATCACTCTAAATTGTTATCAGGCTCTTCTAACGGAAGTCCGAGGAAACGCGCAGTTTCCACAGGGTTGGACCAGAGTGATGTAGGTGTTAGAAGAGTGGGTTCAACTGAACAGGAGAAGAGATGCATGGTATCATGAGGGGTCATACCACATGCAGGGCATGTATTTGGTATGTTGGGGTTCAGTCTGGATAAGTAAAAGTTTAACCTGTTACAATATCCAGAACGAAGTTGTGCCAGTATGACTCTAGTCTCCCTCGGAAGTCAAACTAATTTTTATTTTTGTTGGGCTAACCAAATAAATCCAAAAATTTATAAAGTTTAGTACAAAAGCTATCGCTGATGTTCACTTTTATTAGCTCAGCCGAAACTAAGTTCATTTAAAATGTAGCTGAGCTGGTAGGTAGGTCCGAACGACAACACAAACACAAAATGGTTTATAGGGGCTTTAAAGCGAACTGGACCGGAATTTCGCAGCGAACGAGAAGTCCACCATTGCTCTCTAGCCATCACTAGCGCCTTACATATGTATTAGAGATGCCAATAGCAGTATACGAGTACCTGCATACCTTTTTACAATCGGAAAATTTTCGTGATTGGAAATATGTTACTAAGTATTAATTATGTGTGTTATAGTTGAAAAATATTATCTTTATTTTCTTTGGATGAGCAATAGATGTTTTGAAATATTTTAATTTGTTGCTTAAAGTAGCATAAACCTTCCTATCAGCTAACAAGAGACATTGGGTCCATCGTACCTGCTGTCTTTTATTTGAATGTTACCTATTTTTTTGTAAAACCAGGGTTAACACGGATTTTGATCTGCACGAAATTGCCATTTTGCTCTTGTAAATATAAATTTAAAATTTTCCTTTTGAATTGTGTATATGAAAGGATCTATTTCATAAATTACATAAAAAAAATTCCTAGACAATTCGAAAAATTTTCTCAAACAACTAAAAACCTTTGAAACAAATTTGATTTGGAAACTCTAGCTATTTTTTTGTATATTTTAAGGTTAGATTGTTTGTCAAACCTAAACAGTTGGAAAATAGTTAATACCCCAATCCCGTCAAACCGGGATTTTAAATCAGATACCGAGGAAAAAAATTGCATCCCTCATGTTTTTAAATGTACATATATATGTACACGCATACATTTAAGTTGTAGTTGCTGCTAATTTTCTTACTTCCCTCGCTGTTGATTTCTTTGGAATTTTTTATTTAGTTAAATTGGACTTTGGCCATACAACCATGAACTACAATAACGGCACAACAATGAAGAGTTAGCGGCAGTTTATTGTTTTGTGGTTAAATCACGTGAAATTATAAACAAAGTTTGGTATTTGGGAGACTTGTTTTCGAAAATCTTTACTTGAACACAACATCTTACGTGAAGTGGTAACCATATTTAGCTTTTGGCGCTTCAAAATTTGCGGCAGCAATTTTCATGCACATTTTTGTGGTATTTCAAAACAAATACAGCTCCGCATTGCTAAACAAGAAAAACCAACACGTCACGGATTTTAGAGTCTGGATTCTAGAGCGTATGGTATGTAGTCAATAAAAAACATTTTTTGTTTTTCAAGTATTTAGTAAACAAACCATTCATGTCTTTTAAAATTAATTATTCCTTTTTTGAATTAATTGTGTTTCCATTCTATACAATTTATTATGTATCCAAGTCAAATTAAAAATATGTAATTTGACGTCAATGGTTTCATTGATGTCATAACATGTCATCATTTGTGATTATTTTAACTTCTAAATAAACTTCCAAAGAATATATCTATTAGAGTGGCTTGGTTCCAGGAATGTAAATTTTTTTATTTTGACAGTCTCGGGACTGCGCTACTCACTCTTCTCAAAAGTTTAGTTTGAAAAAAGCGAAGAAATGGTTTAAGAAACTATCTAACCTTAGATGTATAACAAATAATAAAATTATAAATAAATTGCTATTTGCTTGGTTTTAAAACTTATTTCATTAATGGGTCTTTCCATGTTAAATCGTCACATAGTTGGTATCGACCCCTTCCGATTTGAATACAATTTGGTGAAGAGTTTCCTTTTGTCATAAAACGAAGTTCTGCACAGAAAAAATTCAATTTTTATGAAAAAAAATACCCAACATCCTTGACAAATAAAAATTCTAAAAATTCAGGGACATTTTAGAGGTACTTCAAACTTGCATATTATGATACTAAAATTGAATGAGCTATCCAGATTGCGTACGCAAAATTTTCTAAAAATTCTGCCTAAAAATATGGTATTTTTGATGTAAATTTTTAAAATTGATTTGAAATTTCTTTTTATCTGGTTTCTGTAATCGAATTCGTTGTAATTTAAATGAAAGTTAGTAGAAACAAAGCTTCTTTTCATTTCATCAAACGACATCCAATTTAATTTCGCTGCTAATATATTGAACACAACTGTATCTGTATACTTGAAAACAGTTATACTCCTAGGAAAGTATTGCCGATCATTGATTTTGATGGATACAAAAAGAATTGACGTTATCACTAGCAACATTACAGCCAAACTTAGGGACCGACTTTTACAACTTTTTGGTTCAAACTCACCCTAATCGTGGTCCGCAGACGTGCCAATACCTTTAGAAGGTGTATACACCTAAAAAGCAATAATTCATTAATATATAATGTAAGAATACTAATTATTTTATAATACAAACTGTGAATAGATAGCAACTGTTTATTAATATTTCATTCATAGCCTTTCATTGAGATTTTTTTATACCCAGTTAACGAATAAAATTCACGAATATATGGGAACGAGTTACCATCATCCCTTGCAAAAATTTTCGTTGGAGATAAATCAGTTTAGACCTTGGGTGAGCAAGCGCAGGAGCGCACCGGATCCAAGACTGTAAACATGGAACACTGCTGCTGCGCTAAATAACAGATATCGTGAATTAATGTCTGCATGATCGATTTCCCGTTCTTTCTTGTGAAATTTGGTTACTAGTCAAATAAGTTTCTGCCATCTTCAGTGTCATTTTGCGCTGTACCTCGCATACTCACATAAAAAAAAATTATAGATGTTTGTTGGGAAATAATTGTTGGTACAAATAATATATTCATATGCATATAAAAAAATCTCTAGCAAACACAAGCAGCACGCTCTCAATTCAAAAAGGATTCTTCATTTATATACGTCGAGGTATGGGTTGATGACAAATTATAACGTGCCACTTGTTCCAATTGTAAACAGAGTGAGACAGCTGAATGGTACAAATATGGCAACCGGAAACGAAATCCAAATCAATAGAGCATGAGCAGTTCAGTGAATTGATTGATACTTTTGGTGTTTACAAAATCTCGCTTAAACATTCTATACAATAAGTCAACAATAGACTTAACAAGTTTACTTTTGTTTTGTTTTCTTCTTCTTCTTCTCAAAATATCTACTCTTTGTTTTCTTGACGTCACTTTATGTTTGCATGGAATTTAACTAAGTTTGGCAGTAGAACGCAATTCGCAAATTCAAGTAAAGTCATTTAACAGTTTTGTTTAATAGACAATAAGAGCTGAGGTACAGTGCGTTTCATAACTATGGTAATCTGAAAATTTAAATTTTCAAAGATGTGAGCAAAGTTTATAATACAGGTTTATACGACTCTTGAAGCCATCCTGAAAGTTTTTATTTTTCAACCATTTTTCTCCACATAATATATAAAAAAAATAGTTCGAAAATTTCAACACGACTTTTTCATGTAAATTATTATTGTTTTAAATTGTTTTTGAAATAAGGTTTTTAATTATTTGTTAAAGTTTTTATGGGCATGGAGAAGGAAACTTTACGTATGGATCTATTTCGGAAGCTGCTAGACTTTTTCATCAGAGAAATTGAATACTGCAAGAGGGTATACATTGGGACCACGAAACGCGCACTTGGAGTCCGACCAAAAGAGCATGAAGCGGACACACGCAAAAAGAAAACCACTACCGCACTATCACAACACGTCACAACAAGTGGACACTCCGCAAACATAAAGAACACAAAGATCATAGACGAAAACAAAATAGGGGGATCCACATACACGTTGGAAAGTTTAAGAATATTAGAGAAAAGGGAAAACCCGGTCAACAAAAAAGAAGACAAACAACACATTAAATATAAATTTTTTTTAAATACGCACAACGTTTATAATACAGATCTTTAATTAAATATTAAAATCTAAATAATAGTATATGAATCATTGAAACATATAAATTTCAAGTGTGCTATATTTATGAAAAACACTATATTTGGGGTTGGTGAGTATTTGTTTTGTCGCTATTTTCGTTAAGTACTTAGTCGTCTTGAATAGACTAAAAAAGCTTTTTGTCGGCTTGTCTTAACGTCATTTAGCATGTTTGTACATATAACAAGTAAATTAGTCTGAATACGGGTATAATCAAATATTATATACTCAGATGCGAATTCAAGCAAAACAGTTGGAATTAGTGTTTACTTACTTGCTATTCACTAAACATTTTTAATGACTTGGTTTCATAGTAATAGATTTTCTAAATTTACTGAGGCTCTTTTAGACAATATTATCATAAGTGGACATAGTTATCAACCGATTTTACAAATCCTCGCTTAAACTAGCAGGGGGAGTAGTTGATTAAACAAACTAAAGCCAAAGTATAAACTGTGAAGTATGAAAGTTTATTTGACAGTCAGCTGCTTAAGTTGATGTATGAGTTATTTCCTACAGTTCCGAGATGATCCTGAAATGATCCCGAAATGATATATAAAATGTCCCCAAAACAATTCCGAAATGATTCTGAAAAAGTGCCGAAATTTTTCTGAAATAATCACGAAAATAATTCCGAAAGAGTCCCGGAACAGCCCAAAAGTGTTCTCGAAACCAATCCTGAAAAGATCCGAAGTGGTCCTGAAATTATCCCGAAAACGTTCCGAAAATCATGAAGAAAAATTCCAAAAATGTCGATCTTCTCTAAAAAAACCTTTAAATTTTACTCTCAATAAAAACTTTGCATCGCAGCCTAATAAATTAACTTAGATGTTTAGTTTTTCGCGTCCAATATCATATGGGTGTGTAGGAAAAAATTAGCTCTATATTCCAACATCAAAGGAGTGTCATTTCGATGACAATCATCAAAGGCTTTGTGCACTTATACATATACAAATGTATATTAGACTGAGCCAAAAAAAATGTTTTGGTTTTCTTGAATATTCCATTGATATTTTCTGTAGAATGACAAAAAAGGACGGTCAGAGTTTCAGAAGTCAGTATAAATTTTCAAATGAATTCGTTGCTAATTCAGGTTTTTTAGGATTAATTTTATTTCAAATGTAAAACTGCCAAATGATTGAAGTAAAAACATTTTGCTGCATAAATGTTAGTAGAAACTTATATTCCCCCATAAAAACGTTTTGAAAGAAAATGATAGTCTGAAGAAATGTTTTAGAGTAATAAAGCTTGAATGGTATGTTTTTTTTTATTTGTTTGAATGCTATGGTTTTTGATTTCATGAGGTAAAATTCTTCAAATGATTTGAATACTGAGTTCGAATCCGCAATCAGAATTTCATAACGAGGTTTATTCATAACCTCAAAAAAAAAAAAAACAGTAAGTGCTTCAAAATACCAGAGTCGCTTAGTTAGTGGTGGCTGTGGTATTTTAGGAGGGTAGGATACGTTTTCGCAGAGTAAGTAGCTATTGAGCATGTATAAGCTTGAAAGTATTATACATTTCGAATATTTTTAGTAATAATGCTAATAAAAATGATGACGCAAAATATAAATTAATTTCATTTCAGGAAAAAATTATAACAATTTTATAGGGTGTTTAATATCTTAGAAACGAGTATAAAGCTGAGTAATTTTTTTTACGTCATTACTTAATCATTTGACAGTTTAAAAAAAATTATATCAGCCCCTAAAGCAAACTAACAGTGATAGCCCTTTAAATATTAATATTAAGAACTGAGACCCTGACATTATTTTCCTTCGCCATTCTTGAAAATAATATCAACATAATTTTCAAACAAAAAATTTTTTTTTACTCAGTCTAATACAGATGAAAATATACACAATCAAATATCTAGCATAATTCAAAAAATATTCAACTGTGTGAAATTTGAAAACTCAATATAAATTCGACACTTGATCATCAGCACCTTGTCAAATTTATGTTAGTTATGTAACTTCAGAACAAGTAATAAATGGCAAGCCAAAATCTGAAATGAACGCTAGCAAGTGGCTGGTTTTCAGGCCACTTTAGCATATTTCACATACATCTCAATCGAGCAACAAGTTTTATGTTGCTAATTACAGCTACGAAATTGTATACCAAGTGCAGCGGAAAGGGGAAAACTTCATTAATATAGGAAATAACTAGTATTATTAATAGATTTACTAAATAATTAATAACAACACCATTTGTGAGCAAAATTAAAAAATTAGGATTTTTAAATTATTCAATAGAAAAGAGAGGTTTGAAAAGCGGCTGCGCATTATTGAGCAAGCTGTGTTAAACTTCCTGAAACGCTTTTGAACTTTTTAGCCCTAAAGTTGTCTCAAGCGATAATTTGCAAATTAAATACTTATACTATAATATGGCATTATTTATAAAGTGATATTAGGTAATAGACAGGTTATAAACATACTCATGCCAGCTAGTTTTATTTATTTATTAATTATACCGAAAATACTTCCGTTTAACTCATCATCACTGTGGTCCATAATTTGAGTTTATCCAATGGCGAAAATAAAGAACTGCGTAGCTCATATTTGCGAATTGTAGGAAGTTTCGTTTGGCGTAGCATAAATTACACTTTTCAACAAAGCGAGGTTCGTATGACGGGGGTGGTGGAATAATAATGCACAAATGATGACAAGGAAGGCAGTAAATTCATAGTGAGGGGGCACCCAAATAGATCCACCACCGAGTTGCACACCACCATCACCATCTTTGCGTTGGAGTCTTTTAAGTTATGGTGTTACTTCGCGCCCAAAAATGATGTTGCATAGCGTAGTTTCGCTAATCACTGTTATTTTGCAGATTTAAAATCTTCATGCTGAAGAACAATAAAAAAACTAATGAAGTATAGTAAAAATTAATGGATTTTTTTTGCAAATTTTTAAACTTGCAAAATTCTTTAAAACATTTTTGATGCGTTGTTTGGCGGTATTTGCAGGAAGTTAGCATATAGAATGTTTAAATAATTTTTTGGAGGTTTTAAAGAGGTTTCATTTCTAGGCAGTGCTTCAGGCTGATTAGAAACATTTTGATTTTACCAAAAACAACATAATCAAGTAATCTCTAAAATGGAGGGTAGTTTATAGAGTAGTTATATATGTACAATGTATATATATTAGCCTTGGCAAAAAATTCTTTTCTTTTTTTAAATGTATTAAAACGAAAGTCAAGGTCTCAGACGTTAGTTTTAATTTTGAGCAATCTCTCATTGCAAGTTCAGATTTTTTTGTGATTTTGTTATTTTATTGTCGTATTCTTCTACTAAAATTTAAGACTTGATTCCTCTGAAAGGGCTCGAAGGCGAAAGTTTTTATGGGAAATTAAATTCCTACAAACCTATTGGAATCTCAATTTTCTTAATCCAATGGCGTGGAAGTTTGAAAGCATAAGTGAGATCACTTCTAAAAATTAGGGCTAGCAATGAATATTAAGGTCCTAAACTTTTACAGCATTTACAAGTTTCAAAAACGAAGTATCTAAACGTAAACTCGACAAATATGCAGATGAGATGGGGCATTGTTAAAAGAAATTCTGATATAGAGCGTTCCTCACACAAATTTTCAAATAAGGTAGTTTTAAAAAAAAAATCTTATCAATTATCTTACGTTTTAGTCGAGGAGGTGAAAACCACAACCGCATATGCTGGAATTGATGTTTCTCAGCCCTTATGTGAATAGGTACAAATAGTAGGATCCCCTTTAAAACACAATAAAAATACTTGTCCGGAGACATAATCTGCTGAGAAATTGTACTTCAACTTTCAAGGAGTTGTAAGTTAATTGCATCAGCTTCTGTGCAAGATATTTGCTGGCAAATTCATGAATGACGAAATCAGCCTTCTCATTGCATATAAAGTCTTATCAAAAAATATATACTCGAAACTAGACTCCTTACCAAATATATGACTAACATGTTCGACATGATGCAAATTGTTTTTTAGCTGCTGACTCGACTCGAATAGTTTGGTGGGCTTTGTTGAAGACCAAAATTCGCTAAGTATATACCCATTTATTGGGGTTCCATTTACTCAGAGATTAATATCAAAAACTGCTCTTTTTTCATTGAAATACTATATATTTTTATTTTTTATACACTATTTTATTTTACATAGGTTTGGATGTGTATATGTATATGTATATATGTTCAGATGTATGTACATGTAAACTAAACAAAATTCAAATTGCTATAAATCCTTATTTATTATATCTCTAGTATTAGTTGGTTCCAAGCAAGCTTTTGTCCAATTCGTTTGCTTTGGAATCTTCGAAAGCGGGTAAAGAATCAAATTTTAAAAATTAAAACAAAAACTTCATTGCATTGTTTTATTTTTAATTTTAATTTTTGTATTATGTTATTTAACAAGAAAGTTTTGCAAATAATTTGTTGCGTTTTTTCAATAATATTTTATGCCAAATTTTTATGCTTCCATTCACTAAAACGCAACGAAAGCAAAACATACGCAAACCAAATTTAATGGCAGTGCAGATATATTTTAGTTTTTCACATTAATTTAGCTTGAATTTGCGTTCTTTTTCTTGTACCAATTAAATTAGTTTTGAATTTGTCTAGCTATTTTTTCTAGCATTTGGTCACTTTGATTCTGAATGCTTCATTTTACAAACAATTTTTTTAGTTCAACAATTTCAACTTTAAAGCACTTTTTCGCCTTGTGTTAACTTTTATTGCGTTTCGCACATCATTATAAATTCAATTGCAAAGCTATCGAATCGAATCAGTTATTTTTACTTAATCAGTGCCAAATTTTATTTATAAAAAGTAAAAAAATGTCAAACCTTTCAAGCGCCTTTCTTCAACCGCAAGTTCGTTGCTTAAGTCTTTCGTATCAAACTGTAATCTTACTAATGGGAACATATTAAACAATAAATGATATATGACAACAATGACTTTGCATTTTGGCAGACCGCATGGCTATCGAGCGTTAATTTTTATTTAAATTTCATATAGCATCATTAGTATGAGTTGCTGCTAACAGGAACGTGTGGGCTACTTTAGACAAGTGATTGAATGATTTTTGCGGCTATTTTTGCTTAGGAAAAAAATTTTAATTTGGGTGCTAATTTTTTATTTGGTTTTTACAGTTTATATTTTTCGTACAATTTTTTTTATTTTTGAACTTTTGAATATTTAACTAAACTGTACGATTATTAGAAGTGCATATTAGTTAAATTTTACCATGAAATTAAATATAGAATTGATTCAGTGATTGGAGTTTGATTTTAAAATTACAAATAAATTTAGAATAAAAGCCAAGAAGTGATATAATTCTTGGAACATGCATTTTTATTCTGCATGGCGCCTGACAAGGCAGATTTATTTTTGCTTGGATGATTTGTGCCCAAGAAATCCACATAGAGGATTTATCGATGACTGCCGAAACCGACCCGTTTTGACAAATATTTTCTACTGCAATTTCTTTAAAAGCTTTCTTTAAAAAGCTACAGTTAGTAAATTTCGATAGCTAAAGGTTTATCAATATATCAGCCTAATTATAGCTCCTTGCCACTGCTATTGTCGTGTTGCTCAATTGTCATTAAAAGTTACAGGGACAGTTGAAATCGAGATATAACTGCCACTATAAAGGCTTCTGCTGTGGTATGGTGATAATGTGTTGTGCTGCCATAGGACCGCTGTTTATGTTCAATATGTGGTGTTACCAGCACCTCATCCCTTGTCAGTGTTCGGCAACCTCCGATTGCCTTTCTGTCCTTAAAAGATTTTCAGAAGAGAAGCTCGACCTCATCTAGTTCCCAGTCCCAGAAAAGTTGCCGTTACTGATTAAAATATATTTGATTCAACCTGTGAAAAGGCAATAATCACTTAAGTCCAGTTAAGCGCATTTCGGGTTAAGGATGCTACGGTGTTCATACTTTAAAGCTAAGCGTAAAAAACGACTTTAACAAACTAAAAAGTTCTGTAATCTCGAAAATACTGGAAAAATCAAAGCCAACAAGGCAGAGTGTATCTTCTCAGCATCCTTTTTTCGGAGCAGTTGTTGTAATAGACACGTTCGAGAAAGTATTGCAAACGATAATACAAAAATTGTATAGAAAACAAATTTTTATACTGTTGAAAGTTGGGTAGAGGGTAATTCTCCCACGCCAAAGGTCCGAATTTTTTTAGTTATTAAAGTTTAATTATTGAACAATTCGAAAAGAATGAGTACGAGAAAAGGCATCGTAAACGAATATTTTGTTCGATGATTCTTAGAGAAAACATGCTGTTAAGAACTTGTTTACGATGATTAGCTTTTTTTTTTAAATTTATTTCGAAAATGTAATGGGACTTTGTCATTTGCTCGATAGTAACCAAAATTAATTGCACTTATAAATTCCTCTATTTGGTACATTTAATACTGCTTTATTTTCAAAATTTTATCTAGCATCCAAGTGACGGGCAATATTCGTCATTTCAATGATAGATAACATTTTTTTTACTTGCTTAAACAACTTTTTGATTAAAAGCAATTAAAAAGTAAACAACAGGAAAAATTATAATATATATAAGACCCCGGCATGAATTGATTCAAATATTCACCTTCTTGGAATACAGCAGATTTGAATATTCCACTTGAAATACGAAAAAATAAGTTTTCAGAATATCTTATATAATGAATATTCAAAATTCAAATAAAAGAATCTTAGTGAATGAATGAAAAAAAATGTCACTCAAATTTAAAACCTACGTATTGGCCATGCATTTCTTGTTTTTTTTTTTAAGGATTGCGAAAATTAAAGGTGTAGAAGAATGCGTTTGTAATATTTTTTTCCACAATAATTTCTGTATGCAAATATTGAAATATATTTAAGTACATACATACAGCTGTGTTCACTATAACAGTAACTGAAATTAAAATGGATATTGTTCGACAAAATAAGAATAAGCTGTGATTTTAATCATTTTCATTTAAAATATAGCAAATTCCATAACAAAAACCACATAAAAAGAAATTTCAAAGTTTACACGAAGTTCAGGAAAGTTAATTACACTTTAAAAAATGGGCATCAAAATCTTAAAACTTTTTGGCTGAATTTCTAAAAAAAATTTAAGTATGCAGTTTTGTAGCCAAATCAATTTTAGTATAACATTGTGCAAGTTAGAGCTCGCTCAAATTTTCTCTGAATTTTCTTCGTAAAGTGTGTTGAGTGATCTCTTCCTTACAATGCATGAAAAAAAATTAATTTTGTATGGAAAAAAATACCCAATATCCTTGACAAAAAAAATCTAAAAATTCAGAGCAAGTCTTGAGTTACCTATAACGTGCACATTATGAAGCTAAAATTGAATGAGCGAAACTGCGTATTCAAAAATTTTCAAAAAGTTCTGCCCAAAAATATTGAAATCAAGTAAATTTTTAAAAGTTTAATTAACTTTCCTGAACTTTGTTTAAACTTTGAAATTTCCTTTTATGTGGCTTCTGTTATGGAATTCGCCATATTGTAAATGAAAATTATTAAAAACACAGCTTCTTGTTATTTGGTCGAACGAAACCCAATTTAGTTTCTATTACTATTTGATTGAACAGAACTGTAAGCGGAAAAGATAACAAAATTTTTTACGGAGATAGTCCATTCTTTATGTGTGAAGCAGTCTAACATTTATTTTTGAAAAGATTCACGAAAATGCTAGGGATCTTTGCCTAGATTTATAACAAAAATGCGATTTATTTTCATAACATTTTTTTTTAATTTTTTGATGTTGACAATCATATCAGGCAATGCATTTATTCCAAGCCGAATCCATATACAGGTGATATCATCAGAACAAATGAGCTGCGGCGTCTAGTGTCAAAATAAAAAATGTATATGGAATTTGACAGGAGAAGCCGCGAAAGCCAAAACAAAACTCATGAAATAGGTGTGTGTATACAGCAATGAATTCGACGCGATATCACCTGGTATAAATTCGCCTTGTAGTTATTCAAAATCAGAAAAAATCAAAGACAATCTGATTAATTCAATTCAGAGCTATTAAAGAATGATTACTAATCGTGATGATTACTGGTTTGATTAATTATTTTCTAGAGAATCTGCATAATGATTGATTAACAATTATTTTAAATTTTAAATGATTATTTTCCAATTATGCGATTATTAAAAAAAATTTAAAATAGTCAAAAATAGTTTCGGTATTGTTGTAGAAGCACATAAATATTCACATCAACCATACGAAAAAAAAAACAAAATTAATCAAAAATAATCAAAAAAAAAAACTAAAAATAACCAAAAGTATTGAAAACAAAATTTTCTGATTATTTTTGATTAATTGTCTTTTCATGAAAAAAATAAAAATTATTACCAATTAAAAAATGCGGGTAAATTGTTGATTACTAATTACTAATCAATTTTAACAAGTCTGATCTAAATGCGATTTGAACGATTTATGTATTTGCCGTTTTTAATGGTTTTCACATTTTTTTTTTAACTTTTTTCTTAGGTTTTGACAGCTATTCGCGGAGGTTATTTTTAAATTTCTTATCGTTTATTTTCATTGAAAATCTTTAGAGAACACATTATCAAACAAACCTTATAAGTGTTGCCTTCGTATGCGCTTTGTAAGCTTTACATTCCCTCGCCCCTTTCCCCTTTAATAATACAAAAGAAAAACGATCGAAACTTTTCGATTTTATGGCTTTGGCTTCTTTATTTTTTTAATAATTTTTATTTTTTCATAAGTGATAATTTCAGTAAATATATATGTATGTAGCTTTAATTGCAACATAAATATGTTCATATGCTTAGTAACTATAGAAAAATATATATGTACAAAAATACAATATACAATATATCATATGTATGTACGAATGCATGCAGTATTTTGTGTGTATTTTTCAATAGTTTCATTTGTATCTTAAAGTTAAACAATGAATTTCATATACGGTTAGCATATCGTTATGTTTTTATTTATATAATTTTATATGCATTTCGTGAACCACACATTTCCGGCTTCAACGCCAAGCCTTTATACTCAATAGATTACCGCATACTTGGGCATACTTGAGCATACTACTGGGCGTCTGATGAGGCGTGGCAGTAAAGCTGATAATGTGCAGCGTTCCACAAAATTCTTATCACATTTAAAGAAAAAAGAGGGAGCAGGAGAAAGTAGATAGGCTTGTGCTTGCTTCTACTTTGTCTTTCTTTCGATTTGTGATTTTCTATTGTTTTCCAATGTTGAAAAAAATCATAAGTATGTTTTTTTTTGTTGCAAATATTCCTAAAAAACATATGAATATGCTACCTACTTCACTCATACCCTACACACGCACAAACTGTAAAAATATATTTTGCATACAAACAATTGACAGTCAAAAGCCTCGCGTATCTTATGCGCACACACAAATGCCCAGCACTGACATGGCCTTTAAACAAACTAAATATTAATAACATCATTGGCTGTTGGACGTGCTTAAAAATTTTCAAAGAAAAATTTCGCAAGATAAATTCAATTACAGGTTTGAAAGTTGAAACGAGCTTTAGCTTTTGTCGAAAGCTCAACGTTCTTTGAATCAAAAAGTAAACTGTGTGAGAAGGTTTATTCTAGCTTTGTTGTGCAGTGTTTTCCTTGAAAGCTTACTACACTCTGACTCGTGCAAGAAATATTTTATGAATTTATTGTTCGTGAAAATTCATAAAAGCTTTGCTCTTAAATATTTTCTCCGAGATTTCATATGATTTTAAATTTAACATCTCGCTCCACCTTACTTGAGCAAAAACTATCACTTGAATTGATTGCACGTGAAAGCTCCCAAGAGTTTATTTTTTTCGTTCCAAAGTTCATCAAAGATTTCCGTCACATTTTCCTTTCTAAGCAAGATAAATCAAGGAATAAACTGTCTGATTTTTTGAAATTTGTTGAAGCCTAGAATCTTTCTTTTAAAGCATTTCGAAGTCAAGCTTAGTCACCGATTAGTTGTAATGCAAAAAAAGTACAGAAAAGAGCTCGATTTTTTGATTTTCGTTCATAATGAGTGTTTTTCTCTTGGTAACAAAAAAATTATCAAGCCCTCTTTCGTGCGTGAGCAGTTCATGTGCGTGCATTTCACCGCAATCACAGTTCTGTCATATCCATCCCAACAAATCCTAACCCTATAACCGTAAAAAGATACAGAAAATTATTAAATTAGATACATACATAAGACCCACTTAGTGTAAGACCCTGGCCCCCCTAGAGACTGACTACCCCCCTACATACGGCGCAGCATACGGCCAATAATTGCACCACTCCACTCAGCAATTCACATGTTGCAGCCCTCTGAGAGTTTGTTCGCTTGATGGCTGGCTTGCTGACTATTTGTGCTATGTTTTTCTTTACGTTCTCTTCATATTGTTTTTGTTTTGCTTTCTTCCACTTATTTTCTACCCCTTCTAGCTACAACGCTCCTCTCGCTTGCCAACGTTAATCCCTAAACAGGGCTAATATCACTTTGGTATCTCACGGTCAGATAATGCGCCGCTTCTGTCATTTGTTCCAAGCACTGGTACAGTCCATTCAAATGTCTTCGGCAACGTTTCGCCAATTCGGTTGCTTTGTCAGCATTTGCGATGGAATTGGCTACAGCAGCGGCACGCGAATCAGTATCATCACTACCGCTTACGGACTCAGTGCTGCTTGGTTGATTGTCACTTTTATGTCCCTCAGATTCCATGCCCGAATCATTTTCATTGGAAAGTTCACTTTCCGAATCGCTTAGATTACACGCCGATGTTGTGGAAATAATGGAGGCTACTGAAACGTTTGAAGGACGACGATTGTGTCCTTTCGTAGTGACTGTGGTTGTGCCTGTGGCTGTGACTGTAGTTGGGGCTGTGGCATTGTTTGTTGTACTTCTGTTCACAGTCTCTGTTGTTGCACCACTGTTGCCTGTCACATTAGTCGCTTCTGATTTGTTGGAATCACAACGCGCATAAATATGATTTTCCACTTCAACGACGCGCTGCTCTTCACATACACCATCTTGCTCATCTTCTTCAGAGTCATCCTTGCCAGTCCAGAGCAAATCATTCTTGAGCACCTTTAGCATATTGTAGAGGTTGAAGAGCTCTGACGAGCTAAGGAACTCATTAACGTTCTTGGAGTGTACTGCGCCACGCTTGCCATGTGCGCCTGAATGTTCAAGTGTGTGCTGATTTGATGTGGAATTTTTGCCAGGTGCTGGTATAATATCTGTGCTATCGCCGACCTGTGGAAGAAAAAAGATGAAGAATGTTTTAGGTTAGACGAATTACTTTGTAGGTCATATTGTTTGGAGAGTTTAAAAATAGGAACTCTGAAATCCCTTAAAATATGTAAGATATACTCGTTTAACTAAAATGTTCTCTCGTTAATACTTCGAGCTCTTGCTGAAAAATTCTGCCCCAAAAAAGTCCTTTCCTCATTACTAAAAATAATCTACAACTCCTAAAGACGAAGCAGCGATGTAAGAAGACTTACAGAAATTCTCCAAGCAGGAATGAAAACATGGTGCCACCAACCAAGAATATGCAATTCCCTATCCTGTTCCAAAGGAGTGAGGAACGGGTTTAAGAAGACTTTCAACATCTCTCACGTAGTAATGAAAACAAGATGGTCCTCACTCTGATCGGTCTCTTTTTCATTTATTATTTCTCTATTGTCTTCTTAGAGTTTTCTGATATATCCAGGGATGGTTTAACTGAGTTTCTCTGTACCAATCACCCAAATTCTGTCAATGACTCATTTCACAAAGAAGTGAGTGCTTTTCTGAGATCACACTTTGATTCAACAAGGCAACTTTTCTCGATGAAAGCTGCACCTATAATTTGCACTCATTCTGCCTTAAAAAAAGTCGGGCACACACCTAATAAACTACATCAAGTCTTTGCCAAGCCTATTTAAAATTTTTACTTCGAAATTCGTTTGTACTGACCTGCCGATCCATTAGTAGACATGGCACCAGTATGGTGTCATCCATTACTTTGACGGATTTCACAAATCTCTCCATCACATTGACAATGCTGTCTTTGGAGAATTGTGGCTCATCGTGTCGAGCAATGCGACGCAAACAGTTTCTGTAAATAAAGGAAAGTAAAACCAAATAAGTAACTATTGAAAAACTTGATAGATGATTGGTATTTGATGGAAAAATGAAAGGAAAATTCTGGAAAATGTGTAAAGTTGGACATTTTTATCCCACTTCAGGGAATTTGAAAAAAGCAGATTTTTATTTTTAACAGCGCTAAAACTGTTTTGGAAAACTCAAAAAAATTTTTTTTTTTCAACATACTGAATTTGACTCACTAATTGAAAAACTTAAGATACATTTTTTTTAAATTAAATAATGTTCTATTTTTTTTTTGAATATGAAAATTCGGAATTGGAATCTTGAAGTGGAAAAGCACACGATTTTTTTGTTTAAACAAATTTAATTAATCTCTTTTTTATGTTATTAAATTAATATTCAAATAAACTTCATGTTTTCAAACCAAGTTTATCCTTTGCCAGAATGAGAGGTAAACGTATTTTTAAGCAAACTAAATGTTTTATTTTTAAATAAATAAATCAAATCAAGTTAGTAATTAAAAAATTTGTTTTTGGACAATCTGAATTTAAGTACTTGAAGTGAAAACTAAAGAATTTTTTTTGATGACAAATTTTAAATGAACATTTTATTTTTACTATAGCCTGTATATGTTTGTTGCTTTAAATTTTTCCTCTAATCAAAAATAATAAGAATTAACTAAGAATTATTATCAACTGGTCTTGAGCTCGTTAAACTTACAAAAATATGTAAAAATTAACAGACCATAAAACCAACAACAAAATAAATTTTTTTTAATTAAAATTTTGAATTAAGTTCATGTTTTAAAGTCAAGTTTATATTTTACCAGAATTGGATTTGAAAACATGATATACATTTTTTTAAGTACATTTTTTTTTAATAAAAAATCAAATAAAGTTATAGTAATTGTAAAATTTGATTTCTAATTTCTGAATTTATGTCTTAAATTGGAAAAACAAAGCTCTTTTTCTTGATAAAAGTTTTTAATTCAAATTTTTTCAATATTTTTTAAATTAAAATACAAATCAGGTTCATGTTCTCTGACCAATTAATATTTTGCCAGGCCTGCATTTGAAAAAATTTCCATTTTGATTTGTAAGCGCTAAACTAGGCTTGAAAAACTTAAAATTTTATTTCAAACAAACTAAAATAACAGTTTTTGAATAAAATAAATTTTTTTAAACAGAAAATCAAATCATGTTTTTATGTTTGAGTTTTTAAAATTAGATACATATAAATACAATTTTTTTAAATAAATTTATTTGCCGAATTCAAATCGGATATTGCATTTGATAAAAAAAATTAGTTGGATTTCTAAAAACCTGAAACTAGTTTGAGAAATCGGACTTTGAAGTGATAATCCAAAGGAAGAACTAAAAAAAAATACGAAACTAACAAAAAGTGAAACAGGAAATAAATCTTTTCACACTCTTAATTAATCAATTAATTAATAATATCAAATTCAGGCATGAACACAACACAGGCATGATCTGACGTCATTTAAATTCTGATTTAGCCGAAAGTACCCATGAAACACCGAGATATAATATACCTACATTACTCCGATTTTGTTTTGTTGTTATAAAAAAAGTGTTTAATATAAATTAATTGCGTGTGCCCTTACTGTAAACTTGGCATAGTTAGGGCGAGAGTTAAGAGCTCATCAAGCGCGCTTTTTAAATTAATTTTCAATGTAGGGTGTTCCAGCAGGTAGGTAAGCATGTCTACGGCATGTCTGGCTTGAACAGAATTACAAAAAGAAGTTGATTTTTTTGTAGTTTCGCAAGTGTACAGCGACTTAAGAATAAAGTCTGTTCAATAAACCGTTTTAGACACTTGAAATTTCGCTTAGCCTCGAAGAAATCGAATCATTAAAATGCAAATATTCAAAGATTTCCATTTTCTGGTACATATAAGCAAAATGTATTTGCATAATTTTTCGGGTTTCGTGAAATTCAAATGTGCCCTGAACATAAAAAAGTAAATATATTCATAAACTGCGCGCTTTTCAAACGTGATATCACCTGTCGCTTACTTTCTAAATCATTTTAGTTGATGTTTTTTGTATTGATAAGTGCTTTTTTTGTGCAAAATTTGATATTTAATTAAGTCAATGAACAGCATTTAAAAAAATAAATATAAAAACTCTAAAGCTAAGACAGGTTTTTTTTCAATTTATTTTTATACAAATTCATATGGTACAATTTATTTTATTTGTATTTTTTATATTATATTTTGACAATTATTCATTTATTTACTATTTTTCATATTTTGTAAGTTTTACGAGTTCAAAACCAGTATTAGAAGTTTTTTATTTGTATAGAAAAAGAAAATTGAGAGACATACAACCTCATTCTGTTAAGCAGTAGGCTACCAGAACGATGGTTCAATAACGCCAACAGATGTGGGTGCTTGCGCAGAGTTGTATTCCCCATTATTATCTTACAAATTTTAATTGGTTTAACTAAATAGACTTTTTATGGACAAAGACCAAACCAGCCGGTGTCAGTCTGATTACACAGTAATTGTTTAAAAAAACAGTTTAAGTTAATTAAAAAAAATTACTTATTTCGTTTCTTAATGACAACCGAAGCTAACTTTAGTGTGAATAAAAATATTTTTAAGACAAGATTGAAGAAAAAACACTTGCGCAACAGCTAAAATTGAGATATACAACCAAACTTTCGAAATGGCTCAAGCTTACTATTTCGTTCTATATGTCATGAAAAACTTATTTTACTTTTAAAATCAAATAATAAACTAGAATACTACTTGTTTACTTTTAGAAAACGTTCATAATCTATTAAATTCTTCACTTCTCATACGACTTGATAGATTTGTATTTAAAAAGAAGTAAAAAAAATTTAGTAATGGGTACATACTTCAAAAATAAATTATAAAAATTATAGAATTTTCAAAATCAAATAGAAAAAATTATTAAAACTTCAAAAGTAGATCTAAAAAAATTGCAAAATAATAAATTACCGAAACAGAAAAAGTTTTACTAATTTTTTTTTTAATTTAAGTTCAAATTTGTTTAAAAAACCGTAAAAAAAAAAGTTATTTCATACAATTTTGCGAATTTAAAATTAAGGTAAAAAAAATTTTTTTTTTAATTTTAGATTGCATTTGTTTAAAAAAAAAAACTACAAAAAAGTGTATAATGAAAATTTTAAAATTTCTTTAAATATTACATTGAAATACTCACCAAAAAATTTTATAAAAGTTTTCTTAATTTTTCTTTAAGTTTAGATTGCATTGGTTTCAAAAATTACGAAAGAAAAATGTAGTCTTGTCAAATTTTCCAAATTTCTTATAATATAAAATTTTTTAATTCCTCTAAATTTTGGTTTCAATCAAATTTGATAAAAGGAGTTTTTCTTTATTCAAGTTTCTTAAATTTAAATAACAAATGGTTTTAAAAAATTCCAAAAAAAAAATTGTTTATTATTAAATTTTCCAAATTTAGTAAAAAAAATAAATAGATTTTATAAAAAAATTCACCGAAAACAGTTTTTTAATTGATCTGAGAAACATTTTTCTTTAATTTTAGATTGTATTTCTTTCAACAAATTACAAAAAAAGTTTTGTTATTAAATTTTCCAAATTTCGTTTCATGAATACTTGAAATTTTTTTAATAAAAAAATAACAAAAAAAATGTTTTGTTTATTAGTCTAATAAAATTAAAAAAAAAATTTTAATTCTCAAAAAAAAATTTAGGACTAAAAAAAATTCTAAAAAAATGTTTACAGAATATTTTCTACATTTTTTTGTAAGAAAAATTTCCTAATTTTTTTAGATTGCTTTCTGTATTGCGCTTTTAAAGAAAATTTTCTAACTTTTTTTTAGATTGCTTCTGTTTTACAAAATTACAAATAAAAATGTATTACTAAAATATTAAAATTAAAATATAAAAAATTTTTTAAAACATAAAAATTGTTTTTAGCATAGATACATTTGAGTTTCAGCGTGACTTTGAAATATATTTTTTCGATAACATAACAATCATCCACAGCATCCATTTAACTGTTTCCATAAATTTATTTGAAATTTTTTTTTTTATAAATTGTATATTGATTTCTGTTAACAGATAGGTATAAAAAAGTTCGATGACAAAAAATTAACAATTTATTAAAAATTTGGCTTGAACTTAACTAGCGCATAACATTGAAAATTGTTTATTTATTTTTGTGTTAGCTGTCAACAAAAATTGATGTGAATACATATATACATACACACAAGTAAAAGACAACCCTGAGAGTTAGCTGCCATTCAATACAAGCATTCAAAACAACAACAACAAAAAAACCACCAGTTGCTGTTCTGCAAATCCCATACAAAATCTTAGCGAAATTTGAATTCAAATTTGTACAGCCCGTGTCATTAAATTTTTGAACGTGGCAATTCTAAATTTAGGCAAAAATGCTCTTCTGTAAAGCGATCTGGCAGCAAACGTGCTTTCATTCAGGTAGACAGGGAAGCGTGTGCCATTTTATATAAATAATTTTATCTATTTTGAATATATGTATGGCTATACTTATGCATATCTGTATACGAGTATCATGTATATATGTTAAAATATTTATCAGAATTTATTCATTTAGCTATCAATTTATTTGTATTGCTTCTTTCATTTTTAATTAGTCTGCTTTCTGAATTTGCATGGATATTTACGAAGCATGGCCGAGAAAAGCGTTTTAAACGATAAAAAGTTAATTTTTTAAAGAAATCAATAAAAAAACCCTCAAGGTGGGATTTTTCTCTAATGTGTATATGTTATTTATTTGTATATATTTTCCAATTATACTATGAATATAAAATTAAATCCCTCTTCGGGTATAATGTCCACATATGTGGACAAACGTTTTCTTTGTGGAATAACTGCCAATGTTTCATTATTTTTCTCAAACAATATAACAATTTATTGGGAACATATTCGCTCGATTTTCTACATTTTTAGCTTCTCTTTCATACGATATTTTAAAATGGACTGAAATATGCAAGATTGGATCATGTTTTGTCACAAGTGAGTCGATATTTTTTTTGTGTACTCATAAACACTTTTACTTTTTTTAATATATATTTATTTATTTTTAATAAAAAATCATTGAATTAGCTTTTTCTTTGAATAACATAAGAATAGTTTATTTTGTTCTGCAGTTATATTAAAAATTAAAAATTTTGAAAAACTGTTCTTTAGTATTAAAAAAAATAAAAAATAAAAATTTTGTTTGAAATAAACTCTTTAGAGTTCATAAAAAAATATTTTTCAAGCGTAATTTCGGTGCGGGATCGAAGAGGTTAAATTAGGAGTGCGATATAGGAGCATTTTGATCACAAATTTATTTAGTTGAAGTACTCGAATAAGGGCAACCTTTTTTTTTTATCGAAGTACCAATGCGAAATACTTCAAAATGAGCGGAAGAATTGCAAACTGCTATATCATCTAATCTACAAAAATATTATTGCTTAGAAATTTGCCACTCGTGATCTGTTATAAATATTATGATCTGTCATTTGCAATAAGCTCATTTAAAGTTGTATATGTACGAGTATATATGTATATTTATGTTATACATTTCTGTTTGTGCATTAATTTGAATGACGATTGACGTGCCCCTGAATAGCAAGCAAGAGGGTGTTAAGTGCTGACAGCACATTTGTACCTCCACCAATACAACCATGCATAGATCACACGATATAAACCTCCATTTGCGCCAACTTATTGTACACATTTAGCATACTGATGAACTTGTCCCACAATTCAATACATACATACGTATTTATATGTTGACCGATTCACCTTACCGATTCACCTGAACACATTTACAATTCATTTGGTCATTTGCAATTCAACAAGTGCGCCGTCGTAATGTTTATGGCTCACAGACTGCAAGCAAACTTGAGGGCTTAACTGAGGGCCATAGTAATGCTATCAATCAAGTTTGTACTATAAGGAAGACATTTGAAATCAAAGGCAGTGATTGGTGTGATTTGATTTCATAGAATGCAGGAGTAAGGTGTGGGAGGTATGCAGGTCAATTGCAATTTTTTTAACTTAGTGAGCCAATAGAATAAAAAGCAAAAGTTTTTAGAATTTTTGTCTGTTTGTTTGTATGTTTGGACGCGTATCACTCAAAAACTGCTGAAGAGGAGTGAATGCAAATTTCACCATTGCATTACTACAAGTCTAACTTAAAGTTTGAGATATCCCTAATCTCGATAACTCAACAGGTTTTGTAAGTATCGATCAATTTATGGACCAGGGTGACCCAAACTGTGTCAATACAACATGGGTATCAATCGCAAGGTGATCATTTGTACCGTAATAAAGGATGCGATCAATCGAATTTGATAGCAGTTCAATAAATGGTGGCGGGGAGGGCGACTTTAGGTGAAATAAGTTAACATTTTTAAGATACTTCCTTGTACCGGTTAGCAGAAACTAAGAACTTGGAACATGTTTCAGAAGTCGATGAAAAAAGGTATGGGCACGAAAACTACGCTAGGTGGCGCACATACGGAGTTATAAGAATATTTCAAAATGGGTGAATCTTCAGACTCAATTTTATTTAAGTTCCCGTTGAGCTTGAGAATCGATACTGCAACAAACATAGTTCAGAATCCGCCAGATGGCGCATATCACGAGCTAATTAAAAAACTGATGAGAAATTTTTAAATTTACGATCTGTTATGGGTGTTTTTCTCTTTGAGTTTTCAAACCGAGCACAATACGACTTATATTAAAAGAGCAGGTGGGTCGTGGACATTGAGGCCGTAGCGCCAATTTATGCGAACATCACTAAGAAAACTAAAAATGTAACCTTTTCTAAAAGTTTGAACTAAATTTGGTTGGCTTAATAAAATACAAAGAATTGCTGAAGAAGGTTTTTATAAGTCGTTTAAACAAATTACACTGCAGAGTAAATTTAAAAAATTTAAGAAATTAGAATTAAATCACAAAATCTTAAGAAGTTGTCGAAGACCAGTTTTTCATAGGTTCGGGCATATATAATATAACTTTACTACTATACTATAACTTTAGTTTTGTTATATAATAAGCAGCGTTGTAGCTTATTAAAAAGAAAACATTATTCCGTTCTGATTTGGAAAATGTTTTGAAGGTAAGGGGAGTGTTATAGTGGGCAGTGTGCCAGACAACCATACCGTAGATCTCTGGTTCTGTTAGAGAGACTTTTTTATAGTTTCCTCTTTGTGTAAATAGCTTCTTTCAGCCCCCGAATATATTGTTGTTCTACATAAAAATTGCATAACTATACGTTTACAAATATTTACTAGAACAATTACGCAGCTATTAAACTGCAATAATTTGTTTTCATTAAATTGCTTTTTTTTTTTTGCAACAAAGTTTATTAGATTGCGCATATTAATTGTACCACAGTCTGCCTTGGATGCCTGTTAATTTGGTGTTGAGCCAATGCTAGCTAAGTGCGTGAATTTTTTTATGGTTTCCTTGTACTCATTTCATTCGTAAGTTGAACAAGAAACCAAAACAACAGACAGAAAACTAATAAATGCTAACTGCTTGTGGTTTCTGACTGAATACTAAAATAATGATTTAGACACACGACTAATTACTTCTAATAAGAGAATATTCGAGAAATCAATGAAACTATTGTTGTAGATTTGTCATATATGAGTCATTGTGGCAGATGCGGATGCCTTTTAAGATTTTCTTTGAAAAGGGGGGGGGAACATATTCCTGAAAGAAGTGCAAAATTAAAAAAATTGTAGCTTTTTATTTAATTTATACATAGATATCGTTAGAGGACGTCATAAACATCTTCGGAAATCAAATCATATTAATTGTATATTCTGAAAATGGTGATAAAATATGGTAAAATATATGTGTCGACTAAGAGCTTTTAAGCATTGAAGAAATGTAGCCAGTAAATATCTTTGAAGTAAAATTAAATGGAAACAATAACAACAAAACATATAGGGTATATTTCCACAATGCTATCAAAATGCCCATGGATGCAGTAGAGAGAGTGGAAATTAATTTTCTGGAGATTTAAATGATATCATCCAAAGTGCTGTCCATTTTATCAACAGCTGAAGTATTGAACTTTCGTTGAGATAGAGGGCGTGTTTGTAAATGCAGTATGCGCAATACTGCAGAAGATAAGGGCTCTGTTATTCCTGAAATACGTAAGATAAGAAGCTCCAAAAACATAAAAAATTTTATTTGGATAATTTTGTAAACCAGACATTTTTATAAATTATAACTTTTGAATAAGGGACTTACTTTCAATTGTTCCTAATACATTTACGAAAAGGCCCAGATCACCATTGAAAAGTACTAAGATAGTCCGTTGTTCAAACATGTTCTGAAATAGGGCATTTTTCAATTATTTTATAGAGTGATCTTTTAACAACTAACTTTTATTTAGCACCTTTATTCCTCAGCACATACGACTTATGTATATAATAAGAAAATTAATTGGTTTTTTCTTGAAAATTTCAATTTTTTTTACTTTCAATTGAAAATGGGTGAAGAAAGGTACAAAAAAATTTACCTAGCACCAAAATGTCGAATAAAAGGCTTCCAATATTTTGGTTTTTTTTTTTGTAGTTCCTCAATAGCTACAAATATTTTCAAGCCACGGTTTGAATACTATTGCGAAAAAAATCACACGGCTAAAAATGTGAGCTTAGTTTTTAAACCATTCGTCGGTTTAAGCAATTTTTTAAACATTTTTAAAATAAATGCTAAACATTTCAAATACCTTCACCAATTTTCAATTAATTGTGGTTTAGATTTAAAACTGAACTGAAAAAGAACTTCAAGTATTTTTAAAATTTTTTTTTTTCATTTATTTCTGCAAGTTTTTTCAAGTCAATGAATTTTTCTCATTTCAATTTTGTGTGCGCCGTAGCTCAATAGGTCGAGCAGACGAGTCTGATGCGGCGAGCGCCGGTTCGAATCCTGCCAACTGCTACCAATGTTTTTTCAATGGTTAAGACATTTCTGGTTTAAAATTAAAACTCTTCTCTGTACGCTAATTTTCCCGAAAACTGGTATCATTTAAATTCTAATTCAAATTTGGTTTGGACATATAAATATGTAGCACAGAAAAGTTTAAAATTTAGGCTCAAATTTTTAGCCGTGTACGACTCTTCAACAGACTACCTAGTATTTCCTAATGTCAGACTAATCAGAAATTCCTCTTAGCCCGTTGGTCGAACCTGAGAACCTCTCATTTCTATAAGCCTCTGCGTACCAACAGAAAATCTACTAGACGATAGAATCTTTTCATAACTTATCTGTGGCAATTTGTAACACTACATAATCTAATACACTACCTCTAAACGTTTCATAACTTACAGGCCAAAGTCAAATAAAATTGAATTCTGTATTGCTTTTGCTGCCCTTAATTTAAGCGTTTCAAATTCAATTAATAATAAGGCATAAATGAAGAAACAATTGCGTGTCGAACGGCGCCAAACAGTCTGCTATTTGAACTTTATCGCCGCCTTAAGCGTAGTCAAAATGTGTGTTTCCTCTCTCTCTCTTTGAAAAGAGCTACACGCCGCACTGCGTGCTCTTTAACATGGCAACTCAAATTTCTTTTAAAATACAAACAAATTACCAAATATTACAGCGTGTTTTCCACGTGACCAAGCATTTTACTTTTGCTCTTTGTACCTAGAAGAAAACGGAGAAAACCCTTCACCCTTGGAGTCAGTATACTGAGAGTCGATAAGGCAAATCAGCTGTTGATCGTTCGTCTGACTGTACCAAAAGAATGGATTGCACGCTCTGATCATTCGTTGACTTCGTGACACGCGCAACACAACATAATCTTGTATGCACATAAATAGTATGTATGTATGTATTTTTGTTTGTTTGTTTAGAAATGTAGCGCATAGAAAATACCCCCACTCACTGTCTTTTGTGAGATATGATAGATTTTGTTGCTTATTTTGTCTCTTAGAAATATATGGACAAAATTTGAAAACGTTAAACACAAACTGTTCCATGAAGAGGTCGCAAAAGAGATGATAGCATGAGGGTCGATTTGTATGGACGAAAGCTAACCGATATCGCGCCATCGATTTTTCGAAATTTTTTGGGCTCAGGAACAGTTCCACTACGCATACCCAAAAAAATAATTTTCGAGCCTGCGAAATTTAATTTTTTTGACTTTTTTCGACTTTGATTTTTAAGGTTTTTTTCATGACCACTATGTATACCCTGTTCGACCCAAAAATGTCCGCTAAAAACGTTTGCGATAACAGTTTTCTGGAAAAAAAAAAATATTTTTTGGGTTTTGGGGAGTGGCCCGATATCGGTTAATAAATCGACCCAGTCTAGTGTACATATTTGAAATTCTTCTTCATTAATCTATGTATCCACTAGTAGTGGGATTATTTTCGAATTTTTTGAAACGAATATTATTATTCGTTTATTCGAATGGTTGTATTGAAATGCCAGAGATGTTGGATACTTATTATTCGAATAGTTGGCATTTATTCGAATATAAGTATAAATTATGTGAACAAATATTATTCGAATTATTTATAGCCTTCGAATAAATGAATTTCTTATTCGAATAGTCCCATGCCTAGTATCCACTTATATATTTCTTCTTTACCAAAGGGTATGTAAGATTGTGTATCGTTATTATTTCCTTCTTCATATCACATAGTTATTACATATATAGTGAGACAAGCGCCTGGATTGCTGGCCATGCACATTTCTACATATATAAAACATAATGGCCTCCTTGGTAATCTTTTTTCATTGTGTCATTGGTGTCGGTGGTCACGCGGCAAATGCATGATAACTCCAGCAGACATCAGCCAACTACTCAAGGAAACATTTTTAATGATCGCTTAAGAAATACATGTGCTAACGACATGCCTTAATATATGTGTTAGTGCTTGTCTATATGTATGTATGCGCTTTGAAGGTATCAAACTAAAGACTTTACTTGCAAAGAATATAGATACAATTTTTTGTAGCCGAATTGAAAAAAATCACGCAGTATAACTCTGAAAAGAACACCGAAGGAACTCATTAAACAACGTGTAACTGGCTCAATTCAAAAATATTAGGGATATATGTATGTATGTACATTAGGGGGTTGTAAAAAAATTATTTTTTAATTAGAATATGGGTTAAAGTTGTGCTCTATAAAAATTTAATATTTAAAAAAAAATTGTAAAATTAAATAAAAAATCAAAAAATTAAATGCACTTTTTGTATTAGAATGAAAGCTAATATAAAAATCACATACCGAAACTTTGAAAGTTTTTAAACAAGTTTGGATAAAAAACAAATTTTTTAAGTTATTAGCCGATTTTTTTTTTTGCAAACACTAAGCGACTTATGAATAAAACAACAAAATTAAATTTCTTGTCCAAATTTGAAATTTCCTTTGGTAATCAAATGTGAACTTGTCGCTTAAAAGATAGCAACCAAAATTATGAGCGTTTATAATTTTTTCTGATTGCTTTTTTTTTTGATTGCTTTCAATTTAAACATTTTTTCAGGTTGTCTAGCATCAAAATGGCGAATAAGAAACTGTTATTAATTATTTACTTAAAAATGATGAGTACACATTTTATTTTTTATTTTCTTTTCTTGTAAAGTACAAATTCGTTACAAATGCGAACAGAAAATTATTTTTTCCAAGCCACGCTAATGTGTTTATATCTTAGCTACCATTTTTTTTTTGTATATATTTGTACTCTCCCTGATAACAGTTTTCAGTTTAAAATATGTGCGAATGTATGACTAAATACAGGCAAATAATAATAGTTCAAGAAAAAGGTCGACTCTTAGTAAAGCAACAGTTGCAAAATCAACAGTTTTTAAATTTTTTGTTTGTTTGTCAATATGTCTGTTAGCGCATTAAACAAAAACAGCACGACAGAATTGATTGAGATTTCGTGGCTATATTGTTCTAGGTCTAACTTAAAGTTATGGAAGGTTTTTATAGCAGGCATAGCCTTATTTACAGTGGTGGAAAAATGGTATCCAACAATTTTTGTCATGCTTAATAAAATTCTCAGAGAATGATGTAAAATACATGTAGGGAGTCTTTATTACAGCGACAGCTGCCCCCATCACAATTCTTACAATTATTGCCCTGGAATTGGAAGAAGTTTTCTCTGCTGCATTGCTCGAGGACTAGCTGACGGTATTAGATACATTTTGACGTTGCTGTAAGTTAAATTTTCAAATAGAAGTATTTTCAGTTTAGTTCGTATCGCTGGAATATGTTATGCACTGGTGATAAATCAAGGAGAAGTTAAAATTTAATTTTATGCGAGACTCTATGCAGCTTTTGCAACTCGACTTACATAAGAATGCGCCCTATATCAACATTTAAACACTTTGGTGTGAAATATTTACTGTCTGCGAAGGCATTATAGAGCACGCTATTTAGAGAATTTTATGGAATTTGAACTTCGAGGAGCTCTGCCTGCATGTTTATATATTTTCAATCACACATTCACTAAGAAAACCAAGCCTATCATGTCCTATCTTATCTTAGCGGTATAAGCATTCGTCTGGTTAGTTTAGTTTATATAAAACAATTACCTATTCAAACATTTAAATTGTTACGGGAAATTTTAGTGAAACAATAGCTTTAGCGCAATTGAAAGAATGAGTTTTATTGCCAGTTTCACGAAAGAAATTCGGAATGAAAAATTATTTTTTTATCCGAATTTTATATGAAATCTGAAAGCAAAAATAGAATTTTTCATTTAAATTGTTTCGTGAAACTGGCAGTTAAGCACTTTGAATTTTTTTCAGTGGGCCGTGACATGCTTATTTCTGTAATTTCATTATATACATGAAATTTCAGTAAAGAGGCTACTTAAGATATTTAACTAAAGCAGCTTATTTAGTTGCATAGGCATTGTGCTTCATAAGGCCCTGCCGGCACCAGCAACATCTCCAAAACTCGGCGCCGCCTGTAAGTCGAGACGCTGAAGCGGGATCTTTAAATACTTCCAACCACATATCACTAGTACGATTGTAGATTACAGTACATACTTAACCTTATAGCAATTCCATTTAAGTGTTACAATTTATACATTTAACTACATTTTATCGGAGAAGATAAAAAAAAGGTGCTAAATATACACAAGCAAATCTACAAATATAAAGTGCTAGCAACTAGCCAAATACATAAAATCTGCTTGTCATTTTCTGTTGCCATATAATGCTGTTATTTCGTCATATTATGTACAGCTAGACAAGTAAATATGTGGTTTTCTATGCATGAGTGTATGTACAGCAGGCTAGATGAGTCGAACAATCGATTACACTATCGATAGTTTCAATGAAGCAGCATTTTTAAGACATTCGTTTTTTGCATAGTATCTATTATCACGATATGCATACAAATATTTAAACCCAATTTTTTTGCCCCAACTATGTAAAGTAGAAATAAAACATTTCCCTAGTCTTATGGATTCGAAACCTTAAGTTGAATTTCTAGCCATACATCGGCAAAAATTACATTCAATTCTAGATAGCGGGGTTTAAGTAATGCGATTACAAACATATACACATACAAACAAAAATTCAAAAAACTGCTTTTTTTGCTGCTATTACCCTTTTAAAAATCGCCCCTTCCAATGTGTAAATTTCTTCAATTATAAACTACCCAGAGCAACCTATTAGAATTTTGTTATGTTTAAAGATTAGCAACAACTATCCAGACTTAAGCAAATTCTATAACAAAAGTTTGATAGCACTATCGGTAGTTTTGTGTTGCTTAGTACTATTGTAAGTATTAATAGTTCTTCTAAACACTCTAAGCGAGCAAAGGTTTGATTATCGACGGTACTATCATGTGTAATGTTAATGTATTTTCTGAACTATCAATATTGATGCCATCGCTAACTTGCTGAGATTTTTTACACCTAACATCGCTTACTCCTTACTATTTACTTCCATATTAATAAACTCTGAAAAACATTTGTGTGCAAATGAAATTAATGGGAAATCAGCAGACCTGTTAAATGATGATTACTAATCGTAATGATTATCCGTTTGATTAATTACTTTCTTGAGAATCCATTTAATGATCGATTACCACTTAATTTTAATTTTAAATGATTACTTTCCCAATCATTATTTTTTACGATTATTAAATAAAGTCAAAAATAATCACAAAAAGTTGTTTTGATTATTTTTTATTTTTTTCTGATTACTTTTGAAAAAGTTAATAATTTTTACAGAAAAAAAAAGTTTAATTAAGAAAAAAATTATGATTTTATAATTTTTTTCGGTATTGTAAATCAAAAATAATCAAAAGTAATCAAAACCACTTTATTGATAATTTTTTATTTATATTTTTTTAAATTTATTTAAATCTTTTTTGCTTATTCCTAATGGTAATTAATTAATAATTGCCTTTTCTTGAAAAACAATTAAAATAATCATAACCAATTAAAAAAGTTGTCTAATTAATTGATTACTATTTACTAATAAAATTTAACAGGTCTGAAAATCAGTTTTAAAACTTGAAATATAAGATGTTTTCCTTAATTCAAGTTATTTAGATTATAAATGAATTTGATTTCCTTTTATGCTTGGTATTTCACTACAGCAAAGATCTTTTACTGGTTAGCTCAGTGGACCCATTAGCCAAGAATCGAAAATATTGCACATTAATTCATCAGGCAAGAGGGCGAAGATATGTAATAGCCGCCCTTGCTCATTCTCACACTCTACGGCGCAGATAGGCTAAACTTGAATACAAAATTGAAGATGTTTTGTATTTTCCAAATTATTAAACTGGATTTTTTTAAATGCTTTAAGTGCACTCTTTTAAAACCAGGTATAGAAATGCAGCTTATTATAAGTGAATGTTTACTTTTTATCGCGATAATTTATTGTATTACTATGAGCACATAACTTCTACAGCGATCAGTTTTTTCCAACTATTTAAATTTGCTTAATATTTTTTATTAATTGATGCAAGCAGATGCTGTGCCCGAGCTTCTGTTTTATCTTCACTATATTTGTTTCTCTTCCTTAAAATAAAGCTACATTTTTGGTTATATATTTTTTTTTTTTTCAAGTTTCGTTCAAAATATGTATACTTCTTTGGCAACACTGGCGCAACGATAGGGCGAACAGAGTGGGTGAGTGCGGGCCATTTTTGTGAATGACGTACGTTTTGTGAGCTTTTTACTTATCTACGAGTGACATTCGTCTAACTAAGACATTTTTGAGTACTTTGAAGGTATGGTTATGCGTCATTCAACTTAGCGTTGGCATTGAAAATTAAAGGGAAGGCCGGTAAGGAATTATAAATGAGTTAGATTTTCAGTTTTGGTAATCATAAAGCTTTATGAAGTATTATTGAAAATAAAAGAAATTATTTCACTTAGCAGTTTTGTGCACTTCCACTAGCTGACCAAAGTATCGAATAAATTTATCTATTTGTTGGTTGAGCGTTTCTGTTTTGTGGATAGTTTCCAAAACTCGGCGAATTCCTACTGTATTCTCTTTATCTCTTTAAAACTATCATTGAAAAACTAATTCCTAGACTCTACTTACATCACTTTCAGAAAACGCGCCACTTAAGTAAATGTTTTTGTAAAAATACTGTGCATATTTTAGCACCAAAGTAGAAACATATTTACTTTAGTATTCTAAATTACAAAAAATAAAAACTGTACAATTGCAAGTACCAGTAAACCAAAACTTGGCATTGGTCCAACATAAGACAGCTGTGGGCGCCCTCGTACGATTTAGAATGATTTGATTGTTACAAACCTATTTATTGTTATAGTATGGAAACACAGGAATGTTTTTGAGAATTTATTATAACAGATGCTTAAAATATATATGTAAGTACTTATATTGAGTACTTGAAATACGATTTAGTATTAGCGCCATAGTAATAGTATAATTAGTTTGAAGGTTTAATTGAAGTAAATGTGTTAAAATAAATGTTTTTTTTTCGTAACTACTTAGCGACTTACGAATAAAATAACAGAATGATTTTTTTTTCCAAAATTTCATTTTTGCTTCAAAAATTAAATGTGGACTTGTCGCTTACGAAGTTGTGAGCGCTTATAATTTTTTTGCGGCCTATTTTGTTGTTGCTTTCAGTTAAAAAAATTTTTTTTAGGCTAGCAGAAAAATTGTATCTAAAAGTATTTCTATGAATAAAAAAGGTGCAATAGTACCTTTATGCATTTATAATACGTATAATATGTTTTTAAAAAATCATTTTTCTTTCTCAGCTTTCAAAAAGTTATTATAATTGGCTTAAACCAAAAGATTTAAGAACCGAACTCTCTTAACTCCAAGCATCCTTTAAAACCCCTGCTAAGCATAACTGGAGCTACTACCACCGTATCGAACCTAGACAAAAACAATAAGTAAGAAGAAATTGTTTAAAGTAGTAAGCTTTAATTTTTTTAGAGTAGCAATAACTCAATAATAAAATAAAGTATTGCGTGAAGTAGTCGTTAAGTTATAACGTTGATTGTAAGTCATATATCTCTATATGTTTAGCTCTAGGTGCACAGCCTTGCCCCTAACTTGACTTAATACTAGTAACAGCGACTGTTATATACGAGATTATATAGCACATTTGCTTTCTTGAAGTAGTTTTTATTAATTACTGCACTAAGCTCCTATAAACAGACGTGTATATAATTTTTTTTTGATGTAATCGATTATTGACTTTATTATGCAATTATATATACAGCTGCGATCAACATATTAGCAGCGAAGCACAAAAATGCAAGCTTGCAAATTGCGATTATGTTTTGCTTCCAAGAACTTTCATTTAAAATTTATGTATATGTGTATAATTATATATCTAGCTGTAAGATATTTTAAGAATATATCTTATTTGTGATTTGACTAAGTTTTTGAGCTGAAGTGAACCTTTTTAGAATCAACAATATGGGGATCATGAGCCGATTTCTGTACTATTAATAAAAAAATTTGTTTTAAAGAAAACTGCTCATTAAGCTTTGTTGAGAAAATTTGTTTTTGCCTTGAACTCTTGTTTGCACCTGAAGGCTAGAATATGTAGGTTGGAAGAGATCATGTTAGGAGGAATCCATGCTTATTTAATTAAAATTATATCATATCGTGATTCTAAAGCCACAAAATTGTATTCCAATTCAAGTCAAGTGTGCTGATATTCCAGATTTATTGAACTATTTTACTCAATATGACATTCATAATATACCATTACATGAAAGTAGGCGTTGTTGTCGATCGATTTACTTAATTTCTAGAAAAAAAAATTCTGTTCAATAACCTGTTTTTTAATAACAGGTGTTTTTTTCGTGAGCACATAGCAAGTTATATATGAATAAAATAACAAAGGGATTTTTCTTTTTTTTCCAAAAATTTAAAATTATTTTTTATAAAATTTTGTATCAAATGTGAACTTGTACTAACGCAAACAAAATTGTGAGCGTTTATAATTTTTTTCTGCGTGCTTATTTGTTTGTTGCTTTCAATTAACAATTTTCTAAATAACGACTAAAAAACGGCAAATATATCTCAGTAAAGGCTGCGATTGTTATTCTAGAAATTATTGGAAAGAATTTCGAAGGAATTTTATTTAAATTTCGGAAATTTGTTGCACGCTTTGAGCGGTTTTAAGCATTTCGGATATACTGAGAGATTGATCTAACTTTTTATTTTGAGTGTCGATGCTATTTTGTTGACAGCAACTGTAGTTATACCTCGGTAACTATCTGTTTTGACTTATCTGCCCATTAAAATCTTAGTAAAACAATTAAGCTCACATTATATCATATTTAATCCATACTTTCAAGTACATATGCGCCTAACTACATGGTTACTCAGAATTTCTCTTATAAACAATCACACAAATAAATATGTAGAGCTAACGGTATACTATTAAGCTAAGGGAAACGCTGACAGTACCTATTACTTTACACCTATTACGGAAATTTGTTATTAATAATATAATCAATCGATATTTATTTACTTCTAGATTTTCAGTGAGTGTTTCTTTTCCTTCAAACCTGTGAGCTAAGCCCTCAAATGTGGGCAAATGAGCAAAAAAAAAAGAAAAAGCACAACCTCACTCGTCTTACATTTTTTTTCCTTGAATGAGCATATATTTATTTTTTACATACATACATACATATATATGTCAGCTCATACTCATATTAATTTCTAGATAAATCGCCTGATCTGAAAATCAATTGACAAAGCCAACATGTGCCCAAGTGACTACTCCCGTCCAATGAGCTTAAATGCCGGTAATCCGTATGTAGCTCGTATTTATGTATGTGCGCTTACATATGAATAGATAAAGACTTGACGTACATAGATACGTGTGCCTATGAAAGTAAGTGATTTCATAGAAAATTTAGATACTACAACCATATACATTCATATACTCGCAAATAAATATCTAGCAAGACATCTAAGTACGTGCTAATACAACAAAAAATTAAGTATCATCAATAAAGACTGGTGATTTATTTCTAGAATTCGTCCGATTTAATGCGCCGGCATTGAATGTAGTGACTAGGTAAGGAACAAAAAGAAGAGAGTGCATGCGCTTAATTGAATAAATTAATGCCATTTATAGCGCTCTTTTTTCATACTTTTGTACAACAATTCTGAAGGTATGCATACACAGCACAGTCACTCACACTAAAAATGGGACAGTTTATAATTTGAAAATTTCAAGTTTGTTGGAAAGATCAATTTTTTATGCAAAGAAACTTTGCAAACAATACAAAATTTTAGGAATTCGAGGCAATATATACCCCCAATCTTAAAATAAAATCAAAAATCGTCCTCTTTCGGTAAAGATTTTTGTTAAATATCAAATTGGGAAAGATTTGACAACTAACCTTGGTCACAAATTATGAAGAGTCTCTCAAAACATTTTTTTCAATATGCCATTTTTGTTGTTACTAAATAAAGAAATTTAATACTGTTTTTTTTTTATACTGCCCAGAACAATTTTTTAATTCGACGCAACAAAACAAGCAAGCAGAAAAAATTATAAACTCTAACAATTTTAATTGCTAACTTGCAAGCGACAAATTCACAATTGATTTTGAGAAAAATTTCTAATTTGGAAATAAATTTCATTTGATTAGTTCAATTATAAATCGCTAGGTGCTTAGAAAAAAATGCATTTTATTCCACTCAAACAAATTTAAATTCTCCTACGTAATTTAGGAAGGGAGTTAGTCTAAGGCCGATTTTTTTCGTAAGCATAAGTGCGACTTAAAGAAAACTAAATTTTTTTAAATTTAACATTTCCTTTGAAAATCAAGTGCGCACTTGTCGCTTGCGGAAAGAAGAATGAAAAATGGCCTAAAATTCTTGAACAAGAGCTGTTACATTTTGTTTATCAGCGACTGTGGTATGCGACTTAATGCTATTACTTGAAATTTTTTTGATTAAGAGAGAATTTCTAGAAACGATATTGAAGTCAACAATTTTTTCCCGTCATTTTAGAGCCATAAATAGATTTTTTCTAAAGAGACATGGCAGGGCATATATATGTACAAGTACATACAAGTTGATGAGAACTTGTCTTTGTCGTATACTCGCTAAGATGTAGGAATTCTATTCTGCTTATGAGGAAGGTACGTGGAGTGTAAATAGGAGGTTACCTTGCCTCAGAAATGGGATGGCATATGAATGTATTATCGCGAGTTATAGAAATATTTATTTCTATAAAAAAATTTCATTTAAAATACGTATCCTGAAAATTACAAAACAGACCATTTTAAGAAATAGAGTGCTTTTTGTATTGAATTTAAAACAATTTTTTAATACCGAATTTTCACATTTTTTGCAATAACACGAAACAAAATAATTTTAATTGCAGATTTTTCGGATTTATTGCTTTTAAATTGTTATGCAAAAAAAATATTTCCCATTGAGTCTACTATATCAGTACTGAGTATCAAGGACTAGGCTATACATAATACAAAGTTACTACATAAATTTATTAAATTAATTATTAAAAAATAAAAATTATAATTTTCATAAGAAAATTATTATTCTGAGCCTAGAGCTTGAATACTCTAAACCTATAACTTGTATGAATCTTCCGAAAATTTTTATTTTACACTGTTTATGAGAAATAAAAGATATATCAGAATAGAGCATAACTCGCTTAACTATTTAATATTTGAGCTCAAGTTCGCCCTACTGAAATATTAAACTTCTTTACGAAAAGTTTGATTGCAATATCTGTAGCGAATGTATGTATCTTGTGTATACCTTAAAGCTACTTGATTTTATCAGTAAAAAAAACAAAACCAAAAACATTAAGCTGTTATTTAAATGGCGACGGCTACAAACAACTTCGCGAACAAAGACAATGTGTTCCCGGTTCACAAATGCCGCCACGGTGGGGTAAGCGTAATACTTTTGGCACTTTTGATTGGTTGAAAATGTGGCGTGGTCAGTCATTCTTACAAAAAGCATGCGATATACAGGTTGCAATCAGTGTTGCCATTTTAATTATTTTGAATCAAAATATTTAGATTCTCCCCATCAAAGGCCATTTTGTTAATTTAGTATTTTTTTTAGCGGTTCTGTAACTTTCTTAAGTCGTTGAGCGTTATAAAAATATTTTCTTTATTGGAAAATTAATAAATGTAGCTTACTAGAAGAAAATCTTTACTTTTTATCACGATAATTTATTGTATTACTATGAACACATGACTTCTACAGCGATCAGTTTTTTTCAACTATTTAAATTTGTTCAAATTTTTTATTAATTGATGCAAGCAGATGCTGTGCCCGAGCTTCTGTTTTATCTTCACTATATTTGTTTCTCTTCCTTAAAATAAAGCTACATTTTTGGTTATATATTTTTTTTTTTTCAAGTTTCGTTCAAAATATGTATACTTCTTTGGCAACACTGGCGCAACGATAGGGCGAACAGAGTGGGTGGGTGCGGGCCATTTTTGTGAATGACGTACGTTTTGTGAGCTTTTTACTTATCTACGAGTGACATTCGTCTAACTAAGAAATTTTTGAGTACTTTGAAGGTATGGTTATGCGTCATTCAACTTAGCGTTGGCATTGGAAATTAAAGGAAAGGCCGGTAAGGAATTATAAATGAGTTAGATTTTCAGTTTTGGTAAACATAAAGCGTTATGAAGTTTTATCAAAAATAAAATAAATTATTTCAGTTAGCAATTTTGTGCACTTTCACTAGCTGACCAAAGTAACGAATAAATTTATCTATATGTTGGTTGAGCGTTTCTGTTTTGTGGATAGTTTCCAAAACTCGGCGGATTCCTTAGGGGGCTTGGGTGGTTGTTTGTTAAGGTTCCCAAAAAACTTTAAACACATTTCCATAGAATTTAATTTCTTTATTTTCTTCTATGTGCGCGGCTGACGACATTTTCGGTTTTAAAGCCGATTCCTAAATATACTAGTTTGCCAATATTAAAAACAAATGTTTCTTTTATTGATTTTTAGGTATTTGTAAGATTTTCTGGATAATTAATGAAACAGAAAACGCCACCGCTCTGTTTGACACACTTTTTTTTCTAATTAGTGCGATATAATTTTCTTAGCTTAACCAGTAAGCCAGTTCTCGAATCGAGAGCAATTTCTGTAGGGGCTGAATCAACACATATGCACGTTACTTGATCGAAACACTTTTTCTGAGTCAAAGAAAATATTAAACTTTCAAAATCTTAAAAAAGTTATAAAATCTATGTAAAGTAAATCTGATACAATTAGACTAACTATTTCAATCCCAGATTCGAATTGTTATATTAGGCTGAAGTCCTGTTATACTTACATGGCATAGACTTTTACGCAACACTTAAGCTTACTTAATTTGACTAATAAAACTCTTGATTTTTAATTTAGAGAAAAAGGAAGTATGATGCTATGTGCAGTTGATTTAAGGCTACGTTACCAAGTCTAGTCTATACTATGTTAAACTAACATCACCCTTACGGAATGGAAAACTTTTGAGATTCGAACTATGAAAGAGCGACCCAAGATTGATCTGTAAACTTCTTCTTACACATTTTTGTGCAATATTTTTAAAGACGACTTAAAAAAATATATTCCATAGCATATTAAGTTGTACTTGTTTATAATTTTGACAAGTAGTGTGCTATATTTATATATGTACATGCCATCACATCACCTCATACCCACCAACTACCGGCATTTACTTTTCAAAACACATATACATCCAATTATATGCAAGTATTCCCGGCGTTTTAATGCTTTTATCTTTCACTCAAATTGTGATCATGCGCAATACTCACATGGAATACCACATGAAAATCGCCTGATTTTCTAAAAAGTACTATATGGCCTGACCCAACCTCATCATCAATATGTGCCGAAACTACTCGAATTTACCCTCATATATGTATGTATGTATATTGTATATGTAGGTGAGCATTTGGGATAGTATTGAAAGCGGTGGCTAGTAGTAGTGCTTGACACAAATCCCTACAATATATGCCAGCTGACATGTCTCAGACCTGTTAAAAATAAAACAAATTAGCACAGTAAAGTAAAAAAACGGCCAGTATGTCTGTTAAATTCTCTCCACTTGTGCTCTGCTATTTAACACTTTATAAAAAGTTGTTTGATTTGGATCGGGTTGATGTTGTTCCTTTGTATTGCGGTATGTTTGGTTGTTAGTGTTTTCGAAGTTTTAAGAGAATATAAAGCTTGTAGAGAGCTAACGAGATTTAAAGGGAGCGTTAAATAGTAGTACGTTGTTATTGGTAAATTTTGTGGGTTATGTTATCTTCGAGTGTTTACGTGTGCTGAGGTGCTTACTAAAAAATGTGAGTACTGACGAATGTTTATATTGAAGATAGAATTACTGACAAATTTTGACTTAGCTTTTTGCAGTACAGATTTAATAAACAATTACAAGGGCTAATGACGAGAACGTTCTTTAGTTACAAAATACCTTAAGCTTTCAGAGAGGTTTCGGCTAATTATTTGACTTGGGAAAGCTTGTAATTCTAATTGAAAAAATTTTTGCTTCACCCGAAAATATATATTTTTAATTCAAAAAGTTCCTATTTAACTTGAAAAAGGTTTCATTTGATTTGGAAATTTTTTTTAACTTTGAAAAGGTTTACTCGACTTGAAGCACATTTTATTTGAATTTTAAATTTTTTAATTTGAATTTAAAAAGTTTCATATTTTTCGAGAAAGATTTCATTCGACTTGATAAAGTGTCTTTTGATTTACACAGTTTTTTTTTATATTTGTAAAACTTTTGAAAAGGGTATTGGTATTGGAATATGTTTATTTGGTATTGAAAAAGGGTTTCTTGGTTTTATAAAGCTTTCGTTTGACATGAAAAGGTTTCAATTCTCTTGAAAAGGGTTAAATTTGACTTGGGAGAGGTTTCATTTTAGTGATAAAAGTTTTCGTTCGGTTTCCTTTTCAATAAACAAAGTGTTCAGTTGACTTGGACGGGCTTATTTTCACGTGTGAAAAATTGGTTTTAATTTGAAAAAAGTTTGGTTTGATTTGATAAAGGTTTTAGCTGCCTAGAAAAAGGTTTGAGTTTTAGAGAAAAAAATTTAGGGCCGGTTTCTCAATATCCGGTGTAGGTTAACCGGCACTTTGTTGGACAGATAACCGGAGAACTTCTGTCAATTACACTGCCGATCAGCGCTAACCGCACATTGAGAAAACAGTCCTTTATGTGACTCAAACCGCGAGCTAACTTAGAAATTTTTTTTAGGAAACACTCTAATGTGCATATTTGCTTATGACCTTCATTTTATTCACATGAACTTATGAATTATGTGTACAAAATTTTATTTGCTTAATTTATGTATTTAAATAAAAATAAATAGTTCGAATATGCGAAATGGGCTTTTGTCATAGCTGTAACATTTACTCAGTTTTGCAATTGAACTGTGATTTTTTTTAAGTATGATTCTATGATTCATTTGCTTTACAAAAAAGTATATAATTTATGAGTGATTACGAAGAATGCGCCCCGGCAACGAATGTTTAGATATATAAAATTGATAATAAAATTAAGTCACACACAATTTATAGATTAAGTGATAAATGAGCAAATCGAAAATTATCAACGATTACTATACATTTCACGATAATTTAAATTGTTATAACATTTGCCATGCGATTTGTTATCAAATTGTTAGTGTAATTAGTAGTGAGTGTATAAAAATAGAAAAAAGAGATTGAAAAGTCATGCGACTAACGCAACGATTCGCAAAAATAAGCTAAAGATCGCAGACGAAGTATAAAATAAAAAAGCAATTAACAAACAAGTACAATTAAAAACAAGTAAAATATGGAAACATAAACTTTATAAATAGCACACAAGTGTTTGCATTGTATGGAAGCTGAGCAATTTTGTTTGCTTTAAAGAAATTGTTCATTTTGTTTTTGTTTTTGCTGTGTGCAACCACTTGTATAATTTAAACATTTTTCAAATTCCAAAATTTTGCTGTGAAACACCCTAATTACAAAAAAAAAAAAAAAAAAATTATGAGAAAAAATTATAAAAAATTCCCAGCAAACAATCAGATTCAGAAAGTAGTCCTAAATCGAAGTGTTTTTATTTTTTATGAGCTCGAAAGGAACGTTTTTCGCTTTTTGAAGCGGTCTTTTGTTATTTAAATAAATTCATTCATTCTATGAGTGTTAATATGAGTCGTATATGACGCCTTTCGAATACAGTAACACTTCATATTTCAGCACTTCGAAAATCCCCATACATTGGTTTTGGTCAATAGGTTTTTAAGACAAATACCTTGAAAGAAGAATCTTCACTATGTACCAACTGTAATTGTAAGCAAACATCATAAACAACGATTTACAGCCTGATTCTGACTAGGGACTACTATTGTCTCATTTCATTTTCCTATTATGAATTATAAAAAAAGTTGAAATAGAGCTATAGCAATAGTCAGTCACTTCAAGCCAGTATACAAGGAAGTTGCTTAGTTGATATCGATATTCTGTTCGTAATTTCCATCCAATTGCAGTCATGTAAGACTCTTACATGAAATATATTACAGAGCGCTTTAAAATTATTAGCGCTAGAAAAATGTTTGATGGGACTATATCGCTACATATGTACGTACACATATATCTTAAGAGTACGCGAAAAATTGTTAGGAAATCTCCAAAGCTTCGCAAATTGTACAGCATTTGAAGCTCAGCTCAGTTCATTATGATACATCTAACACAAATTTTTTTTTTCGTTGGCTTCCTAATATGTATATTTATTTATTTCTTAATTTCACAGTTTCTTTCATTCATTTCAGGTTTTATACCTGTATTTTAGTATGCGTTCGTTAAAAAAAAGTTTGCATTAGTTTATCATTTGGGAACAAGTTGTGTATGGCTGTGTGACTTGTGAGCTGCGAGCTTTATCCCAGCTTACCAAAGTCGGAGCGCTCCGAAATAATAATCCAAAATATTTGAGCTTTTTTGGAGTGTTATTTAGTAAACATCAAAAAACCCACTTTTTTATAAAGATTCCCGGAGCCTTGGGAGAAGAAATGAATATTGTAGAGCGGATAAATGACAGGGCTCACTTATATGAGCGTTTTCTGATCCTTTTTGTTGTAGGCGTAAAGAGAATTGTGAGAAAATAAACGTTGGAGAGCGGATGAACGGCAACGTTCAATTAAGTGAATGTTTTAGAGCATTTTCTGAGGTTTTTTATTTTACCTAACTACCTAACGGAACGTAAAGTAGTATTTTTTTGTGAAAGAAAGTTTATCAACGTTTTAATAATTGCCATCAAAATTTGATAAATTTTCTGATCTTCGTGTTATCTTTCAAAATTTGATTTATGTGGTTTCTGTAGAAGATTTTGCTTTATTTTAAAAAAAAATTCATTAAAAACACATAAATAAATATATTTTACAAGTAAAACAGGCTCCAATTTAGTTCTATTATTCCCGCCACTATTGTATGTTTATTCTATATAACATTTTAATGAAAATAATATAATTTTTGTTTTTATGAAGTAATCAGTTCCCAATGAAAAATGTATACGCTTAGTTGTACCTATATATTTAGCTATACAAATATTTTTATATAAAACTTGTTTTCTAATTGAATTTCATAAATTTTTAATATTAAATAAATAATACTGTATAAAACAATAAAAGGACAATTTTCTTCTGATTACTTAAATAAAGATATGTGTCTTAAACCCTATAAAAATCTTAACAAAAGAGTAAAAAAACTGAAAAAATGTGCCTAAAAAGAGTAGAAAAAGGCTCAGAAAAAGCTTCAAAAAAGCGTCAATAATAGGCTCCAAAACCCATCAGAATGGAGGAAAAAAAGTGCCTAAAAAGAGTCGAAAAGGCTCCGAAAAGGCTTTGGAAAGGCTTTGGAAAAGCGTCAATAAAAGGCTCCAAATAGAGTCCAAAAAGGCTCCGAAGTTCATTAAAAAGAGTCATAAAACGCTCCAAATTCATCGGATTCGGACTCATTTTTATGACTCCTTTTGGGGTGCCCGCGCAGAACGATTTTTCACTCCATTTGGGCTCCGAAAGCTCATTTCGGAGGGTAAAGCTCCGAGAAATCTGCGTTTTATGGCTCCTAAGGGAGTCTTTTTTCGCACTTTTGGTTAGCTGGGATGTAGGTACATTGTATTGTGTCATCGTTGCACAGTGTAATAACCCCGTAAAAGTAAGAACAAATTGTTTGACGTCAAAAGGGTGTTTTTGAATGAGGTCAATAATATTTATTGTAATAACGTGCTTGAAGTAAATAATTTTGTTTACAAAATTTAAATGGTGCATTCTCCTTTAAACAAAATTTAAATACAATTAGTATCACACCATTCATTCAAAAAAAATAAAAAATATTGTAAAGTGGGTCTAATTAGCTGCCGCATATTTTATATGCATAATCCTACGATGTACACCCAAAAAAATAATATTTTAAAAGTCAGGCCCACAACTAAAAATTTGTTTTCCACAGATTAACACCTTATTAAATTAAAATTGAATGGGCTACAAAACTGCATGTTCCAACAAATTCTCTTCTTAGAACTTTCACGAATTTTCAAGAATTTTGCGTACATTTTTCAAATAAGAAAAATCGGTTCGCTTTTAGACCTTGAAACATATTTTTATGCAAAGTTAGCTAAACTAATTTTATTGAAGCCGTTATTGGTGAAAATTTAAAAAAATACCAATAATAATCTTAAATAAACTGATTTCAGTAAAAACAAGTAGCCCACATTTATGGGTAACTGCTCTTTGTTCGCTATTTAAACTAGATCAGTCAGATTTTTAACATATAACCGCGCCCTCCAGCCAAGAAATTAAGATGGCAAAAGGAAAACTTTGGGAAATCAAGTTTAGAACCATATTGCTTTGGATATACATAATAAATTATTTTTCCCAATTTGAAATTTTTCATTGATAGTGGTTTCTATCCATGCTTGGTCATCATGATTTTAATACCCATGTCGTATAATATTCAATTATTAACCGTGATAACAATTTGCTCAAATTAAAAAAAAAAGAAGCATTAATTTGTCTGCCAAAAATTAGATAATATGTAGTATTTTCCGTGAAGCAGTAAAAAACGTGCTTAAGAAGAAAGATGATAGGAAAAAAATTGTTTGGGTACAAAATAATATATTCAGACTCTAAGTAGTCGCTTTTTCACATAAAGCTTTCCATTAACTAATATCTCGTTTTTTCTAAATAATTAAATATTTTGTGGAATGATATAAATATCAAACTCTTTAATTAAAAAAAGTGATTACTAAAGTCATAAAACAGCTGCACTGAGTGATTTCCTAAGTTTAAACGCAATAAAAACCAACCTAATATTTTTTTGATTGAAAAAATCATATTCTTAAACGCGAATTCAATCAATAATGGTAATTATAAGATATTTAATGATATCCAAAGGAGGCGTCCTCGAGGAAGGTACATGTTTTTGCAAAAAAAAAAAAAATTTTAAAGAATGTATATCATTATTTTACACGAAAAAAACTTTCAAAACAATTTTTTCATTATTCTAAAATGCCAAGGGTATGGAGAAATACGAAAAAGCTTTGCTGATTTGAAATAAGAAAGCAGATAAATTGACAATATCTTATAATTTGAGTAGCTTAAGTGACTTGCTGTCAGTTAAGCTGTTGATCAGTGCTAACGGCAAATTACAAAATATAGAAAAAATATCCGAATCTTTTTTTATTCATACAAGTGCTAAGTGCTTGCGATTAAAAAGGGCTAATACCATTTTGAATTTGGTACAAAAATAATTTAACATTTTATAATTATTATCAACTCAGCCATTATAAAGATTGCAGACTTTTAGTAGTGAAAACCCGTGCAATCTGGAGCCATAAAAATTAAAAAATATTGCACAGGTGAATTCTATTAAGAGAAAACAAAAAATAACAAAATGTATATAAATTGTTACTTAAGTACAAAATGATTTAGGCATAACTTCTTAATTTCTTATCATGTAGCCTTGAAGTTAAGAAAACTCATTTATTTGATGCTATCGCTGGCTATCGACAGTTTTAAATCACACATTTTTATTGGTTATTAGCGGTTATAACTTCAATATCAGTGCAGTGACAAGTTTTTATAAATATATAATTCACTCAGGTTACTAAATTCCCTTTTTTCTAAGTGCAATAAAATGTCCCATGATTACTATCAAGCACTGCAGAAAAACATCAGACGGTGCACACTGTATTTATCCCACACATAAACATTCATGTGATTAACGACAATTAAAGAGAGTACACAGAGTAGAAACAAAATGTTGGATTCTCTGCTACTGCTTGGATTATCTCAGCACCCCGTATAGGACGATTTACAAGCAACAACAATGGAATTTACGTGTTTTTAGCATAGCGCATCTATACAGGTGGATCAGGCCTACTAGGTGTGTTTGGTTGGTTAAAAGTCCAGCAAGAATTTTACAGCAAGGAAAATTCGAAGATTTTTGAATTATTCCCTCTAAATAAGAGATGTTTGCAAACTTTTACGCGAATACTGAATTTTGCAAAAAGTCGCCTACTTGCGTGATAGCTGCTTGCCACGGTGCATGACAAAGAACAGAAAACCAGTAAAAGTTAGCATTAAATATTTTGATTGAAAGCATCAAAACTAAACATATCTTTTGCATTTAACTAAACTATGCATAAAAATTAAAAACAAATGCAAATTAAAACGTGTAGCTCAATTGTTTTGTTGACAAAAACTCAACCAAATGTCAAAATCACCTGACTTTCTTGATTGCAATATTCTCGCTGGCTGAAATTTATCCACTTACTTCTGTTGTAATTAAATGTCATTTTGATCTCTCATTTTCCTGTCACTTGCAATATTTTTAGACATCACTAACGCGATTTAGACAAAAATCATGATAATTCATAATAATTTGTAACATTTATTTGCAATCCGAACGGATCTTATGTCGAAATTACCCTGAGAAATGACCGCACTGTCGAAATTCGAGCAAAAACGTGCAAATCAGCTTAGCTCGTGCTTCCACCTGATATAGTAACGCCATAGCATAGCCCAAATTTTAAATGGATATACAAAAGTGTTAATAATAAATCTGCGGCAATAATAGAAAACTACCTAAGTAATTTTTTTTCTCAGTAAAGCGCTTTGAAAGTTGACATTGTACTATAAATGTATGGAATCGAGATATCGTTTTTTGCCAATAAAATCCACAATTTTTGAGCAAAAGCAGTGAAATTTTCTGTGATTATAGATCCTAGCACGTTTTTGATCAAACTTGAGTTTTGCTTTCTTCGCTTATTGCCCCACAGATATTAAAAAAAGGCGTTTTTAAAAAGCTATATATAAAAATTTTGTTTGGTATAATGACGGCAACACGCACTTACTTCATGCTCATTCAGCGCCTTTTATCTTTTCGCAGACATTATGCTGATGTTATTAAGAGATTTTTTCAATGAATGAAAGAGATTGCAAAACTTATGCTCTATAAATTATTTTAATAGGATGGAAGGGGGCTGAAATATTGAAATTGCTTCAGTGACCACGCGTGGACATGTGGTTTTATGGGTTTGTAGATACATATGTTTGTGTGGCTATGTTTTAGGTTATGTATATTACGGCGTTTGGAGTGGCTAGCCTAACGTTAAGTTCTGAACTCAGCAAGACTTTGCGCTTTCATTCGGAACCAGCTGTTTTTTAAAACAATTAATTTGTTCAATCTATATTTTCCTTAGAAATGCATTACAAGAAAGATAATATTTGTCAATGTAGATTGTGTGGTTAGCAAGTCTGATGCATTTTCGGACTTTCCCTTCTCTTATGTTACAGTAAAACTTCAATAGTTCGACTAAGCTTTCATAGATTCTTAAGTTGCATGCATTGTACTGTTGAAGAGTATGAATAAATTTATCACTGACGAAAAGACCATCTTAGAGCTACGTATTTTTTATCTTGTTAAGGTTCGGATATCGTTAATTTCCTACAACTACACATAAACTATCTTAAGTAAGCGCGGTTGAGGACTATCCAAGTGAAGCTACCTTAAAACTGTCCCAACGAGAAGCCGTTGAGACTGAGTTACCAAGTAATGCAATTGGCGACAATTCCAGTGCAAAGGAACTACAATTGAAAGCATTGGAGTCTAGGTTAGTTTTTAGATAGTCGAATTAACTGAAAGGATATTACAACACAGGGGTCCCAAAACTCTCCTTCAAATAATACTTAAGGACGCTGTAGTTCATGTACTAGCCAATAAAAACTTTGTTAAAAACAACTTCTAAATTCTTCCGAAGATAGTCAAAAACGGAGTGTTTTTATTTATTTATAATAAATTTCAGTTGTGGTAATTTTTGTGTGAAACGAATTCTACCAAAAATCTTGCTCCAAAACTTTTACAAAAATTATTTAAATAAGTTTATAATTTTCTTTTGAACAACTGCAGATGAGGAGTGATTAAACAAAAGGCCCTAATAACCTTTTATCATTCGATTCATGATTTTAATGAAATCAGCTTTCTAAGACAAAATCACATCTTGTCTTCAAAAACTAAATTTCGCACAAACGTGGCATATTTTCTTGTAATTTATTTGTCGTTTAAAATGTTTGCATTGTTTCAATCCAAGCGCTTTATTTCCTACTAGCGGACCCGGTAGACGTTGTTCTGCCTAAAATTTGACTTGCCTACATTTAATAAATTGTACTCTTTTCCCTTCCCACTTGTCTCTTCTTCTAAATTTAACCGTGTATGTTCCTTTTTCTTTCTGCTTTTGTTTTTCCCCCAACCTCATATACCGTTACTCTTCTTTATCCTCTTAATTTTTCTCTAACAGTACCTATATTTCAAATTTCTATTCCTATTTCCCTTCTTCCCCCATTGCTTCGAAGATATATTGAATTAACTTTTATTTGCTCCTGACGAATTGAAATTTTATATATCCTGGGGGCATGGAACCGGCCACTTTTCGAAAACTATATATAGCCTATGCTTTAACTCATGATCCCAAGAACATACTGTGAAAATTTCAAATCGATTGAGCACTTTGGACGCCTATAAAGGACACACGGACACACATTCATTTTTATTTATAAGATTAGGTTTTAAAATATCGTTTATAAAATTAGTAACTTTACCACTGAAATACGTATCTTCTATTTTTATAAAAATCCATATGGCAACACTTCCTTCGATTGTCAATAAAAATTTGCCAATGGAAGAACTGTTATTTTCATGAACGTATGAACGAATTTTTTCCTCCGACTGTTTAAACTGCCAAATTTATTTCATTATATAATTTTACATTATCTCTCTATTATTGTTGTGAGAAATCCTAAAAATTCTATTTTTATCATAACTATATTTACTCTGATCTATAGCTACTAGGACTAGGAAGATAAGATGACTTCTGTGAAATGAATAACTGGTCGCTGTCGAAATAAGTAGGCAAAGCTTATGTCCTGCAGTAGTTGTTGATAGGCGGAAAGATCCACGGGTGACGATCTTCACCCAGGGTTGTATTTTTCAAAGACGCTTATTTCTAAAAACATGTTAAAAAAGGATATTTCCACTTATCTTATACAAAATGGTGTATTTAAAATTTAGGTAAAATTAAAAATAATGATGGTGTCTGTTTAGAGAGGTTTTTTTAGTCACGCTAGTTAAAACCTTTTAATTTTGGCTATCTAACTTTGTCACGGATTTGTTCGATGTCTGAATAATTTTTTAATACGGAAATGTGGCCTGACATTTAATCACTCTTTTCAGATGTAATGAGCATAGCTGAAGTCGGGTCTCTACCGATTTCCATACTTTTCATTTCTGAAATAATACCTACAATGCTAATTAGAAAATCTCTTTGAAATCGGATCACTTTTGGCTATAGCTTCTATTTCAAAATTTCTTCTCTGCACAATAAAACGATCAAAAATAACAAATCAAAGCAACATTGGAACGCAATTAGTTTATCGATGACATTAGCACGGTACACTATGCCGGTAGTCCTAACTGTGAAAATTAGGGAATGATGTTGAGTAAGTTTAACCGAGAAGCCTTAACTATGGGATATCCTCAATGAATGCAAGGGAGAACTGCCAAATCGCTGGTAAGCACTTCACCACTGTCTGTAGGTAATTTACCTACCCGTAAACTGCTTAAATTAACTGGGTTAATTGATATTAGAGGAATAATTCTTTTAATTGAATATTTACACAAAAAATTATAGTTGGAGTTACAAAACCGTTCAAATGTGAGTATCGAATAAAAATAAATGTTAAAAGCATTAAAACTCGCGATTTAAACTCTGATTTCTCCTGCTAATTTGTGGTTTACTGTTTTCCAATATTCGTCGTGTTGCACCTTCTTTATGTTTTACGTTCTTTGATTTTAATGTTTTGGAAGTTTTCTTTGCGAATATTGAGCTAGTTGCAATTGATAAAAATTAGCGAAGTTTTACTGTACGCACAAATCAGTCGGGTGAGTAATTTTATATCCATTTGTAAGAGAGTTAGCCAATACTTTTTATATAGCTAAGCGTTCATGTCACATAAATACATATATAATAAATGTATATGTGTATTATATTATCTATATTTATCAGCATATCATCTTAATCAATGGATTTTATATATATTTCTTTTAAGATTTTAACACCTACCGACTGTTCTCCAGTTTTGACATTTCTCTGTAGGCACTCATATTGTTTTTGGTATACGTAATGTAGCTGTTTTTATTTTCAATAAATATGTATGAATGAGGAATAACTGCACACAGTTATTAAGAGCGAAAATTTGACGTTTGTAATGCGCTCCTAATATTTCTGATATATTATATAGTAATTTTATTACTTTTCACTGGTAAAAGCTTTGGCTCTCGATTTTTGGTTTGCTTTGTATTTGATATTTATATTTATCTTTTTGGCTTTTAAGATTTTGGTGGTTTGCTTAAATTTCGTATCTCGCATAGAAATCACGCCACCGTTTTGTTTTTGTTTTATTATGGTTGTTGCTTGCTTTCAAAACAAAATCCAATTCAATTCTTCACTTGACTGACACTTTCACTTGGGCCTTCTATGCCAATTTTTGTTTTCAATAAATTCAACAAATAATTTTCAATTATGACAAACATGCAAACCGCTTTTGTATGGAATGTTGTAAAGTAACCGAATGAAAGGGTTTTTTTGTCGAAATATATTTTTGTGTTTTTTTTTTCTAGTTTCTGGTTTTCACGTTGCGATTTTTATGTTGTAGTTTAAGTAAGTAAATTTTGCTTTTTCGTCTGACCACTGCGATTTGGCCTCAATTGTTGTTGCTATTAGCTTTAGCCTTGTTTCTTTTATAATTAACCAAAATGTTAATGCTGCCGCTGGCACGATTGCAATAATTTAAAAATTTTTTTTTTCTTTGAGAGATATGCGAGCAACCAACTTCTGTGCGTATTACGAAATATTTCGCTTCCTAACTTAATTTTTCTTGTTTTTAACCAATTAAAGTCACTTTAAGTAAAGTTAATTCCTTTTTTAGTACGACTTTTCGACGTTGCGTGGTTTTTGTGTGATTTTTTTGAGAGTTCTATAACAAAAATTCGCTATTGATATTTAACTTAATGCGAAAACTTTGTCAAATTCTTTTACAGAATTTTTTTATTTTTATTTTGTATCTCAAAAGAACAACAACGAATACTATTTATACAAATATCTCGCAAATACAACACAAAACCATTTCGACCGAGCGCTACTTTACAAATGACAGCACAGCAAATGTGAGTCAACTTTTTGTATACAGTGAGAGAAGTGCTCGCACGCGTTTTGGACCATGTTCGGAGCGTGAGCGTAATACCTCGGCGCTGGCTGTTGGGTACATTAGACGATGGCATTAACTAAAGCGGCGGCGGCGACTATGCAAGTGTTGATAAATATGCACAAAAGGGTGTGCCAGTTTTAGGTAATATTATTCTCGACCCCGTGGATTTTTCCCCCCTCTATTTGCAACCAATATACATACTGAAGTAAAGGCGACACAAATCTTCTTTTGAAATGTTCAGCCTAATAATCTTTTCTAATAGTAACGTCACTGTGGCGCAAGTAGGTTAAAGCGAAAAGTTATCATTCCCGACGGTTCAGACTCCTATAACGCCAACTTCACTCTGGTCCAACCGTATTGAAACCGCTAGCTTCCTGGAACCTCCATTAGAAGATGTAGCTGACAATAACAGATAGAGAAAGTAGCTACTAGGCAGGGAAAAGCACGCTACAACAACAACATTCATGATCGAAGTTCAGCCATATAAAATCGAGCCGCCCTATGTAGGTTGACTAATTCATGAGGAGGCATCCTTCGGCAGTACTGATTGATTGCAACTCTCTGTCATCATGATGTGGCTTTAAATTCCCCCACAACTTGATCTCCAGATCTCATTCAGCGCTCACTTCATTTGAAGTACATTTGCTTTCTTATTACCCACTTAAATAAGCAGCTTCTGTCATGGTGAAATAGATCATAGGTTATGAAAGACACATTTTTTTGTCCGCTTTTAAGAATTTCACCATTATAAATTAATAAGTATATTTTATCACAAATATCAATGGCCTAGAAATAAAATTTTCTGCCGTTATATTTAGATTTATCTCACTTTTTCTTAAATAAAATAATTTGATGAGTATTTATTCTTCATTACGTATTTACTTTTCATAGTTTGCAAAGTATTCAAGTATCTCCTTATAACTTGAGAGATCCTAAATCAAGAAGAGTTATTTCTCCTTGAGACATGGAACTTATCACATCGCTTATTGCAGCAGTACTTTTTATTTGATACCCATATTGTACTAACATAGGGGTCACCCTGGTCATTAAATTGGTCGGTAACTCCGAAACCGGTCGATTTATCGAGTTCAGGGATATCTGAAATTTTAAGTTGGACGTCTGATAATGATACTATGAAAGTTCATTTTCATTGTATTAAGCACTTTTTGAGTGATGCGCTCAAGCATCCAGACAGACAGGACAAAATTCTATAAACTATTTTTCTTAAAAGTCTGCAATGTACAGACATCGACAGACATTTACAGCTAACTTCTCAATTAACGATATATATAATCCTATATGAACTTAGAAAACTTGTATTTTTACAAGAACATATTGTTTTTTTTCAGGTGGAACTAAAAAAAAAATACAAAAAAAATGGCACACCCTAACAAACATTTACCTGCATATGTATGGAGAAAAGTATAATGCACAGAATAGGCAGTTGGAGAGCGTGTTAATTATTGAGTTGAATACGACATTTTAATGAAGAGGCACGGAAAGTTTTATAGGTTCTTTTGCTAGAATTAAAGATAAAGTAATGCAAGTAATGGAAGCAATTGTTGTTGGAGCAAAGGTATTATGCTAATACCATGAATTAAGCAATAAGTGTTGATGCTGATACAATGCAGGAATGTTTTCGGTTTGATGTTTAAAATGATTCCGGAAAGATACAGGAATATCGACGGAGAGAAAGTCCTTGGATATAAATTCTATGAAATTGACAACAGCATACAAGGACAAGACAAAGTACCTGGAATAATGATTTTGTTGGTGTTTTCAAAGGTCTGCCGAGAAATCTGGAGAGGGTCACTATTTGCTTCTTATGACAAGATACATAATAAAGAAATAAAGTCATATAGACGAACCAACATTACACAACACCTTACAACACCATATCACTTTGGTCGCACCTTTGTTAAGCATAAAAATTCTAAAATGACATTTCGAGAACTCTTGACATGCCGAGCGCTACTGGGATAGTCCTTAGGCTAGACCTTTGCTGTCTGAGAGCATATCGACGGCTGAGTGGATAATTTCAGAATTTGGTCCAAGATCGCTCTATCTCAAATTTTTTTTGTTTGGCCACCAGTTTCAAAATTTGATTCGAAACGCCCTATCTGTGCTAATAATATATGTATTGAATTTACATTGAAATGTGGAGCTTTCGAGACTCATTCTGATACAGGGCGTAATTAAAAAAAAAAATTTGAAAAATATTTTGAAAAAGGGTGATGTTCCACTCGATATGTGGTCATTATTTCACTGACAGCAACCGCCCACTTTTGACAACCAACTAATCTGACGAACTCACTACTTCACCATACCTAAATAAGTTTTATTACAACTTTCCATCGATTTTTAACTATCTTCCCGGTTCCCTAGGGACTTCAAGCTTGAAATATAGCTTAGAACGCGATGACAATACAATTTGCAGACAACAAATTCCGATAGATGGCGCACTGATCGGTATAACTAAAAATACCTAAAAGAAGCAAGTGGAATTTTGAGATCGATTTTTATATAACTTCTCAGTGAGCTCAAGGCTAGAGTGCGCGTATCCAAACTGAAGCAATGCATCTCTTAAAGCCCGACTGGCTGTATGGTAATTGACAAAACATTTCAAGTCTATTAATTATACTCCACCTTTATATTTTCAAATTTCATACATTTATTACAAATGCATTGGTTAAAATTTCTTTATTCAAGGACGAAGTTAGTGCTGGTTTTTGACAACATTAATATAAAGGTAGTCTTAAAATTTGTGTATCATCCTATATGTATTTTTTGTTGAACATATAAAAATACCCATTATCGCCGGAACCTACGCTCCAAACTGAGGAGCGATTATTAAAAACAGTTCTACCGGCGCAGTAGTAAATTTTCTAAATTATAATAACTTGCTTGTCAACATGACAGCAAACCTGTGAACTGAGCACAGTAGTGGTGAGCTCTCACACACTCTCTCCTTCTCATTGTTCACGCTTACCTGCTTGACAACCTCGTGATTTATGTGTTGACATTCTCTTTGGTAAGTCTACCGCTCTTACTTAATTCAGCGTCTCTTTCAAACTCACAACGAAAGTGATAATCAATGCATTCATAATGATGTTTCTGCTTTTAATGCCCTTCGGTGTACAACAACCACCAACAAAAAGTACACAAGCACACAGCCGCAGTCAAACAGAACCACTTTCATTCTCATATTCGGTGTGTTGTCGAACAAGGGGATGGTTTATCGCAAAAATTGTCCGTTAAATTTTGAGATTTATGGCAGTTGCCAGGTGGAATCACAAATTTCAGAAATCTGGAATCACGTTCAAGCTATGTATGTATGTATATACTTGCAAATGTCTAAGAACACAAACCGAAAAGATCTCAATGAAAGCGAAACTTTACTTGGCACCAGCACATGGTCATTATTAAGTTGGAGAAGCGTGAGCATAGTTTTGTAATGATTTGTGTCATAGATTTTATGTGACGTTATACTCGCCCTTTTCTATTTGAGGGCGTGATACTGCTGCTAACATGAAATTTATGCTCCTAAAACTGTTCCTATTAGCATAGAAAAGTGTTGCCAATACCATAAGAAGATATCGTTCCTTTAAAGTCGAAGAAGCAATTTACAAGAGCAGGCAAGTTTGCCTTTTCTCAATAATCTGCGAGTGGGCACAAGGTTTCAACTAACTTCAGAATAATATGAATCCGGGAGTACAGTAAATGGGCAAACAAACCCTTGTGGGTATAATGCGATGTATTTGAGTTTGAGACTCACCAAGTTGGAAACAATATTTTTTCTTCATTTATTATTATTTTTTCTTAAATATTTATGAAACAAGAAAAATTTTTAAATTATTTACCACGAAGCTGACGAGAAATGAGAAAGAAATCGAAGAAAGTTGACTATTTGAAACTTTAAGCAAGTTGTACCTTCAGATGATGAACACTCATAAAACATAACCTGCGATTCATTCGCACTTTAATTCAATATTTCATTTAAAATAAAATTATATAAACTCTCCTTCAGATTTAAGTGAGGTTAGACTCAAATGTTAAATGAAGTCCTAGTGGCAAAAAAAAATTTTAGTTGAGAAAAAATGTAAAAATTAAAAATAAATATATAAAATTAAAAAACCCCGAACAAATATCTAAGTTTATTTTATGTATTAAAATGAAGTCCAGGTAGCAAAAAGCAAAAAAAAAAAAAAAAAAATTTAAAAAAATTTGGGAAAACATAAAATTAAAAATTGAAAAGCAAAAAAAAAAATGTGTATGTAAGTTAACTCATATTTTTCGTATTAACATGAAGTCAATATACCAAAAAAAACTAAAAATAAATTTAAAAATATAAAAAATATATTTTTTTGTTGTTGGTTTTATGGTCTGTTAATTTTTACATATTTTTGTAAGTTTAACGAGCTCAAGACCAGTTCTTAGTTAATTATTATTATTTTTGATTAGAGAAAAAATTTAAAGCAACAAACATATACAGGCTATAAAATTGAAAAAAACAAAAAACTTTATGTAAGTGAAGTGTTAACTCAGATTAAGTATTAACATGAAGTCCAAATAGCAAGAAAAAAGATTAAAAAAAAAATAAACAATGCATAAAAATTTAACAATATAAAAAATTTTAGAAACGTGAAATGTAAATGAAAGCTGATTTTCCTTGGAACGATTTTCCGTCATCCCTTGTAAATGAAACTTTACTTCGTATTTGACGAAGTCCAAGAGTAAAAAAACAAAAAAATTTTTAAATTTAAAAAGAAAATTTAAAAAACCAAAGAAAAAAAATGTAAGTAGTCAAAACTTATATTTTATGCATCAACATTAAGTCCAAAAGCAGAAAAAAAATTATAAAAAACCTAAAATATTAATTTAAAAAAATAATAAACTGGATAAAAATTAAAAATAATAAAAAAAAATATATACTCGTATATATTAACATGAAGTCTCAAAGCAAAAAAAAAAAATAAATTAAATAACATGATGACCCAAAAAAGTAAAAATATTGAAAAAAAATATGTATGTAACTGATAGTAATAGCATATATAATAATTAAAAAAAAAACTAAAGATAAAAAGAATAAAATAAAAAGTAGGGAAAACATTTTAAAACTAAAACAAAACTAAAAAAAAATGTACATCAAGAAAAAATATGTAAGCAAAGTTTAAATTCATATTTCATATTCACGTATTAAAACGAAGTCCAAAAGCAAAAACGCAATTTTAAAAATTAAAAATAAATTTAAAAGTATAAAATTTCCAAAATAAACAAAAGTGAGAAAAGAAATAACAATTAAAAAACCAAACAAAAAAATATGTAACTGAAGTCTAAACTCAAATTTTATGTATTAATATTGAGTCCAAAAAAAAAAATAAAAATTAAATACATATATATGTAATTTTAGATTTTAAACTTAATATTAATTCATAAAGAAAATTATTATTTCGTTGAACGATATCCAATTGAACTTCCCTGCTCTTATATTTAACACAGCTGTAAATTAAAAAAATAATAAACTGGACAAAACTTAGAAAGAAAAGTGAAAAAAAAATATTAAAACATAACAATATGTATTATAAAAATAGAGTACATTTAGAAAGAACCAAAGGGCAAAAAAAAAATATATTAAAAATTTAAAAAAGTATAAATTAACAAAAAAAAAAATATTTATGTGAGTAGTCAAAATAGGAAAAAATTAAAAAAAAATTTAAAAAGAATTAAATAAAAAAATAAAAAAAAAAAATTTTGAAATATAAAAAATTTAAAGAAAGTGAAAAAAAATTTAAGTACCATGCAAAAATATTAAAGTGAAGTCTAAATTTATTTTCTCGTATTAACACGAAGTCCAAAAGATAAAAAACCAATTTTTACAATTATAAATACATTTGAAAAAAAAAAAATTAAAAAAAGTGAAAAAAAAAAAAAAATTCAAAATTTAAAAAAAAAATATGTAAGTGCAGTCCAAATTCGTGCTCGAATCGCCTCGCTGTAAATTCTGGATACTAAATACACTTTATGTAGATAGCTATAAACGTATTTTTATATCCAGTTTTGGAGACCTACATTGTGAAGTTTTAAAAATTAAGATTCGTATTGAGAAGCCTATAAAACACCAAGTTAGCAATTTATAAGCCATATGTATAAGATTTCAATTGCAGTTCACTTTAGATGCTTTGCTGGCCCATATTGCAGTGCTGGAAATAATAGTCGTCAATAAAAAGAAATTTTTTTTGTAATTTTTAATTAATTTATTTCGATTTATGCAGTTTGAGGGAAAGCGTAACAAATTGTGGAAAAAATTACTTATTTTATATTTATTTATATTCATGGTTTATTATAAATATTATTTATATATTTACTTATTTATATGTATATTGTATATATGTAAGTATCATATTTGCATGTTACGGAAAATGTGCATACACAAACACTTTCGTAACGCCATTGCTAGCTGTACATAAATTTAGATATATTTAAGTGTAAGTGTTTATTTTTTTTTGCAGTGTAGTTGCGTGAATGTTTTTTCATAGATTTAGCTTTTAGTTCGCTCATGCTCTTATTATCATTTATCGATAGATTTGAAATGTAAAAATGTGTGTGTTTAGGTGTGTATGTTGCTGTTGTATTCTATTTGTTTGCGTGTGTTTGTTCTGTGAGCTTATTTTGTGCATTTTGTAAGCAACTTTTGTTTGGATTTGCAAAATTACTTTTAGTTCTTCATGTGTATTTTGAAAAAATTTTTTAGTTTTATTTTGCTTGTCTTCATCAATAATGGCTGCTCATTTTTTGTTGCTTTTAGTTTTTTAATTCTCTTTTTAAGTTTTGTTGCTATTTCTTGTACAATTTCTTAGTGTTTGTTAGATTTTGTGTTTCTGTTTTTAGTTTTTAGCAAAATTTAATGTAAATTGTTATAAAACAATACTTTGAGAAAAAATGTTTAACTAATACGTAGAGTTGTTTGTCGTCATTTTAGACAATTGTTTTGCATAAAAATAAATGCCATTTATTTTCGAAGAAAGAACTAACGCACTTGAAACCATTTCACAACATAAACATTCGAGTATTTGTTATTGCGCACTTTTTATTGTAAACAGCTGTAATACAAAATTAGAATATTTTTGCGAAAACGCAATTATAATTTAATTTTTTCGTGGAATCCCATTATGCAAAGAATATTCAAAGACATCCATGACCGCCATTTTCATCTATTAGAACATTCTACAACTCTGAGCACATTTTCATCTAGTCATTTCTTTTAGTGCATTATAAAATCCCGAAAAACTCAAAATTTTGAGTTACATCTATTCACAATAAAAAATGCGTTTTGTTTAATGATTTTTGTTTGCTGTTAAATATTTATCTATCCTTAAAGTTGCTCTTAATTTGTTTTTTCTGTTAAAAGAGAATTTCTGCTGCTCGTATTTGTGTTGCTGCATTTTGATTTTAAAAGTGGAAGAGTTAAGCGCATGCGTGTAGCTTTTTAGACAGTTCGGCCGTTTCTTGCCCTTAAATCAGTGATCGGCATAACGAGTAGGCTACATGAAGAAAATGGCTTACTTTGTTATACAAAATATGAGTATGTGTGGTAGCATTCATCCTATAGAATTTTGAAACTTTGACTTTAACAGATAGGTGTGTCATCAGTTGAGAATTCTTCAAAAATTTGCTTTGCTTAAGGTTTCACAAACCTTGTACCCTTGTGCCCTACTTATAGCATACATTAAACGTATCGGTTAAAGTGAAAGTCGAATATTAAACTTCTATGTAAATAGGCTCTAAGCTACTAGAAACATATTTGATTCTAAAGTGCTCGTTCTGTCGAGTTTCGGTTTGCAGAAGTGTAAAAAGCCGATTGTGTGATGGAAAAACTCCCAATAATGTATTTGCCGATCACTGTTTTGTTTTTTGTTTTAATTTTCTATTGACTTACAAAAAATGTTCTAACTTACTTGAATGATGAGTAGTAAATGCCTACCAACAAGGAGTTCTTTACTGCATTAGGGATGGGCCGTAATATCCTGCATAGTACAGAAACTAGAAGTGTGTAAGGGGATAAACAAGTACTACATCCAAATCCGTTTACGAGAAATAAGAAGTGGGCATAAGTTGCAAATGAGTAAAATCAGGAAACTCGTGGAGTCAAACCTGAATGAGCTATTTTTTTTTTTAAGATTAAAGTTGCCGAAATTGAAGCAGGAAACCGCTTTAGCGAACGATTTTCCTGGGTTCGTAAGAAAACAAAAACGGTACGATTTACAGAGCATGTCCAACAATTTCAATGGGAAAATCCGAAAATATCAACCGTAAATGATTTTGCCTAACATGCCTGCAAAATCCTGCGCCTAAAAATATGTGACTCCTGTAAGTTCTGTGGTGATTGTAAAATTTAAAGAGGGGATCGAATCCTACAGTAGGCTGTTTGTATTCAAATGAAAGGTGTTTGCTCAATTTTATAATTATAATTGTAAAATAAGGCAAAACATTCACAGATTCCTCATTATTATAAGTTTCAATATTAAACTTAAAATCAAAAATTGGCCAACATATGAATCAAATAGTATTTATTGAACGCGATTTATAAAATATGTTTTGTAAAAAATGAAAATGTTTACATTCTGATCCTTACAAATGATAATATAATATTTCATACACCACCTATTGAAAACATGAATCTCATCTAATTTCTTCTCCACAGAGAGGAGAGGACAAGCGGATAGTGATAAATTATAAAATTTTACTGTCATCGGTTCTACGTGCGAATGTTTCGAAAACAAATTAAATTTTATTTTTGTGTGGTTTGGGTTTAACTAATTTCAGCAATTTTCGGCGCGCAACTCATGGGGCTCGTGTACTATTCCATATATGTTAAAGCATAAAAGTGCGGCTAATGCCCGAAGGCACCCTACTCATAAACTCGCCACTGACTTTACTTATTAATATTATATAGTGCCTACATTTAGGTGTTTTATTTTACATGTAGTCGAACTCCACTGATGATCAGTAGTGCAGAATCAAACATTTTTCAAATAAATATGTTTTTTTTTCATCTGGAGAAATGCTTTATTTTACGAAAATGGACAGTGGAAATGTTTTTGATTTGATTTAAATTAATTTCGTTGTTTTGCCTGCTGTTTTGACATGGTTCGGCTTTTGTTGATAGAATTGTGCATTATTATTGAAATTGTGGCTTTTAACTTTTGGACTTGCATATTTTATAGACATGTTTGCATTCCGCATTCATTTATGGATATATTTCGAAGAATTGGGACGGCAAATACTAAGGTGGGTTGAAAGAAATAAAAATAGAGGTTTCTTACAAGGATTGTTGAAGGGATACTTCCGAAAATTTATTTAAAAATATGCCTTAATAGCTAAACACATGGTACAACAAGCAGGTAAATCAGAAGTAAAAAAGCAACTCTGTATTTTGTTTGTAGCTGAGGTGCACAGATTGACATGTTTACAATTTCTTGTGTCAAACTCATGTCGAAAGTGAGGAGAAAGGAGAAATTTTATCACTGCTAACATTCATAAAAATGTTGCTTTAATGATAAAAGTTTTTAATACAAAGTTTTTATGATTTCAAAACAAAGTTATAAATTGAGGTTACGATCACTGACGAGCGCGTTTGAAGACCAGTCCAAATGAAAAAAAAATAATAATAAAAAATGCAACCCTGATGTATCTACCTCTTTACCACGGCTTAACATTCCGTATCCGAGGACACTTCTTGACCACATTTTCAAGTTTGAGTGTCAAAAGCGTACTTCTTCCAGAATTTTATTTCGAAATATTCGCTTTTAAAGAGTTTTAGGTGCAATTTTTTATGCTGTAGTAGAAGAAAATAGTTTAAGACATTTTCCATGTTTCATAAATTATTCTTACATAATTCGGTAAAAATGACAACATAAATTTGTGACACATATACCCTTTTTGCAAGAAAATTGCTGTGCGCAATGCATGACTACTTCTCTGAGTAAAAAAAAATGCTTGCTTTAACTAATTTGCGCCTTTGCTGAGTTTTCTCGCGCTAAACTTTGAGTTTAAAAAAAGTATTTACAGACTCGAAAATATAAATCTAAATGCGAGAACGCTAAAACTTTCACTTCGCTTTACACAATAAATGTTTAATGGAGTTTGAGGTCTTTAAGCATAAAAATTCTATTATGAAGTACCGATGTGTGTATGAATCAGACCCATTAAATTTGATTAATATTTAGTAATGAATTAATTAGACGGCTTTTTTAATTGCTAATGATTATTTTACTTGCTTTTTAAGAAAAGCCAATTATTAGTTACGGTTAGGAAAAATCAAAAATAATCAAAAAAAAGTGGTTTGATTACTTTCGATTATTTTTGAGTTTTTTAGTATTGTTGATGTGTATACTGAACAAATTCAAAAATAATAAAAATAAAAAAATAAAAAAAATCAAAACTACTTTTGATTATTTTTGGTTTTTATTTTAATTTTTTAATAATCATAAAAAATCATTATTTTTTTTTGATTATTTTTTTTAATTGGGAAATAGTTTTTCAAAATTTAAAATAATTAAATGGATTCTCAAGAAAATAATTAATCAACCCAATAATCATTGCGATTAGTAATCTTTATTTAAACAGGTCCGGTATGAATGTGTCCCTCTGTGACCCACCCTAATAAATGTACGGTATTTACAGTTGTGTTCAATATAATAGTAGTGAAATTAAATTGGATAACGTTCGACGAAATAAAAGGAAGCTGTGTTTTTAATCATTTTCATTTAAAATAGAGCAAATACCATAACAAAAGCCAGATAAAAAGAAATATCAAAGTTTACACAAAGTTCAAGAAAGGTTATTAAACTTTTAAAAATTTACGTCAAAATTTAATATTTTCGGGTGGAATTTTTACAAATTTTTTGAGTAAGCAGTTTTATAGTTCATTTGATTTTAACATAATAGTGTTAGAAGTACCTCAAAATTTACCCGGAATTTTTATAATTTTGTTTTTGTCAAAGATGTTGGGTATTATTTTCCATACAAAATTATTTCTTCATGCGTTGTATGGAAGAAATCACTCAACATCTTTGACGACAAATGTTCTGAAAATTCAGGGAAATTTTTGAGCGAGTTCTAACATTGACTGGTCTACAAAACAGTGTACTAAAAAATTTTCTAGAAATTCTGCCAAAAAATTTGAAGGTTTTGATGGCCATTTTTTTAAGTTTAATTAAAATTTCCTTGTATGTGATTTCTGTGATGGAACTCGCTGTATTTGAAATGAAAATTTTTAAAATCACAGCTTCTTCTTATTTCGTCGAACGATATCCATTTTCATTTCACTACTATTATATTGAACACAGCTGTAAGTTGCTGCGTTAGCTAGCCTGCATTGTTTTTGTTTTATAAGATAGCATTGTGTTGCACATTAAAATCATTTTTAAAACATTTTTATAAGTTTTATTTCTTTATCAATTACTGTATATCTCCTTATTTTAAAAAAATATTCGCCTAACTACATTTAGTTGTCTTCATTCATGGGTTTATTGTTTTTAAATAAAAAAATATTTCAAAGACGTATTAAGGATATATTTCTGTACATATTTATGTATATACTTAACGTCAACTTGTTAAAATATATCAACTTTATTGCAATGGATAAGTTTTAATAAAATTCGGTACTTAGATAAGTATGTGTAGGTATATGTACTAGGTATTTTGTTAAAAAATACTAGAAAAATGTTTTAAGCAAAATTTATATATATATGTATATATATCTTATAATAAGTCCTAATTATAAATTTTAATTTAATTTTTATAGCGCAAATGTTTTGACAAATAGTTTGTTTACACAAAACAAAAGTTTAAAAGGGTTCAATGATTTTATACACATACATACATATCTAGTTATTGGAAATAAATATATGTATACACAAAGGGTATTATGCATTACTCACTTCAATAAACTTTAACCTTAAATACTTAAATTGTATTTCTCAATTGTTTTTGTTATTTGTTTCTTTTTGTTGTTGTTGTTATTTTACACATTCATACTAATCAAATTATTTTCCATTGCCATATTAAGTGCACGGTTGTGAATTGTATATTTTATTTTTTTAGAATAGATTAACATTTGTTTAAAATTTGAGTGGAAAGTTTTTCGTTTTTATTTTTATTTATTTTTTTAAGTTAATAGTTTTTGTTCTTAAGTATATGCATGTAGTTATGTAAATGGTGTTTTTTTTTTATGGAAGCTATAGAACACTCAATTATGGTAAGAAAATGTAGATAGTTTATGAATTAGAAGATTATGGAAGAATAGAGTTTACTGTGGCAGGACGTTGAAATCAGTGATTGATAAAGATGCTATGATTTTTTTTTTAAATTTCTTTTTTACTTTGAATATCAATATAGCATAGAGTAGAGACAAGAGTCACAAAACTTGGTTGCGTATATTTGGCTCTACTACGAGCTCTGCCATGTTGTAGCACAAGAAAAAAATATGTGCATGAAATGCTATGTGTAGCAGAGCGAGAAGAAACATGTGCTGCCGGAGCGAACCACGTAGCGGAATGTTGCTTTGGCTTTTGCTTCATGCTGTAATGCGGCATAGTTCACAGCAGAGCTTTTACGTTGCATGCTCTGTGAGCTACTGATGCTAAGAGCTTCAACGATAACAGCATATATTTTTCATTGCTACTACTGCGCTGAAACAGTCAATGCAAAAAATGGTAAAGTAAAACACAGTCAAAAAATAATAGTAAAAAAAAAAACTAAATAAAAGGATCAAATAACACAAAATACAACAAAATGTGCCCCAATCAACCCTTAACGTACTAGCCATAAAATCACTAAAGCAATTTTATTAAACTGTATGTTTGTTCCTTAAAAGTACTGCAAGTGAAATTAATTTATTCTATCGTACTGGATTTGATTCGATATTAGTATGGGTGAACTCGAAAGTGACTTATACCACCAAATGAAAGAAGGATCACTGATGCTCACATACATCCAGAATACCAAAAAAAAATTTAAAACAAGATTTTCAAACCTAGTAGAACGGAAATATAATTTCCGTGATATTTTTACAGAGTTTAAACAACACAAATATCAATTCTGTGACAACAACTAATAACAGGGAAAGTCTACCTTTTTCTTTCTTTTCTTTTTCAATTTTCAAGAAGAGAGCTTTGAAACTTTGAAAGGTTAACTGATCTCAGCGATTTTAGATAAGCTTGAATGTTTCACATTATGGGCTCTATCAGCTATTCCGTCGGAGAATATTTGCTACAAATTTTTTGCGATCTCTACCGACTTTACAGAAATTCACTGCCAAAATTTGTTCTTATTTTCCATATTTTGTTTTATTAGATATTAAAAGTTTTTAATTTAATAAAAAAGAGTCTTTTTTAGATACAAACACCATAACTTTTCTTATAGATTAATTTGGAAGCTGTTGGACCTCTTTATCAGAGAAATTTTCTCACGGACTGGTAACCAATAGGCCTTTAAAATGATGGTTTGTTGCTCAGTTAAGCTCCTCTTTCTATTCACCCCAATATTGAGTTGAATTTTTATTTTAGACTTAAGCAAGTAGAAGCCAAATATTGGTTGTTTTTTTAATAAAAAACCGGGAGTCTTTGTGGGAATAAATCTGAGAAGGAAGATTATATTGCTGATAATTACTCAATTTCATTCCAGCTCGAGTTTGACTTTTATTGCTTGTATCCACAGAATTTATACAACTTTTGTTTTAAAAAATATTAAACATTTCTTTTTTAAACGACATGCCACCTGGTAAAATGTTTTCCTTGCAACCTTTCAAATATCTGAGTGAATTAACTGGCGAATCTGTATTAAGCTGCACTTGATTTAGTATAAAAACTTAGGGACAGACAAAGAGAGTTGGCACTTTTTTTGAAATATGAAATAACAGTAATTTTTAATAAGTTTTCCAAAAATGAGATGCAATCTTTATTATAGGCTCGATAGCTTTTACAAAAAATTATATTAAAAAAAAATAAACTTAATTAAATATGAAAAATAGCGAAACAATAGTCAATATTAGTATCAAACTGAAGAGTAGCAATATTTCGGAAAAAATGTAATAGGAAGGTTTGCTACCATTGAAATAGCAGGGGTCTAAAATCGCTTTCTAAGAGCTAAACGAGAGAGGTTATGAATAATAAACAGAGAGCGAAATTTTGTAAAAATAAACGAAATTTGCATTATTTAAATTTCAAAAATAATTTTTTTAGCAAAAGCTTCTATCAAAATGGTGTTGGTGTTTCTTCCATTTACCATACAATTATTATTTTTCCTATCACCATTTAGTTATGATTAAAATATATGCACATATGCATGTAAATACTTTTATACGAGGAGCTTAAAACGATGAATGAGAAATGCCAACGAGATGTGAAGAATCTTTAATATTTTTAAGTTATTCATTATATGTATGTATCTTATATTGTATGTACATATATTTTCATATAATCGCTTTGCTTTTATATATGTATGCGTGTGTAAGTTAGGGTGTTTCGTTTTCAGGCGATAGTTTTTTCTGTCATAACTCAGGTTCAAGAAAAAATTGAATTGCTTGTCAGGGATAACTCTGGAGTACGACCGATTAATAGGCATCAGCTTTTCAGTTAGGGCATTGAAAAATATAACGCTCTCAAATTAAACACCCTGTATTTATCTATTTGTATATGTGTATATAGCTGCTGCTGCTTACTTAAATTGAATACATAACTTACATATTACGAATAGTAAAGATATATATTTGTTAATATACATACATACGAGTATGTATAATATTTATAGAGTATGTATACAATATATATGTACAAATGCAATTAGTTTTGCGTGTTAAAAATAAGGTTTAACTTTAAGACTTGCACAGTGAAAATATTTTAATTTTATTTTATTTTTTTATATATGTATTTGCATTAGTATATATAACAAACACATAGAGTGTTTGCACAATTTATGTATGCTTATTGTATATGCTAATTTACGTTTTATGCTTATTTTATTGTTACATTTTTTATATTTATTTTTGATATTAACGGCCGTTGTCACATGAATACCCAAAAATTTAATTTCCCGATTAAAAAAAGAACATTTTTCACAAAAAATTGTGTTGAACAAGCATTTAAATTTAAATTAACAAAACGGCTCTTGGAGATATCTTTTATAGTTTTATTAGCACTTAAGTTAAATTTTAGATTTTCGCAATACTTTTTCCAGCAATTTTATTACTTTGGAAATTTATTTGTTATTTTTATTTTTTAATTAAAAACTTTACTTATAATTAATTTGCCATCTTTTTATTGCATTTATCAAAATAGTACCATGAGAATAAATAGTAATCGTAGTATCTATGTATATATGCAACAGTAATTAGTAGTAGAAATAATGTTAACTTATGTTTTTATTTACCATTTCGCCATGTTCTTTGCTTTATTTTTTTTTTCTTTTTTTGAAAATAATTTCGCTGCTTTCGTTTCAGTAGAAGAATGCAAAAATTATATAAAATTGTTTTTTCTTTTTAATATTTTAAAAACAAATATAGCCAACGCCATTGTAATTGTCCACCTCTTCGTGGTTCTCCACTTTAAGAACTCTGTAAATAGCCTTCGGACTTGAAAAATGCAACTGAGAAAAACCTTGTAATTTTCGATTGCACTTAAAACCTTCATTCAATCAAATTAAACACTTTCCTCCAATTTAAACTAGCCAAATTTGGTTGGAAAAACTCCCCGAAGTAAGAGAATAAAAAAAAATAACAGTGGAAGTTGGAGAAGGTGAGAATTAGAGTGGAAACGTATTATGAAGCTTTAGTTTTATGAACCTAAAGAGCCATCCCAACCGAATCGAAGAAATTAAGTATCAACTGTTTCGTCTAAAATAATCTATTATATTTACTCTCTTATATTGGTGGGTCGCAAATGGTTAAGCATTCTCCGACTTGAGTAGGCATCTACGCAACATCAGAAAATCGGGTAAGAAATGTTTATGCTTTGGAAAATTACAGAGTACTGAACACCAAGTCGGCTGTACAAACAACAAGGCCGATCACAGACGTTAAGATGAGGAGCTCCAGAATGCCCAATGTCCTACCTGTAGGACGCCCAAATTTGCGCTTGCATAGCGCGCCACGTCCTTTTATGTACCGTCTATTTTGTTTATTAAGTGAGTATTTGTTAGTAGCTCGCGGTTGACAGTACGCTTGGTTAGTTTTTTTCTATAATTTTCGTGTTATTGAATCATAAACCTGAGAGTTTTATAAAAATGTCGGAATATGGCGTTACATTTGCACGGTAAGTAGAATTTTTCTTAACTAATAATGGGCGACTTCAACGCCAGATTGTGTAAAAATGGTGTATTTGGCCCTAAAGTCGAAAAGTTCAGTCTCAACGATGAGACATAATGAAATGGTTTTAGGCTGATTACCACATCCAGCACCAGCTGTGCCTCGATCGAAAAACTCCCAACCAGATCGACCACGTTGTGATAGACATAAAGCTTCTAGCGTAAGATGGACGCACGATTCGAGAACCTAATATTGACTCGGATCACTACTTAGTAGCAGCCAAGATTCGTACAAGGCTCTATAGCACAAAAATGGTGCAGCAAGGAAAGCTGGAAGTTGTAAAGTTGCAATCGCAACAGACCGCCAATGGTTTCGCAAATCGTCTCTCATATCCACCCTCTCTGAGGGCACAACTGCAAAACAAAATGTTTTAGTACATTAGACAACTTAAAAAAGGTAACTTATGAGCGTTCTTAAACAACATGGAATCAAACCCTCGAATAGAGCAGCTTTTAAATTGCGTTTTTACGAAAACGAAAAATTAAAAGAGTATGACAAAGACGAAAAGATAAATTTGGTAACAATTGAAAATCACAAACAAGAATTTTGAGCGCGCCTGAATGAAAATATCAAAGGCGTTAAACATATACATGAACATACATGTTTAAATATCCTTATGACATATTTACAATTTCCATAAAGTAATTTAGTTTAAAAAAATTTATTTAAGTTTAGTATAATTCCATAGTTTTAAGTTACTTATATATGTAGGTAGTTCAAGAAGAATAGAGTAACTGGAAGAAACGACGATAGTTCAAAAAAACTGTACAATTTCATTTTTACTTTTTCGTTAATTTTCACGAATACAATATCAATATACAATTTTATACAAAATACTCGCTTAATACATAGTAATTTTAGACAAAATATTATATTAGATTAGGACTATAGTTTGGTAGTGGGCAAAAGTAAAGCTGAGATGAGTCGACTTTTTTTGGTTGAAACAACATTTGCCATTATAGACTCTCTTTTTGTGTAGTGAGCATTTTGTGATGAAAAAATATGCATCCAAATGCAATATAATCTCGAAAATTATAAAAATTATGAAAATGTGGAAAAAATTTGGTTTAAAGAAGTAAGGACTGTTTTCTGCTGTGCCCAATGCCTTTTAAATTTCATGAGTATTATTAAACAATTATCTACAACATTAAATGATTGTTATGTAGGTAAATGAGTACAAACTAATATACCTTAAGAATCAATTATGTAGTTTCTATATCATATAAAATACCACACTTGCTGATTTTTGGTAAGTTATGCTCGAATTATAAATACATTCACACACTTTCGAGATCTGCTTTTAGGCGGCATACCAAAATTCTTTTGTTTGCTTGAAATTTTTGATATTCAATTTTTTTTATTTTTACAAATTTCTGCTTAGAGAAAGCAGAGGTGTGCGATTAATCAATAAAACAAATTTTTTATCAACGCATTTAATCAAATTAGATTTATCTTATTAATCAAAATTATTGTATAGTCAGCTACGATTAATCAGATACTGAGTAGTTAATGTCTATTTAAAATATGATGATTAAATGGAAAATGTAATTTTTCGATTAATCCATTATATTTAGTTTATTTGCTTTCATTTACTTCTTATTACTCTGTTCTCCTAGTTATCAGATTGATTAATATTTGACTTAAGCGAGAAATAAATAATTTAAATTAATCGATAAGTATTTAAATTAACTATTTTTATTTATTTTGAGTCACGGACTTTACCTAATTATCAAAATAGTAATGTTATTGAGCGATAAATAAGTCATTATGATTGATCAATGATTATTAAATTTGTTTTTTTTTCAGATTACTCAGTTTTGTTAGTTATCAAATTGGTTAGTATATGATCAAGCAAAATGTGTTTAATCGGAAATTATTCAAATTATTTGCCTGCAGGGTACTGTTTATCCAGTTATCAAATTGATTTTAGTAAGTTTAGTCAATATCTGATTAATCACGAAAAAATCTCTTTGATTAATTGATGACTATTGAAATTATTTATTTCGTTTTACTTTCTTATTCTTCAAATGGCGATTTTGGTCGCATTACTTAGTTCGCCTGGTTATAGAAATGATTAAAAAGTGATTTATCAACAAATTAATCATTTTGATCAATCGACAACGGTTATTCTATTAATGAATAGTCCTGTTCGAATGAACAATTAATCGCACATCCCTGCTTCATAGCTTAAGTATCATTGTGTAATATTTGATTATACACTTAATTACTTCATTATTTATTTAGTTTTTTACATTTATTGCCTTTAAAAGCATCGCTTTGAATATAAAAATATTTTTTTTGTTATATCAATGTTATTTGTAACACATTTGCTCTCGTTTTCATTGTGTTTTGTTTTTATTTCTAAAAGCAATTGTTAATTATAATTGTAATAGTTAATGTTACTTACTAACTAATATTAAGCTTTCTAATTTGATTTGAATATTATTATTTAATATATGCTTTTTAATCTTTAACTCTAGTTTAAATCCTTTTTTTAAATAAATTGGACAACAATTTTGAAGATTTTAATTGTAGAGTTGGTATATTTCTGAAAGGACATCTATTAATGATCAGTTTTTCGGAACATACTTATAATCGAAGACGTCTGGGTACTTTTTTATTTGCACTTAAAGGGTTAAGGAGGCCTGAAGAGGTGATTGCATTACAAGCAAAGGATTTAAAAAAGTTCCATTCACCCAAGAAGACATTGACCTTTACAACAACATGAGCATTGCATATCAATCATTTTTTGTACGAGTAGTAAAAACGCTAAGTGAACTTGTTAGATCCGCAAGTTTTGAATCTGCACGAACATGTTGGATCAACAAGTTGCAAGCAGTAGTGTAATTGTTAGTATTTTTATGGGAACCAGTACCTCTTTGGGGTAAGAAAAAAATCACACTCAATACATTCAAGAAAATATCCGAGGCAAGCTATAGCTGCCGTAAGAAGCGACAAAAATCTATAAACCGAAGGTTTGATGAGTGCTCAGACCTCAGAAACATTAATCCACAACACAACATCTAAAGAGACGACTTTGGGAGTAAGTTATCTTGACGGCACAGGCCGGTGAAAGCAGAGGAAGCTGGATACGCATCTAGTAGGCTTTGAGGTTTTGAATACACCCGCAGTAAGGTATGCCTGTCGTAAGAGTTAAGCTAGTTTGGAAGATTAAAAGATATTATTCCCTTGACAGTCGGTGGTGTAAAGAAGGTGCTAGCACTGGAGCATTACAGATTTTTCCGGCTACCCAAACGTTCGTAGAAAGTTTTGCGGTCATAAGAGCAACAACAAGAAAGATTAGTCCTTGACCAGGTGAAAAACTAAGAAGACACGGGCGCACTTTATTGCACGTCCTACAAATTGTGAAAGGCAAAAACACCAGGTTTCAAACTTCTGCCCTTGTCCCCCTTAACTTTGAAGTGCAAATAAAAGGGCATTAAGATGTTTTAGATTACAAATTTGTTAAGCAAAAGTTTTATCTACCAAAGTGTTTTCTTCAGAAAAATATCACACTTTGACGCCTAAGCGGAAGATGGGACTGTCTCAAAATATTTTTGAAGAACTCACTTAGCTTCTCAGGATTTTTTTTTTTTCAAAAGTATAGTATATTATTTTAAATTTTATTTATACTATTTCAGAATTTGGTTGCAGAACGTCTCCTCTCAGAAGTTCTTTCAACGACACCCTCTCTCTGAATATTTGTTGAATTTCTTTGAAATAGAGCGTACTTCCAACACATTTTTCAGTAATACATTTTCAAGTAGTAGCCGATTTTTTTTTCGTAAGCACTTAACGACTTATGAATAAAATAACCAAATACAAATTATTAAAAAATTTCAATTGAATGAATGAATTTGTCGCTTCTGAGATAGAAACCAAAATTGTGAGCGCTTAAAGTTTTTTCTGCTTGCTTATTTTTCTGTTGTTTTCTATTCAATCATTTTTTTTAAGAGAGTAGAACAAATTTTATCTAGTAAGGAGCGACCAACGGTGTCATCTTCCACTCAACTGTCCAAAAAAATTTTGTTGCACAGTGTAATTTTTGATTATAAGAAGATATTTTGAGCTGCCTATGCTACTCTAATGTCACTGCGCACTTTTCTTCTTTTTCTTTTTCTTCTTCTTCATCTAACTAAGTTTGTTCTTCTTCATTTAACTAAGCTTAAGTTTCTGCGAGAATTTGCGGTGCATGCGCAGAGTTAATTTGCGAGAATTTCATCAGCCGTGCTTTAGCTTCTGCTCCTGTTGCTGCTTTCCCATCTTTGCATTGCTTACACCACCATTCTTTTTTCGAGCCTCCATTCAATCAAGCACAAAAACTCATCAATCATTAAAACCACTGAATCCATCATCCATGCGCTGCATATCCAGCATCGAAACTATCTTCCTTTATATGCCATATATATGAACTACCTCCAGTACATTCACAGTGGCAGCAATGGCATGCATAAAAGTTAGAAAACTTGAAAAATATTTATTGCGGCGTATCAGCCAAGTAATTACGTCAATGAAATTCGACATATAATGGAATCCAAAAGTCATATAACGACGATAGCGATCTAAGTGCGCCCAAAACTAGGTGAGACGAGTTGCGACGAGAAGTGGTAGCAGGCAGCAGCTTTAAAAGTTTGTGTAGCCGTGCTTAAGCTCAAGCATTGAGTGCGTTTGTGTTCTATGCAAATTAAGTGACATTTGCATATACACATTGACAGCTGCTGCTACTCCGCCGCTACTCCGGTTGCTGAATGTCCTTTGGACGACGTCATTCGCTAGCTGGCCGTGTATGTAAGTAAGCGAGCGAGTTATGAATGCAATGTTAAAGGAAATTGCTGTTGACGTTAATGCTGTTACTAACGGTACATGTAGTACATACATAAGTGATGGAGGCCGAGTGTTCTGTGGCTTCGAAAACTATTGTGTCATTGTATTAGTTTTTGTTGTTGGCTCACTGCATTGCTTAGTGCATCTTATTGTTTTTCAATATTTTTATTTCTGTTGTTTTTTTCTCTCGATTTGTTTTTTTTTTGCTGTTATTAAAACGTACTTTAAGTTGTTTATACTTTCTTACGGCCTACCTATTTTTCATAATCTTCTAACCACGCTCCGCTCCTCACCTCAAATTCGCATTAAAAAAAGTTATAATATTCTGACGTTAATATCTTTTCTGCTCTCTCGTTAACCTAACTGGCACTTCATAATATTATTTCATACGTAGCGTAAATAGAGTTGTTCAGCACTGTTGGTATTATTTGTTGTTTTGTTGTTGCGCCACGACATTCGGCGCCTTATAGAAGGTTTGCACAAACTCTGATAGGCTATAAACGGTGCCAGGTCCTTTGCCTGCATTCATACAGATAAAATCACCCAAACTATGCGCATTGCCTATAAAATGGGAAAACAGAAAAAATGCAGCACATTAAGTTATGAAATGAAATAAAATGTTGAAATTGAATTTAATAAAAAATACAGTAAGAAAAAATTTAAGAATTCAATAAAATCCAAATTGCATCACAGCAATGTTGAAGGAATGTTTGAATGCTAGCATAGCTTACTATTCGATTGTATGGGCGGGTATGAGGGTGGTGGCTTAATCCAACTACCATCTGGCCTTCGCATGTGTCGGCGATCTGATGAGAATTCGCTTAGATATATTTCTGCGGGTATAACTCTGAAGTATCTGTAAGCAAAAAAATTCAATTATTTACGTAATAAGCAAAAAAATAGAGCAAAGCGGGTGAGTTAATTAGCTATTAAATGCGTTGATGAATGATGCATGCACATTAGGGTGACACTTAAATTCTGTTGAGTTATTTTTACAGTCAACATAGAAAGCAGCACTCAGGCTTCACACCATCCACTGTGCACATCTATGCCAATGGCCCAATTTTATCGTTGAAGTTTTTAGTCCAAAATCGTTTCCAAATGTGATTTTTTTAAATTTCATTCTTTTTCATAGACAAGTTAGAGTGAAAAAGGGTAAGTTTTACCTAGTAGTGATCTATTAAGACATTCTGCTTTTATTAATTAGGGTTACATAATTAGCTTGTTAATATTTTAAAAGTAAATTTTATAGTCCTATCTTACATAAATTTATCAAGGTCAAAGGAAATGAGTAATAATCAGACCTGTTAAATTTTATAAGCAATTAGTAACCAATTAATTAGACAGCTTTTTTAATTGGTAATGAATATTTAAATGGTTATCAAGAAAAGGCAATTATTATTAATTTTTTACGATTAGGAAAAATCAAAAAAAAAAAAATTAAACGAAATCAAAAAAAATCAGAAAAAATTCAAGATAATCAAAAAATTTGTTTTGATTACTATTATTGTAGAAGCAGACAAAAATGCACATCTAAAATTCTGAAAATAATCAAAAAAGAATGACAGAACGAAGAAGGACACTGATGATGGCACAACGCCGAAACCGGTTTGTCTCCAAACCAACATTGACAAGGGATGACGGAAAATCATTCCAAAAAAACTCATAACAGCAACAATAAAAATGAAGATAATCAAAAATTATTATTTTGGATTTTTTTATTTATTTTTTTTAATAATCGTAAAAAATTCTAATTATTTTTGATAATTTTTTTAATTAATTGGAAAATAATCATTAAAAATTGAAATTAATGGTAAACAATCATTAAATGGATTCTCAAGAAAATAGTTAATCAAACCGGTAATCATTACGATTAGTAATCATTATTTAACAGGTCTGGTAATAATTACAGCCAGAACTCAAAGATCAAATCGTTTTACACTATGATAAAAGTTAACTTGTTACATTTTCGGGATCATTCCATGATCCTTTCAATAATTCCAAATTGATTCCCAAAAATGATCCCGAAAAATTCCCGAAATGATAATGAAAGTATCAAGAAAAAGTCCCGAAATGGTTCTAAAAAGGCAACAAAACGGATTCGATAGGATCCTTAAAAAGTCCCGAAATGGTCTCGAAAAAGTCTAGAAACAATTCAGAAAGGATCCCTTAGAAGTTCTGAAATTATCACGAAAAAGTCCCTCAATGATCCGAAAACCACGCAAAAATCTGAACGCACAGACGGAGGGCAGTCCAAAATGATTCATAAAGGATATTGAAAAAGCCCCGAAAGCAATTCCTAAATTATCCTGAAAAAATCGCGAAATTATCCCGAAAGAGTGCCAAAATAATCCGGAAATTATCCATAAAAAGTCTAGAAAATCATACCGAAATGATCCGAACACTGCCTAATTCTGCTACAATTAGTTATTTCCTAAATTCCGCTACAATACTCTGGTAAAATTTTTTTTTCCGTTTTATTAATAAAAAGTTTCAAACTACTTAGTAAAAAACCTCAAATTGTACGGTATATACATCTAAATCTTACACAGTTACGTAGATATTGTGTTTCAAATTACACATTTCTCATTTAGAACTTTTTCAAAAAAGTGGGCGTGGTCCTCAAATGATTGCATCAATTTTACTCCAGAAAATTTCTTGTTACAACTGTAATCTCTGTGCCGAATTTCATTTAAACGGTTTTTTTATTTATGACTACTATTGTTTGTGAAATTTAATTAATAAAAAGTGAGCAGTGCCACACCCATTTTTAAAAATTTACAAAAACAATCAAAGGCCCCGAAATATAAATATACACGCCAAGTATGTAGGTGTACTATGCACTGAGTATATAACTTTTTTGTAATTTGCAAAATATTCGATTTATAAAAATCGAGCGTCACTATAATCCGATTTCGTCCATTTGAAATAGCGGCGGGAGATGAGTTCCAAGGAACTTGCATACCAAATTTCAATGAAACAGACGGACGGTCAAACGGACATGGCTTAATCAATTTCACTTTTCCCCCTGAAGACTTTGATGGATACTGTTAATGGAATTAACTTAATATACCGTGCGAGACACTTTTAGGTATACAAATATTACGAGTTGCAAACTTTGTACTACTTTTCGAGGGCACACTCTACAGTTTTTAGCACAATTTCAAAAAAGGGTTTTTTCTTTGGCACATTTTCATTGCTTTTGAATATGGCTTAATGGAATCCTCCTTTGATCTTGAACTTTTTCGTATATATCTCGGTCCGTTCATGCCCGTACATACACACGTCGAGCCCACGTCTAGTTAAACAAATTTAAATGGTTCCTGGAGAAAATTGTGTCTCGATGGCAAACATTTTTTTTATAATTGAAGTAATTTGCTCTCCGGCCGCCGTGGTGTGAAGTAGTGTTGCCGGCCTACCACACCGAAGGTCCATGGTTCGAGCCCTGGTACAGGTAACATCAAAAGTGATTTGAAAAAAGTTTTTCAACACGGGGTCGCCCCTCGGCAGTGGTTTGGCAAACTCTCCGAGTGTATTTCTGCCATGACAGGCTTCTCAGCAAAAATTCGTCTCCTTTGTAGATGCCGTTCGGAGTCGGCAAAAAACTGTAGGTCCCACCAATTTGTAAGGAAAATTTAAATCGGCACACCACAAATTGGAAGAGAAGCTTGGCGCAAAAATCTCTTAGGAGGTTTATGATGATATACCTGTTGTATATCGCGCCATAGAGATAGAGATAGATAGAATTTGCTCTCAAAAATGTTCCTAATTATGTTCAATTAATGAATTATGCAATTACACAAAGCAGCTATTTGTGTGTTGGTAGGAAGTTTATCACACTCATATACATATATATGTGCTCTTCTACATATATATGTACATAAGCTTGTATATACTTGCCTATGATGTTCCGGCCTAAGCGCTAGATCCGAGCGAAATGTTTCTGTAACATATTTGTGAAAATATGTAGGAAACGGTAGCGTCGTATCCAAGTCAAATACCAAGCAGCGATTCGGCGATGGATTGTGCATGAAGAAGACGTGGTAATCCTGCAAGACAGAAAAGATATAGAATTTAAAAAAATAATGTGAAAAATTCTTGCAACAACAATAACAAATTATACATCATAACTACGTGTGCAATTAGAAAATGTAGAAGCACACAAATGCGCATAAATATGAATTTATTAAAACAAACGAGCAAAAAACAAATGTGAGCTAAGACGGAATCTAACAAAGCAGAAATTAAAACAAAGTAACAAAAAGAAAAAATTGTTATATTTCACATTTGTTTTTCAATTTGCACGCTGCCGGGCATAACAAGGCTGAATCCTAAACTGGCAATAACGGCCAGTCGAAAGCAAGAAGAAGCCTTGAAGGCTCCAGGTAAGTTTAACGGTATTGAAGGTGTGTTAACTTTACATTAAAGCCTACTTAATAAGGCTTGCGAATAGAAGACCACAGTTGGGATAGTTTCAACTTTTGGGTGTAACTATTACAGCTAATTAACCAAATTTAAAAAGTCGAAATTACAATCACTGTAATTATATTGGTAATCGCAGGATTCTATACAATAATCGCATTTAAAAAAGTATGAAATTGCTTATAGCAATCCTTAAATTCTAATTGAAGATACCTAAATAAGTGAATACTGTGATCTTCATTTATAAATGTTAAATAATTATTATAGTGACCATTATTGTAGCTGGAAGTATTCATGAAACGAGCAAAAATTATGAAAATTATTGTTTTTATGTTCATTGAAATTGATAACACACGAGAAGTATTATTTTTGGAAGACGATTACGATTACTGTAATGGTAATTTTAACTTTTTCAAATCACTACCTTTGTAATCTTCAATTAAAATATAATTACGATTACAGTACTAGTCATTTCAACTTTTTCAAACCACTACCTAAGTAATCTTCGATAATTATTGTAGCTGGAATTGATTACATATGATTAGTATTACAATTACAGTTTTAGTAATTTCAGCTTGTTCAAACCACTACGAGTACCTAAGTAATCTTTATCATTATTGCAGCTGGAATCGAATACACACGTGGTGATATAAATCTATTCACAGGACAATCTGCCTAGTAGCTGTAGGTGTTCGGCCTTATCTTCGGCCAGCGATTTTGTAGCTAATCAAACGGAACTTTTTTCGAATTGTAGGAGCTAAACTGATTCATCTTAACGGCTATTTCGCTACCCTGAACTATACGATGCCCCGGTACTTATATTAGACCAAAGACATGTCGACTTGCGAGGTTAATGGTCCACGGACGATGATAGAGAGTTCTTGTTCAGCCCAAAGGTCTACCACTTTTAGATATGACGTGTATTAAGATAAGGCGAGGTATGTTCCTGTGGTTTTTACAGACTAAGTTGCAGTCCTTTGGCCGATAAGAGCCCGGTACGCTCCGATACTCCTTTGCGGTGCATGATACACTGTTGCGGGAGCGATTTTATATGCCCAGTGGAACTTCCTAGGTCCACTGGCAGAATTTTCTTTATACATGAAAGATTCAAGTACACAGCGAAGTCTCATTTGCAGCACACATACAAACAAACAAAGGCATATTCTGCACATTCTTGCATGAAAGCACAAAACAAAAACTATTTTCTGAAAGAATAACTAAACGTACGTAGGAGTGGATATAATTATTTAAGATCGTCATGGTTGTATGTTTGTGTGCTTAAGTTGCGAGCATTAACGCCTACGGGTATCCTGTGCCACATGCAACATGCCATACCCGCATACATACAACAACAATCCTTTTGCGCCTTTGTTGCCATTGAGCCATGCACCCTTTCGTCCCCGATCTCTTGTAATTGAAGCTCCTTAATGCTTTGGCTGCGCGGCCTCGGCATGTCAGCCGTCAAGCACATAATTTCTTTATTTTATTAGTAGACAAATTTACAAATTTCACGAATGGCATTCAAATGGGCTCGTTACATTGCTTTATTACGGTGTGGCGCACCAGCTTTCACTTTGGTCCACAAAATAAGCCATTCTTTTCTTTGAATTCTTTGGAATTTCACATGAAATTGCCATTTTTCTTGTGTTTTTCATTTTCACTACAAAATTTATGCAAAAGTAGAAACACAATAATCGCTACCTACATATATACACACTAGGCTGGGTTGCATTTTTTAATTTTTTTTCGCCAAGAAAAATATAAACAATTTTAAAAATGAAAAAAAAAAACCAATTTCGAGTTAGCCCACGCGATTTTGTTGATGTTCTCTTTAAACAATTATTTACTTATTTTATTTATAAAGTACAAATTCTACCCCAAGTCAAGCGACTTTTTTTCAACCCACCCTGACACACACTCTTGGTACTTGGCCAACAAGACTTTATTAATGCATGCGAGTAAAAGGTTAAATGTGTTCGGGAGGTTTGCATCAATGCTTGTACAACAACAACCGTAAATGAAATAAAACAGAGTTTCTATTGTAACTGAATATATTATACCGAGCTATTTCCAACGGATCTAAAATCAGTTGCAGCCTGTCTTCTCCAACTCTGAGGGGGCGTCGTCTCTTTTTTTTTTTGGCTAAAAAACTCGTATTTCCAAACGAACATATTCCAAAACTAACATCCATGTCTAGGAGGAGGGACTCTCCCTTGGATTTCTACGCTATTTCTATTTTCGCTTTTGAAATCGGTTCCATACTCATTTAAATTCATATTGGAGTAGAACTGATGCAGGATTTTCAAGACCTCTTTCTTAGTCCTGCGGATAGTCCATCATTTACAGACGTTGTTTCATTACCATTCCTACTTATAATTGGCAGGGCTGGGGTAAGTTTTTTCAAAGCGGGAAGGGATTTGGGTATCAGGTTCATCTTCTCCCTCGCAATTTAACAATGAATCTAAGTATTCCTTCCATAACCTAAGTATGCGCTGTACGTCGCTTACCAGGTTGCCATCATTGTCGACTTTGAAACCTTTCGCCGAATGATAGAATTTTCACAGCTGGGTATGCGTGCGCGCAGCTACCACGAAGGCTCCCTCGCTTTCTGCGGCGAGTTCAGATATCACACGAGCTGGTTACGCATCCTGCACCTAGATTGCTCACGTCGATCAGACTGCACAAGCGAGAACGAAAAACTGCTTGCGCGAACGAGAATACTGGCCTAACAATACAATCACACCCCACTGCGCTCCACTTGCGGGTATATTAAGCTATAACAGGCATTACAAATAATCTAAAGCACCCTTGCAATGGTTTATATGCGGCCAAGGATAATCACACAACACGCTAAGCAAGCAAACGGACAGGCGAACAAGCGTTATGGCGTAGCTGCTTTGTTTCCTTTTTGCCAACCTTCAGCCAATATTGCGGCGTCTACCGAAATTTAAATTTTTTTATAGCATTTACAACAACAACGCTGTTATCCGCGTGGTCGTAACTACTTTTACACTAATAAAATTGGAATTGGCTTTTCTTGTGCAATCCTTTCAGCCCATCTCTTCATACCATACCATCACATTCATTCATACATTCAAGCCAACTTGTTTGCTGAGCGCAAATTCATGTATAATTGATGATGTCGATCGATTTTGCTCGTGCTCATAGTCACAGCCTCAATGTGAATTGCAGCTGATGCTTCTTGTTTTTTGTTTCTATGAAAATGTGCATAATCATCGGCGTAGCCTCGACCTCCGGGTCAATTGGCTCAACCAATAGAAGTTTCTACATCGCTGTTGGTTTTTTCTTCTTTGAATAACCTTTCCATATTGAACTCTGCATGCAAATATCCTCAGCTCTTTCTATGCCTGTTTGCAGGTCTTTATGTGATTTGTGTTACGAAGTTGAAATTCGACAGTGAACGGATGTAATTGACTAATGATTTACAAAGCTGCTTTTAGGTTTTGCTGCTGCAAAATAGGGTAAGTAAATAAAATATTATCGGGCTCTTCTGAGAAAGCAATTTGTGCTTGAAAGTCGCCCAACATTTGTTGGCCTAATTATGGGAATTTAAGTAAATTAGGTAAAGAGGTTTTGCACATCATAAAGTGATCAGCGTTAGGGGGCTTTGAGCATTTTTATTTGAAAGTAATAAGAATTTAAAATTACTGTATACAACATTGCTCAAAGGCTGATTGAAGAGATATATGAAAGGAAGAAATATTTTGTATATTTCGAGGAAGATTTTTTTTATAAATTCGAAAGCTGAAAAAGTTGCTGAAAACACATTGGTGATTGGTTAGTTTGTAAAATAAAATAAAATAAAATGAAATAAAATTGAATTAAACAAAATAAAATAAAATGAAATTAAATAAAAGAAAATAAAATAAAATCAAATAAAATAAAATAAAATAAACTAAAATAAACTAAAATAAAATAAAATTAAATTAAACTAAATTAAATAGAATAAAATAAAATGAAATAAAATAAAACAAAATTAAATAAAATAAAATAAAATAAAATTAGGGTAAATTAAATAGAATAGAATTAAATGAAATAAAATGAAATAAAATAAAATAAAATAAAATAGTATAAAATTAAATAAAATAAAATTAAATAAAATTAAATAAAATAAAATAAAATTAAATAAATTAAAATAAAATAAAATAAAATTAAATAAATTAAAATAAAATAAAATAAAGTAGAATAAAATAATAAATAAAATAAAATAAAATAAAATTAATTAGAATAAAATAAAATAAAAAAAATATAATAAAATAAGATAAAATAAAATAAACCCAAATAATAAAATAAAATGAAATAAAATCAAAAGACTTACGTAGGTATGAATATGATGTAATACTGGGATTTATGCAACTCTGGCCACGCCTGTGTTTCACAAAAATTGGATCTTATAGTAGTACATAATTCCTATTTTTCATTCTAGATTGAGGTGACCTAGAAATATCTTGGTTTAACCTGGTAGTTTGTTGTTGTATGTATGGTTGTACGAATTTCTCCACATATGAATGCCCCATATCGATGTAAGTACAAAGGGGGAGCGTCACATACAAAGTTTATGACTGAAGTTTTGTTAGAAAAATAGATATTTATCAATGCAAAATTCTTGCCAAACGAGAAAACAGACGCATATTCGTACAGAAAACATAATATTGTTTTATGTACTATTTTATGTACCAACGATGGATGCCAAAAAGAGCAACGCACAATGGAAAAATACAACAAACATCAGAGGTCACAACAAAAATATTTTTCAAATACACTGTGACCTTTCAGTTGTTATAGGTATAGATACAAGTTAGCTTTGAGGTGGTTGTAGTTCTAGACGAATATAGTAATTTCAAAAAAACATAAGTAATAAAAAAAAATAATAGAAAGAAAGTGCGCCGATAAAATATCAAACATAAACAACAACACATTTTTTTGTTGTGTTTTTATGAATTTAAATAAAATATTAAATCTCATGACTAACCCATAATGTATACATTTATAGCAAAAACATGGGCGAACTTATTGCATCTTAAGATATTCATTACTCAGATATTTTAAGTGAATTGGAATAACGTAGTCCAACATTGTAATACAATTCTTATTTAAAGTTGCTATAGTTGTCACAGAAATTTCAATACACAAATATTTTGGTACTATATGTCACAGAGCTATTTTAAATAACATATTTTTCAAAATAAATAGAAAGAAACAAAACATAAGTCTTCATGAATATAAACAAGCAGGAGGCCAGTAATAATAATTTTTTGGTTTTTTAAAAACTTGTTATTGTTTTTATTTTTCTCATAATTATTTTTCAATTAATTATTAAACGTTTTTTATGAGAAGAGAAAGGCTAAATTCAGATAAAACCGTAGCTTTTCTATGAAAGAGTTTTGCCACGTAAAAATTTCAGCCAAGATGAACTCGCATAATCTACCTATCAAATAAAGGTTTTAAACCCTAAGTGATGCCTGCAAACAGCATAAAAATGAGAACTAAACAACACAAACTTGTGCTCAAGACACAGCGTTAAAATTCCCAACGCCCAAAAAAGCGCCGTCAGCTTTAGCTGTTATTGACTGCGAATTGTTAAATGCTGCCATACTCTTATTCGAGTGCGTTGAAATAGCAATGGAGAAGCGCAAATTTTTCTCATAACTAAAGGCCAACGGCGAAGACAATATGCTTGAACTTGCCTGTAGGTATGAATAAACCCGACATACATACATGGCACATACACAGGCTCACACCACTCACTACAATTCATGTTACTCATAAGCACCGCACGTCGCACTATGGGCTATTTTGAAGAAAGCTGTTTTGAAATAATAATATTGTATTTCCTTATTGTGTTAAAAATATCACCTTTTTGAGATTTTGCGATTATAAAATTAGAAAAAAAATTTGTTGATTTGGCAAACTAGAAATTTTTGAAATATTTTTTCGAATTTTTTGAATTATATATGTTGAATTTCCGTCAAAATTATGAATATTTTAAAACTTTCTGAGTTTATTAGAAAATCAATTTGAAAATTAACATAGTGCTTGAATAAGCTAGAAAACACAAACTCGAAATTTCTTAAAATATTAAAAAAAAAGGTTTTGAATTTTTTGAAATACTCTTTTAGGATTTTAGAAGGAATATTTGCCAAACTCTTAATACTGAACAAATTTTCATTATTTTTTTGGATTTTTTTAAATATGGCGTATTCACATACTAGCAAACTTTCTCCTTCAGAGAATAAATTTTCCTAATTCACACAATGTTTTCATGAAATCTTTTGGAATATTAATTTGTTTTTTTTTCTTTTTAAATACGTGTAGGATAAATTTTTAGGAATTTTGGACAAATTTTCAAAACTTTTTTTAAATATACTAAAATTCTCTTAACCGGAGATTTTTCAAATTATAAATTTTTGAAACTGTTAAAAAAAATGTTTTAAAATATTTTTTAAAAATTTTTTTAAATACGGTAATTTGTGGAAAATTTTTGAACGTTTGAAAACTTTCTTAGAAATGTTACTTTCAAGTTAATGTCATATTTTGAATTTTGAAATTTTTTAAAATGTTTAAAATAAGTTTTTACATTATATACATTTTAGGATTTTTTATGCACATATGAAGCATTTCTGAATGTTCGAAAACTTTCTCAAGCTTAAAAAAAGTTTTCTCAGCCTGTTAGAATGAAGGTAGATACTTTAACCAAAATTGGAATTTTTTGACATGCTTAAAAAAACGTTTTTGGCATGTTTGCAAAAGTTTTGAAATTTTTTCAAAATTTTCGAAAATGTTCTTATCAGTTTACAAAGAAGATTTACAAACCCAATATTATTTAAAATTTTTCCAAAAAAAAATTTTTTTTTGTATTTTTTGACATCTGTTTTATCATCATCAACAGAATTGCCTTACCGCGTGCTCTCGGTTTTTGTTATTGCCTTTTTATACCAACAATGTTTGTTCATTTACGGCCTGTACATTTTCAAGTATTCATGAAACGAGCACAAGGCCAAGAATAATAATTTTTCACTTTTCCTACTCTATTCAATTAAAAAACTTTTATTAAGTAATTAAAAATGATTATTAAAAAAAAAAAAATAAAAAAAAAAAAACAATAATTTTTATAAAAATTCAAAAAGTGAAAAACTATTATTCTTGGCCTTGAGCTCGTTTCATGAATATTGAAAATTGAAACGAATTTTGAACAAGTTTTGAAAATATTTTCCATAAATTTGAAAAGTCTGATAGTCTGACAGAAAGCATGATACCTGCAATTTTTAAGTATTAAAGCACTAAACTTGAAACTAGGTTCGAAGAGTTTTTTTGGCATCGAAGCGTCTTCTAAAAGCTACCTTAACTATCAAAACACGGAAATATACAAAACGAACTTTTTAAAAACGTTCCTGACTATTCATTACAATCAGTTTGAAATGTTTGCAAAAAATTTGTTGCTCATAAAGTTTTTAAGCCCATACCAATTTTTAATCTTTTGCTCTTGATGTAATCGTTAACGTTATTTGATTCTGACAAAAGTTAGCTCAAATTGTTCCACAGTGCACCGCCATTCACTCACTTGCAGGCAACCAAATAATCGGATGTAGTGGCATTTGCTGTTAAAGATTAGGTGAAGAAAAGCATGTACGTTCGACACACACACAGAAATCGTGTGGAGGAAGCGCCGCGGAATGTGCAAAACGCTATTTGATACTAACAACTATGCAACAGTTTGAATAAAACAACAACAAAGACATGACATAACAGCTGCAGCTGTGTAACATGATGAAGCAACAGAGCAATTGAGTAAGAAACAATGAATCGGAGGGTAAGTGTGAACATTTTTTTGTAGAAAAGTAGCAGCAAAAGCGCTTACAAGTGCCACTTACAGGCGACGAGATTTCTTGCTTTGCTTGATTTTTGTACGTCGAGCAATCAAGACTTTTATTTGTTGCGCTCTTGTGTTAGATACGACATACCTATCGACTTAATCTTCTATGTCACTCGAGTTTTTTCACACTCACACACACACATCGATATTCTTGTTTGATTTGTTACTTACCCATATCACAACTTGATCATCGCCACGTCCTGCTTTTTGACGCCATAACGGCACCGTACGCCCCTCATTTGACACGAACACCGCATAGCATTTTGTAAGTTCATCGATGCGTGTTTTCTTCACTTGTTCACAAAGTTTCCAAACATTCTCCTCACTGCAAAATAATCGTAAATAATTGCAAAGTTGTTGAGTTTAAAGCATTTTACAATGTACATTCATAAAATAGTCAGTAAAAGTATTTAAGTGTGATGATGAATAGGAGCACATAAAAGGAATACCAAGGGTTGAGCGGGCTACCAACAAGCTTAAGTATTTCATACAAATACAGATATGGTCTCAGCACTTGTTTTTACATTCCTTTTTTCAGCAATAATAGTCCAGGCGACGGAGATTTAACACGGAAGTGGCTCGTTTTTTTTGGTTTATCTAACTTTTCTACTAGTGGACATGAAAGGGTAAAAAAAATAATCAAAAAATATGCGGAGCATACTTTTCTGCAGCCATTTAAAGTTGATTTTTTTGTTTTTGTTTTAATTATTTCGGTAATTGTTACATCTGTCAAAAATGTTTCTTACAGTTTGCTGGTGAGGTGATTCTCCATCGAAAAAAAAATTTAATTTTTTTTGCGGGTTTCGTTAGAATGTTAAAATGCTATGAATGTTTGTTCTAGCGATTTCTTGCCAAAGTAGACTAACCTCTCGAAAATGGGCGTGGCAGCCACCCTATTACGTTCCAAATTCCATAATTTTTTAAGTTATGACTTTTAAACACGTGGCAACTCTCTTAAAATATACCCAATATTTATTAACGCTAATAGGCTATAAAGCTGTAAATTTGTATCCAAATCCGTTATCATTGCCAATATAACGCTAAATTCGTGCTTGACGAGCCGATTCCTCAAATACGCTCTTCTGTAGTAGCGGTCTCCAGCATAAAAAAAGTAACCTCACCAGCATAAAAAAAGTCATGTGGTAGTCTACGGCAGACTAGTAAGTTGAAGCTGCTAGCCTCAATTAACTTTTAGTTTGTTTTTGACATCCGTTTAAGGCCCAAAAACTCGTGATTGAAGAAAGTAAATTTCTTGTGCCGACTAAGCAATATTTTTGCCATCGGTTTCAAGGACTAAAAAGTGGTTTCCTGAGTTCGATTGTGTTAGTACCAGCTCAAGTGATGCCCGACGTTTAGGCCTCCCAAAAGAAGTAGTCACGACAAAACTAGTCGATAAGATTCATGTCATGACAAAGATCGATCGGAGATAAGTCTAAGCTGAACAAATGTGAATAAAACTATAAATAAAGTGATTATTCTGTACAAAATACACTTATAAGGATACAATTTAGTGTGTACAGACAGCTACGTTAATTTTTTAAAAAATGTGCTTGACACCGCCCACTTTTAATTAAGTCAAATTTAGATATAATATTAATCATAAATCAAAAACCGTTCAAGATATCGAAACGAAATTCAGCACATATATTTATATTCATACGTGGAATGTTCCGGAAAAAAGGGCGAAATCGGTTAAGGTCCACGCCCACTTTTAGACGGCAGATTTTGAAAAGGATTATGGATATATTTCATAGGCAATAACTTTGCGTACAATAGCTTTAGCGAAGAAAGTCGAAAAATATATATTTTCGAAAATGGGAGTGGCCCCGCCCCTTTTATAGTGAATTATTCCACAAAACGAAACGATTTGGTGGAAATATTAAATATATAAAGGTAACTGTTTGTTGTAAAATGGGCGAAATCGGTCTACGGCCACGCCCAATTTTTTTGTAAAATTCAAAAGGCGATATTTCTACAACCAAGCAAGTTATGTCAATCAGATTTTGCACACATTAAAAGCTTTTTAAGAAAAACTCGGCCCCAAAAAAATGTTGTCAGTTTTAAAGAAGTAGGCGTAGCGCCGCCCACTTTTCAGCATAAAATTTCTGCTATTTTCAAAGGCAATCGCTTATAATTCAATATTGATATTTCAATGAAAATTGATCACCTGCTTCTCAGTAATATGTGTTATACTCCTGCCAAAAATTAGCGAAATCGGAAAACACACAAGCAAAATATTCGGGCACGTAGTTAATAGCCCACTGCAATAGGGAAGTTATATATCTTTATTAATTTTCATACCTTTCATAAACATTAAATGTATGCAAGTATGAGAACAAGAAGAGATGAGCCCATCAATAAGTATACTGAAATGATTAGGACGATGAGCTGGGTCGATTTAGCCATGCCTGTCTCTTCGTCCCTCTGTCTGTTTATTTTAACGCAAATTTTTCAAACATATGCATGTATTGGAATTTCGAAAAAATGTGATTAGCAGTGTTTGGTAGGGAACCTATTTATATACAAATGAATTAATTTACCACTCAGAACTCTAACAGAAGTGTTTTTATGGAAAACAATCAGCTGGCTTTATAATACGAACTGCAAAGTATTAAAATAGACCTGCACTATGGATCACTACTAGGTATTTAATGTTCGGTTCCACCCGAACTTAGACTAATATACAATTATTTATACATCCTTACTGACCCGTGACATATGCACTTTTCTATGTTTTAAATAAAATATTTTTAAATTTTATTTTAGTTTTGTATTTTGAATTTAAGTTCACTCATTGTTACGGAAAGCATGAAGAGTGTAGAGTGAAATAATTGCTACCTGCGCCATTTATACGAATTTTAAAAATTTATTATTTCATTTTCATTATTCGTTTAATTTTTTAACTGAATGTATGAACAAATTTTTAATTATACCCTCAGGAGCAAAAGCGGAAAAGCGGCGAGCCACTCATGGCTGTGACATTTGTAACACCTTGCAGTAAGCGTAATTTTTTGAACTGAATTTTGGATGTAAAAAACGAAAACGAAATGCTCGTATATTTAACCCTTGCGTGACTACTCAGTGCTTTTAAGATTTATACTTATTTATAAGCAAGAGAATTAACTACCTATAGATGTTGTCTTTGTCTGTGAATGATTGTACGCGCTACCTCAACATAATGTTGTTATTGTAAAACATTTGCTATGCTTTTTAAACGCTTGTGAAACGTTTAACAAAATTTTCAATCTTCCTGATAAATCCTCTTAATGCGTAAAATAAAAAAAAGCCAATGAACAATCTTTGTTACATTTACGCATCATAAATTTTGTAAATTTCAACCACAACGACATTTACGCATAACTTTTACGATTACTCAAAGGTTAAAAAGCAGCACAAAAACAAAATCGAAAAAGCTAAGCAGTGCATGTGTCTGTGTCTGTGTTTGGTGTTTGTGTGTGAGTTAAAAGTAAAGTGACCAAACAATGAACGGTTAGACTGAATAATGACCGAATATGTAGTAGTGGACAGGAAATTACAACAAATAGTTTAGGTCAGCAACAGTTAGGTTTGCCTCCCACAAGGCCCGAACAGCCGCTAATTTTTACTTTTTTTTAAGGGTTTTTGGAGGTTTTTACACCTGTCGCTGCGCTGCTATAGTTTTGTGCTACTAAGTGCTCTGCAGGAAATCAAGTTGACTACAAGGTAAATATGAACTGGTTTGCATGTAATAAATTTATTGTTGAACATGGCTGAAGCCGAAGTTCGGTCTTTATTATTCTCTGAAAAAGCTTGACTGACAAGAACGAAAAAGTATTGACAAGCGATCTCTACTGTGGCATTTGAACTCAATATCAATGCAGCTCTGGAGCATTTCCACTTTTTTTAAATCCTTGTTGTTGTTTTCAGTCAAAAGAGAACTAACATCGATTCGAAATACACTAAAAACACACTTGCTCTAAACTAAAAATATTTCCTAAAGGGTATCTGTATGTGTGGTGAGTTTACCGTGTGGCCACTACTTTGTTAGTTGGTTTTGTTGATAGGTAAGTTGCCTGCATGCAACATTATTTCCATTTGGATGGTGTCACTCAAGTCATGCAATACGCCCTTTCCACGTCATTTCACCGCCAGCACATAAACACGTACATACATACAAACAGACGTATGTACATATGCGCTTTAATATTCTTGAGTGGAGCAACTTTTATTGTATTCACCTGTCCATGTGTTTGGGTGATATTACAGGGTGGTTGGAATAATATGAAATAATTAAGTTAAAAATTAAACGGTGATAAAAATTACTTAAGCGTTGACTCTATGAAATCGACAAAATGGAGCGAAGATTTTCTCCTAAACACAATTGGAATTAGTACACACTTCAACTTGTACATCTTTGAATATTGTCTCTAAACATTTTTCCTACTCTATTCAATCAAAAAACTTTGAATAATTAATTAAAAATGATTATTAATAAGTAAAAACAATAATAATTTTCATAAAAATTCAAAAAGTGAAAAATTATTATTCTTGGCCTTGAGCTCGTTTCATGAATACTATTCAAAATTAAATTATTTTTCCAACAAACGATTGCTTTGACAAACAGATAGCCAGCTGAGTTGAAGGTCAATTCCTTTCAAACGATTTTGTTTGGCACACTGTCAAGCATCTTTTGCATTGCTGTAAAAACTATGCCAGTAAGTGTTGCAGGAGCCAAGGTGCTCAAAAAGCATGTTCAAAATGGCATATTTAGCTGCCTGCTAAAGTAAACATGATTTGATATCCTGCATAGACCATTGAATCTAGTTTCAAAATGTTTTTAAAACTTTTTGGACTACACCATCTACTACCATCAAGAAAATTTGATTTGAATTTTAAGCCTGTTTTCTAGAAGATGACTGTAATAAAAATGATTTAACTTTTAAACAAGAAATATTCTACCTCGTGATAGAAGTTAGCTTCTTCATTTTTCGGTACCATTGCAGGATCGTTTCTTGATGGTTTTCGAAACTTTAGTGACCATTTCAAGATTGTTCCTGGATAGCTTTTATAATCATTTTGGCACATTTTCGAGATCATCAAGCAATAAATATTAAATGATTCCGAAAGTTCGCGAAAATATCACCCCCAATCATGAATTCATCCAAGAAAAGACGAAGAAAAAGTTCTGAAAACAATTCCGGAATAACCCTGAAGCGATGAACAACAATCCCGAAACTATTCTGGCATGGCCCCAAAACCCACCCCAAGTTTATCCTAAAAAAATATCAAAATAGTATCCCTAAATGATCCTGTAACGTTATCGAAAAATTCCGAAAATAGTCTCAAAAGTCCCAAACTTATTAAAAAAAAAGTTCCGCAGATAACTCCGAAATGACCCTGAAACGATATCGAAAAAATTCCTAGAAAGGCCCTAAAACAATCCCGTAATGATCCTGTATTGATTCTGAAATGAGCCTAAAAGTACCGAAATGGTCTCAATAAAGTCAAGAAAGCAATCCCGAAATGATCCCGTGTCCTGAACGTACCCTGCCTAATTATGCTACAATAAGCTATTTCCTAAATTGTATAGTACTTAAATTCTACTACAATACTCTGACACAATTTTTCAATTCCCTTGCATCCATGAAAAGACCCGATCTACTCTAATAAAGCTTCAAATTTCACTCTTAATCAAAACTCGGCGTCTAAGAAGTTAAATTCAAAAAATTGTTTTAGTTATAAGGATTTGCAAAGACGTGCACCGCATCGAGCGCTCTACCCACTGAGATAAAGCAAAAATTGAATGACTTGATAAATCAATCAGAAAAAAATTAAAATATAATGGCAGAGAGCATAGTGGAATCACAAGATGAAGTAAATAAAAGGAGACAGAAAACGTACGCTATCTGAAATGGTACGGGTGTATTTTCCAGGTACACAGGAGGGTAAAATCTCAAAGAGTTTTTACCCGTTTTTGTAAAAAAAAGGAGCAAAAAATGTAATTACTTTCTAACGTTAACAACCAATAGTGAGACGTGAAAGGGGTCGCATCCATGAATAAATCATTAAATGGATTCCGGCCTTTCACTCTGGTATGGAAAATTTCACAATTAAAATATGTAGCTTTACATAGGCTTCTCGGCTGGAATATAAAAATGGTTTCTTCCTCAAACAATTTCAAGAAGGGTCTGCGGAGATGGTAGATCTTGTCCTGAGTCGATATAAAACTATAGTTAGCTCCAATCTATGGGGGAAGCTAAAGAGCATACCACCACAAATTGTATAAGAAGCTTCTCCATAAAAGTTGTCACAATTGCCTCATGAAACTAACTCATTACTTTTGTTTTTAAGTAGTGGCTTATAGTTAAAATATCCTCAACTATAATAGTGGGATTGATATATATTGAATTTGTAAACAAGAAAAAATGTGAAATATAAAAATATGAATGGGTTCATAATGTTTTATAACTATTTGGTTGTTTGAAGATATTTGGTATTGGTATGATATATTTCTTGGTTGAAGATATTTCTGACTCTCTTTTCACATCAGCTTTTTCATATATAAGGCGTTGTTTGAAAATTGTGTCCTTGTGAGGTACTATTAAGCGCATCGTCAAAGTTGAGGGTAGGGCTACCATAATCTTTATCTGTATATGAATCGGAATCGTTGCACTGTTTAGGTCCTGTGAGATGAAACCATTTGCTTTTCTATAGGCCTAGATACACTTTTTTGTAAACAAATTGAACTTATTCATAGAGGTATTGATAGTGATCTGTCGGTTACTGTATCAGGCGAAAACTCTTTAAAACCTTGCAGAAACCTATAGTTTTGTGATTTCATCGAAGGACATCTGTGGAGATAAATATCCTTTTTTCGTGAAAATATCGCGCACGGCATGATTTTGCTGAACCTTACTTCGAAGAACTACCAAAAAAGTTATGATCCGCGCTTAGGACCATTGACCTCGTATATTTATATAAAAAATAGTAATAAATTTATGTACTAAAACGTACTTATTTTACACAAAAAACAACACTTTTGCGGCCACAACATTTACTGCACATTTTCAGATAGCCGAATGACAGAACAAAGAAGAAATTCGAGCAAGACAACTGACAGCTTACTGTTGGTTACATTATAGACAGAGAGTTTAAGCTTTTTAGTTTATTAAAAAAACATTCTCAAATTGTAAACTTTTTATTCTTTCCTAGTAGGGTTTGGAATTTGCAACAACAAAATTTAAAAAAAATTATAAATCGATTTCAATTGTAGACTAAAATTATTATACATGCACTCACCCACCCTGTATGTCACACACTTATGTATGAATATGTTGCACATACATTTGGGGTAAGCAAACACTCACACATACTATTTAGTTGTTATCTTTGTATGCGTTAACGGTACAATAGTTAATGCATTTTTATTGTGGATTTGCACGCTCTGATGTGGTACAAACAGTGTGGAAGTTCTTAAACTATTTTAAGTGCATTTAAATGATATAATTAAGACTGAAACGATTCATTGTAATTATTCCAAGTACTTAAAATGTATTTGTTAGGCGCGCCAAGTACCCAAAACGGGTTTTGACGGAATTCATTAAATTGTTGAATAAGCCAAAAGATTGTGCGGGAAATAAAATGTTTCACTATTGTACTTTTTTTTTTAGCTCTGCCTGTTGAATGGACAGAATTGTTATTGGTTTTATGTAGGCTGCAAATTCTTTCGTTGTTAATAATAAATTTAGCATTGTAGGCTATAAAGTTATTGTTATGACCGGACCAAAAGTAATTGTTTGAGGATGTTTGCTTAAGCTGTATTTGCGCATATAAAACGAGAATTTCTGGCGGGGAAACCTTCAAAAAAGCACAAAAAAGTAAAAGTTACTCATACGCCCAGTGGTCCCTAATGCACAGCCGGAATTGGCTTATTTTAATCATTTATGTACAATTTTTCGAGTTTAAATATTTTCCTTTTCTAAATCTTATTTAAGAGTCGTAAAATCTGTATTCTCCAAACAGTGCAAATATTAAAAAAAAATCCAAAAAATTTTGAATATTTAAAAAAAAAAATTGGTTTTTGTTTTTCCCTTATTGGTCCGAAAATGTTAATTATTCCATTAGTTTTTCGAGTTGAAGGCCTAATAGCTATTATCTCCGTTTATTACATTTTATATTTATCATACAGACTACTTCGTATCCGTCAAGCGCCGTTTTTCATTCGTTACTGCTTCCCTTAAAAAACTGTTGAATAGAAGGCAACAAAAAACTAAGCAAGCAGAAAAAATTATAAGCGCTCACAATTTTGCATGCTATCCTGCAAGCGACAAGCTCACATTTAATTTTCAAAGAAAATCTTAAACTTCGACAAACAAATTTAATTTTGTTTTTTTATTCATTAGTCGCTAAGTGCCAACGAAAAAAAATCGGCTAATGTAAAAATAAGCATTTTACAAAAATAACAAAAACGAGTTTTAAACAGAAAAAGTATTTGTAAAATTTTAGATATTTTAAATTAAAATTTTTCTTTCACAAAGTAGAACTTTTAAGTGCTTTAAGAATCGAAACGGATTTTTAGATTTATTTTACATATTTTGATCTGTATGAAATGTCTTTTTACATAAAAAAAAGGAAGATGTCTTCAAAAAACAAAATTCTAAAAATTCAAAGAGATTTTTAAAACTTCTAAATTAAGTACTTTGCCGCCGTATTAGAATTTGATGGACGACAAAAAAATATTTCTGGTTTGCTGACTTAAAATAACTATATTTTTCTTTTAATTTTCGATACTTTATAAATTGTTGTTTAAGATGGACAAAGTTTAGAATATAGAATTATATGGATCTTAAATAAGATGTATTAGAAAAGTATTGATAATTAAACTATTATATGTAGCTAAGGGAATAAAACGTATCAATTCTGAGCGTGCTAAGTATTTGTGTTTTCAGACAAAAGCTTTGCTGAGAAATTAAAAGAAAAATGACTGTGGCTATTATTAACTATTGTTAAAGATATCTGAAACGCACTACATATGCTACATAATTTTTCAATTAATAATACATAGCATCAGTTTTTGGCGGTTGCAAAATGTCGACGCATGATGTAGCACCTCGAGAAATATAGCAACAGCTCGACATATGTTTGCTTTCTCAATCACATTTGTTTTGCATTCTTTTTTAAAAATAAATGGGAACGGGCAATGGAATGGGAAAGGAAATCATGTATCGGAGAGAAATATAGTGTTTAGCTACATAGATTAACATTTTCAAGATAAAATTTGAACGCTTTAGTGCCATAACTTAATCGTCCTTTTCGGAATTTTTTTTAAAATAGTCCGTAGAAGGAAATTTTCCAAATTTGTTAAAGGAAAAAGTTAAAACTTAATGTCGGAGAGAAATATAGCTTTTGGCTACATATAGTGAAATTAAAAAAGCAATAACAAGAAAACAGACCTGTTAAATTTGATAAGTAATTAGTAATCAATTAATTATACAGCTTTTTTGATTGGTATTGATTATTATAATAGTTTTTCAAGAAAAGGCAATTGTTAACTGATTACGATAAAAAAAAAAACTAAAAAAAATTTTATAAATAATCAAAAAAGTTGTTTTGATTACTTTTGAATGTTTTAGATATTTTTGGTCTTTATTTTTTGATTTTTTTAGTATTGTTGATATGTATATTTATGGGCTTGTACAGCAATATTGAAAAAAATCTAAACTAATCAAAAAAAATTTAAAAAATTACAAATAATCAAAAGTAATCAAAGCAACCTTTTTGATTATTTTTAATAATCGTAGAAACTCATGATTTTTTTGATTATTTTTTTTATTAATTGGAAAATAATCATTTAAAATTTTAAGTAATGGCAATCAACCATTAAATGGATTCTCAAGAAAATAATTAATCAAACCGGAAATCCTTACGATTAGTAAACATTATTTAACAGGTCTGCAAGAAAGGGTCTTTTTTAAGCCTCTTTTTGAATAGTGTGAAGAATTGGCAGGTTAGAAGTAAAATCAAGTCTAAAATTTTCTGCTACAAAATGAGTTTAAATGACCATATGAATCTGCCGTATAAAACATAGAAATAGCACCACCATATAACCGGTTTTTTTTTGCTATAAAGAAATTTCTTTTAGTCAGACTCCATCACGCAAATGGCACGCCTAGTGATACTGTTAACCATAAGGCTCAAAATCATCGCGTTGAGGGGAAATTATGAAATTTAATCTACTCTATGAGTGAGCACTCAAAGATTAGTCATTATGATTTCGCTTAATATTTTTTGAACATTAAGAAAAAATCCAAGTGAGTTTAATGACCATGATAAAACGATTTGAGTTCGTGGTTTTCTGTTTAAATGACAAGTAATAAATTTTGTGCTTAAAAAATAACAATAACAGAAAGTAAAAAAGTGCTATAAAACTTTGAAAATAAAAAATGTGTAAATTTTAATAGCTAAAAAAATGCTGCCAAATATATTTGCTTGATTAGCATCTTACATGCTACCTGAATCTAAGCTATAAAATCCACTGAGGGTTTGTAACGTGATAACAAGCGCGCTCTGTTTACCTCAATTAAGCATTGACAGGTGCGTAAAATTCAGCTAGAGCCCAGTTGAGTATAAGCGCTATGTAGTACATATGAATTTCACAGTAATTATTGATTGTCCTAGAATTACGACAACATTATAAACCCCCAGTGGTGTCAGAAGCAGCATATGATTGTGGGTGGGTAGATTAGCCTTAATAAGTGCCATGTCAAACAAAGTTATATAGCCCGCCATCCATCTAAGCAAATACAATGCTATATAGTGAGTTGTAGTACACTGCATTTGTATATGTAGTAAGTATGTGTATGTATTACGTATATGAACACATTGCAAATTTTACAGCCACCTTCAAAGTATGTGCTACTTAACCAATTCGCGCCCACTTGTGTTAACGCACACACACACTCAAAAGCACACTTAGTTTATTTGTTCTTTTTGTTTTTGGTTTTTTTGTTGCTTTTCATGTGTTTGCACACTTGATTATGTGACACAAATTATAACAAAGATGTCGACTCTGCTATATGAAACACAGACCACTGCCACATGCCAAGTCGACATGCCGCCTAACAACATATCGCATTTACAAAAGTTTTATGAGACAGTGTTGAAGTGTGGGCAGCAATTACAGTTACGCGCAGATAAATAGCCTAGCTGAAGCTATGCGAAGTTTCAATATGTTTGTTTAGGCATTGAAGTAACTTCTAAAAAATTGTTGTTGTCTATTGAAAAAGCGCGCCAATCATATCTTCCTCGAGATAAAAAGCGAATATGAAATCCAAATAGTAATAAATATGTAGTTTCAAATCACAAAAGTTCGCTGTGGGTTTGAGCTCGATGTAGACCTGGATAACTCACTGGAAGTACTCTCGGTTCGTTGTTGTTGCAGTAGCAACAAAAATACCCCTACAGCTTTAAAGCAAAATTACCGTTGCCTGATATGTCCTTTGTCTGATATGAATCCACCAGACGCCGGTACGAGCACATAGTGGTACGTAGAACTTTTTACTTGCATTCAAAAGTCGAGAGCAGTTCTGAAGAGGCACTTTAGATTAAGCTTTCTGGTGACGGACTTAAGTGCTCGAGACTGATATACACCTAAGTTCCAATGTCGTTAAAAGAATAAAATAAAACTAGTCGCTGAAATGGAGCTACGACCTTTGTTGTGATTTCAAAGTTTTGAGCCACTAGTCACGGGTACGTAATAGGAACATAGCTAAAACGTGCTTGGGACCATGGTGGGTAATAAATAACTTTAAAGTCATATTCACCAAAAAGAAAAACTTCAAAGTAATTAATAGTGGATGATAGTTTCCACATTAAAAAAAAATTACTTTAAGGTTATGTTTACTACAAAGCACCTAATGCCACTATAGCGTCACTTTGGATTCGTTCACTTTCAAGTTTTTCAAACTTTAAAGTTGACTTTTTAGTAACGGCAATGCTACTTAAAATCTAAATAATTTCAAAGCAACTATTAGTGGTCGAAACTACCTTGAAGCGACTGCGAATTTCTCAAACAAAGTTACTTATTCATCAAAGTTATACACTTGGTAGGAGCTACATACGTAATCGTTACAGGCTAAATGTTCCCGTCAACGTTTCAGTTACTTTGGTCTTAGTTGGGGTTCCACCGTATAAGAGTTGCGGAATGAATAATTTTTACCAACTCTTTAACTCAGTTTTTCAACAGTTCAGCAGTTAGTAGGGCATTGCGCAACTGATGCAGACCTGTTCAATAATGATTACTAATCGTAATGATTACCGGTTTGATTACTTAAAATTTTTAATGATTTTTAGAAGCACATAAATGTACACATCAACAATAATGAAAAAAATCAAAAATAATAAAAAATTATTAAAACTTTATTTTGATTATTTTTGATTTTTGTTTGATTATTTTGTATTTTTCTCAGTATTGTTAATGTGTAAATTGATGTGCAATTATTATTATTTATTTTTGATTTTTTTTTTTAATTTTTTTTTCTTTTTTTTCCGTATTGTTGATGTGTACATTTATGTGCTTCTACAACAATACTGAAAAAAATCAAAAATAATCAAAAAAAAATCCAAAAAAGTCAAAAATAGTCGAAAGTAATCAAACAATATAACCTTTTTTTTTTGAATATTTTTTATTCTTTTTATTTTTTGTTATAGTTATCAATTAATAATCGCCTTTTCTTGAAAAACAATTAAAATAATCATTACCAACTAAAAAAGCCGTCTTTTTAATTGATTGCTAATTACTAATCAAATTTAACAGGTCGGTACTGATGACAGCCTGTCCCAATATCTAGCCCTACCATAAACAAGTTTTAACTATATGACATCCATCCGCTTGGCATAAACTAAATTCAGGCTGTTGTGATATGAAATCTAAGCGATTTTTTATTATTATTTTAGCCCTATTTAAGCTGCCTTAAAACTTGCAACGAGTGATTGCCCCACTTGCTGGCTTTCCATACTAAAAAATAAAGACATTATACAATCTTCTCTCAGTAATCTCTTTAATAAAAAAAATCTAATTGTATGCAAATTTTTTGATGAAAAGAGTTAACTTATTTATTTATTTACCATCACAACAAGCGATTTCCTTTCGAATTTTTCTTTCCAACGCGAACCAGCTTATGACTTGGTTAGCTGCTAGCAATATTTCAGCCATAACTCGACGAGTTTTTTTTTCGCTGCTACCTTTCTTTGAAGCTACACAGAGAAATCGAAATTAATTGCACTAATACAACGCTTAGCGCAACACTGTATGTATGTATGTGTGTGTGTGTGGCAATCAGGATATCGAATCGGTTGAGCACAGATTGAATGAGTGGCCACGACGATGCGGCGGTAGTCGTCAAGTATAATTGCTGTTTGTCCTGCGACGAATGGCAGGCCACATGTTGTGTTGTCGTTACGTGTGCGTATATGTGTGCGTGTGCGTGTTACCGTGAAGTGGTGTGATAGCGTGCAAGCAGCCATATATCGCATAATGGTTGAAAATGGCATTTTAAAGATTTGCTTTGGCTATCGGGCGATGACGCGGTGTGGCTCGTATGGTATTTATTGCAATTATATGATACAGTTGTGTGCAAAGGAAAAAGAAAACTAAGAAATGCAAAATGGCATCGGCTTAACCTTAACTTTTACTCAGTACTTTGTACTACTTAAATGAATTAAATAAATAATAATAAAAAATTAATTTCAGGAATATACAAGGTGGCGCAAAAGTAATCCTCCTATCAAAAAATGCTATAAATTTTGCGATTGGCCCCTAAAGTCAGTTCTGTTTTGACATTTGTGTAGTAAACACATGCGAAATACACGTTAATAAACAATGTTACGCTAAACTGCTCCAGAACGCGGAATATTGCTGACTATTTATTTGACCAATAATCGGTCGGTGAAAAACGGTTACTGCGCAAAAGTAATCTTCCTATCAGAAAATGCTATAAATTGTGCGATTGGCCCCTAAAGTCAGTTCTGTTTTGACATTTGTGTAGTAAACACATGCGAAATACACGTTAATAAACAATGTTACGCTAAACTGCTCCAGAACGCGGAATATTGCTGACTATTTATTTGACCAATAATCGGTCGGTGAAAAACGGTTACTGCGCAAAAGTAATCTTCCTATCAGAAAATGCTATAAATTGTGCGATTGGCCCCTAAAGTCAGTTCTGTTTTGACATTTGTGTAGTAAACACATGCGAAATACACGTTAATAAACAATGTTACGCTACACTGCTCCAGAACGCGGAATATTGCTGACTATTTATTTGACCAATAATCGGTCGGTGAAAAACGGTTACTGCGCAAAAGTAATCTTCCTATCAGAAAATGCTATAAATTGTGCGATTGGCCCCTAAAGTCAGTTCTGTTTTGACATTTGTGTAGTAAACACATGCGAAATACACGTTAATAAACAATGTTACGCTAAACTGCTCCAGAACGCGGAATATTGCTGACTATTTATTTGACCAATAATCGGTCGGGGCCAAACGGTTACTGTGAATGGTGAGCGCTACAGAGCAATGATCAACGAGTTCTTTTTGCCGCAACTTGATGAATTGGGATTGGAAAACATGTGGTTCCAACAAGGCGGTGCAACAGCACACACTGCACGTGCCACAACCGATATGCTGAACATCGGAAGCTTACTTTTGCGCCACCTTGTACAAGGTTGCCATGTATTCAATACTGAACTACCACAAATACTCGCTGAAATACAGCTACGACCATTTCTGTGACCTAAAAATATTGAGGCACTAGTCAAGTGCACATTACAGGAACATATCTATTATTGGCTTGCAACCAAAATCGGAAATAATTTTTTGGTAGCTGCATCGGTCCAGCTCCAGGTTACGTAGCAATGATGTGACAGTTTCGGAAATCTTTTGATATATCGTCAAAAATTTTGTATGACTTAGGCTTGATTTGACTTCTTTAAATTTGTTACAATTAGTAAGATATATATTTTAAAAGCATTTCATTAAAAACAAAGAAATGATAACTCACAAACAATGCACTTAAACTTTGGTGCTATTTTTTCACGCACGATTGTATGTCCTTAACAGTTTTTACTAATCTGCATATATGCTCGAGTATATATAATGTTTTCAATGAATAAATTTAATCGTTTGCGTGCATTGCTATGAGTGTATGTAATTAGGTCCTTTGCCATCGCCCATAAACTGTTGCTATTGTATGAAATGACGCGTCGCATGTCACACAAAACTTGTTCTAGAACGACGATAAAGGCGCAACAGCCTGGTGCACGCATGTTTATGAATATTATGTCCATTTTACACGACTTACTTGCCTTACATCATAGCAAGGGTGTGTAAGATTTGCTCGCTTTGTGACATGTAGCATATGGTAGGTACAGTTATGCGCATGCATATGGCACACCTTACTCAACTACACCGAAACAGTCTCCAACTAGCACAAATAGCCGATGAAACGGAGCTGCGACCATTGTTGTGACTTTAATGTGTTGAGCCGCTATTCACGGGCACGTAATAAGAAATTATCTATTACGCGCTAGCAACTAAGATGGGGAATACTTTGTGGTTGAAGCGATTATACAAGGTGGCGCAAAAGTAAGCTTCCGATGTTCAGCATATCGGTTGTGGCACGTGCAGTGTGTGCTGTTGCACCGTCTTGTTGGAACCACATGTTTTCCAATCCCAATTCATCAAGTTGCGGCAAAAAGAACTCGTTGATCATTGCTCTGTAGCGCTCACCATTCACAGTAACCGTTTGGCCCCGACCGATTATTGGTCAAATAAATAGTCAGCAATATTCCGCGTTCTGGAGCAGTGTAGCGTAACATTGTTTATTAACGTGTATTTCGCATGTGTTTACTACACAAATGTCAACACAGAACTGACTTTAGGAGCCAATCGCAAAATTTATAGCATTTTCTGATAGGAGGATTACTTTTGCGCCACCCTGTACTTATCATTCGGAATTGGGTCAAAAACCTCAGGGTTATAGCTTCAAGCATCTATAGTTTTATGTGAATTTAAGGTTTAGGTCTGCGATATATTTCTCCGTACAAAAAAATTACCAAAAACTCTTTATTGGTTACTCCAGTGTGAAAAGGTTACTCATACGCCATGGCTAACGTTTGCCTTATCTAAGAATATTTCGTTAATAATGAAAATTTTTCCTTTTCGAGCTATCAAAATTGCTTTCAAATCGACAAAGATATAAGCTTAAGAGCAATCGTCTTTTGAGGAAAGTACTGTCTCGTTAACTTAAGTCAGCACTCTCCGTCTGTTGGGTCAACATTCCACCAGGTATTTCTACCGGTATGAAATATCGACCATTAATACAAAGTTTAGAAATGCTTTTAACCCTGCACAATCTATCGACATTTCTATTCCTACTCATTCTACTTTACAATTGTATTCGTATTAATAGTTTAAATCGAATTTTAATTCGTTTTCGTATTCATATTCCTTTTTAATATATTTTCATTTACTACTGAATTTAGTTTTACTTCTCCTCCTCATACTACTTCACAGCGGTTTTCATTATTATGATCTAAAAGGTTCCAAATTCACTATATAAATTGTACACGCCATTCTTCTGTTCACCTAATCTCTTCAATATATATTTACAATAACCAAGTTTCATGAGCTTAGCTCACTTTTGTAGAGAATAAACAAAAGTAAATCACAACAATGATGGCTGTGGCATTGTACCCATATATGTATGTATGTATGTGCGCTAAAAATTGGCCACTTGTTGTTTAAATCCCAAAGCGATTGCATTCATAAATTATGAAAATCCTTAGCTTTCGTCCTGTTTAAGGAAGGTTCATGGCGACCTGAACTTAAACACACACATTCAACCATAAACAAATCGATGTATATTTGAGGAGTATAATAACATGGGTTTATATATGCATAAGCACTTAGCTTAGCAGATAGCATACACTCGTACCTACATACAATCATATACTGTGTACCACCTTTGCTACCTTAACAAGTATCCCTGCCGCTTAATGTTTACATTTCAATGGGCCATCGCATTTTATCGTGCAAACAACTTCATTCTTATGCTCACAACTATGTACATTACGGTGCTTTTAAAGATTTTTTTTTCTTTTATAAAAAAATTCGTAAAAAGTTACTTAAAGTATCTTTCCAGGCATAGCTTAAAAATAACTTTTAGAGAAATAACCATCTAGTTGTTAACTCATTTGATTTAAAATAATATTTTAAGAATATTTATTTTCTTGTTTGCACAGCCTATGCTTGCGCAATTTTAAATATGTTATCTAAGATGAGTCCATACTATGAAAAATTCAAATGCCTTTCGTACTAAAATATTGTATTCATATTTTGATATCAATAAATAAATAACACAAAAAGAAATAAAGCAATATAAACTAAAATTATATAAAATAAAAAATAAAATAAAGCAAAGTAAAATAAAATAAATTAAAATATTCATGAAACGAGATCAAGTCCAAGAATAATAATTTTTCACTTTTTTAAATTTTATGAAAATTATTATTTTTTTAATAATCATTTTTTAATTAATTATTAAAAGTTGTTTTTAATTGAACAAAATAGGAAAAAATTTTAGAGACAACCGCCATAGCTTTTGATTTTTGTTGGAACGATTTTCCGTCATCCCTTGTCAAGTTTGGTTTTGTGACAAACCGGTTTCGGCGTTCTGCCATTTTCAATCAAATGATTATTAAAAAAGTAAAAAACAATAACAATTTTCATAAAAATTAAAAAAGTGAAAAATTATTATTCTTGGCCTTGAGCTCATCATGATACTTGAAAATGTACAGGCCGTAAATCAACAAAAAATTGCTGGTATAAAAAAGCAATAATAAAATAAAATAAAATAAAAAAAAAATAAAAAAAATAAAATAAAAAAATAAAATAACATCAAATAAAATAAAATCAAATTAATTAAAACTAAATATTATAATATAAAATAAAAAAATAAAATAAGAAAAATATAAAAAAATTAAATAAAATAAATAAAATTAAATTACATTAAATTTAAAAAAATAAAACAAAATAATATAAATTAAGAACGAAACAGCTTTTTGTAGTCCAAAGTAAAAAACATAAAAAATTTTTCAAATATGATTTTTTTTCCTCACTTTTACTGTTGGCAGATGAGTTCGGGTTCGAATCTCAGTGTCCGTACAAAAATCTGATTTTGCAATTTCTGATTTTACATTGGTTATATAAAAACTACCTCATTTTATCAACTTAATATTTTAAACATTAAAATTCAAATACAATTTTCTTCTTTTATAAAGTATAAATTCTACCTCCTTGCTAAGAAAACATTTTTTTTAAACATCCTAATTTACATTGGTATTTTATATGTAAAAAGAACACAAACTTCTCTCCATATGTTGGCATGCAATCCGTATGTAATCTTCAAATCTGCTTCAACCGCATTTCATAGTCGAATTAAAGATTCGCATTTCACACGCTTCCAATGTTTTAGTCGTAAAATCACAGCCGTGTATGAAGCGTCGGCAATAATCGCACCACTTAGCATATAACAGGGGGCAAACAAAAGTTTGACTAGTTCGCCAGAAAAAAACTGACACAACAAAATTGTTTTCGAATTAATGCCTAAGATTTGTTTTTGTACTTTTATCTACATCGACGTCGTTAATTGGCACTTGGTGGTAACCTAGACGATTTGGTCTGTCACACTTTAAAATTTCTATTTGCGAACAGTGGCGTGGCTGCCAAGGCGCAGGTGTGCTAACTCCTTATTTGACCCTCTCCCTTTGTCGCATCGGTCGATCTTGTGGTAGTTTAAACCAGTGCGGTTAAGCTTTCGAGCTATTTTTTTATAGCATTATTTTAAAGAAATCGCTCAAAGGTCTGAAGACTTGTTTGGTTTCGAATAGCTTAGATACATCCTTCCTAATCCTGACCAGGCAACTTGGTACTGCCTTGTTTCGCGCAGTCAAATTTTTCTTAAAAACTAGAAACATATATGATGCGTGACGATTTTCTTTTCATATGTCTTTTCCATGGCTAAGCTTGTCTTGTCGTTGGCAGACCTGTTAAATAATGATTACTAATCGCAATTATTACCGGTTTGATTAATTATTATCTAGAGAACCCATTTAATGATTGATTACCATTACTTTCAATTTTTAATCATAATTTTCAAATTAATTAAAAAAATTATTAAAAAAATCATGATTTTTTGCGATTATTAAAAAAAATTAAAAATAATCAAGAGTGATCAAAAAAAGTTGTTTTGATTAATTTTGATTTTTTTACTATTTTTAATTACTTTTGTTTTTTTTTCAGTATTGTTGTAGAAGCACATAAATATACAATACTGAAAAAAATCTAAAATAATCAAAACAAGTAAATAAAAAATAATCCAATGTAGTCAGAGCAACTTTTTTTGATTATTTTTGATTTTTTTTTAATTTCTTGATTTTTTTGATTTTTTCTAATCGTAATCAATTAGTAATTGCCTTTTCTTGTAAACCAATCAAAATAATCATTACTAATGCAAAAATTCGTCTAATTAATTGATTACTAATTACTAATCAAATTTAATACGACTGGTCGTTAGACAGCTTACCTTGCTGCAGCTTGTCGACGATTGAAGCGAACTTTTGTAAGTACCCTCGTTTATGCAGCCATATGTGAATACCCTAAAGGAAACTTAGCATGATGATGAATCCAGAAAATACGGGCCATGCAGGAAGCGGAGGTGCATATGAACAATGTAGCTCCAAAGTACTTACTCTTGTTCTTGTTATATCGGCGAAATCCTCCCCGATAGTTTTAAGGCGTAAAAAAACTCCTTGCCTAAATACGAATCCAGCTTGTTCATGTATTAATAAGTTCTTAACCTATCGCAACTGCCAATTTGTCGGTAATGTTAAATGTGGTACCTACACCACAAATTTGAAGAGAAGCTCTGCCTTAAACTAGTCGGAGATATATCGCGCCAAACTATTTTCGTTATTACCATCCCACGCATGGCATTATCAATGTTAGCGATCGCCCTTGCTCTCTGTTATTCTGCCGAGATATTCAACTTTGTTGAAGAGTAGGGTCGTGTTAAAAATATTAAAAAGAATAAGTCCGATTAACCTTCAGTTGAGATCTACTACGCAGGGTTCGTATCATTCAGCACCACAATGGCTAAGCAAACCTGAATAAGAACTGAAATACTTGTGAAGTTACTTAACAAGAGAAACTTCTAACGCCAGTTTTAACAGATATCTTAAGATCCACCTGAGGATATCGCGTCATCATGCAACAGCCCTTATGACTTGCATAGCTTAAAGTAGGCATTAACTGTCAAGCTTTCTGTGACACATAGGGAGATCCGTCATTTATACAGGGTTGCTAGAAGAGTATCCAACAAGCGTTAGCGTCTCTCACGCGCTACAACGGGTATAAGTCCATGAGAAATTATATCAAAGTTAAGCAAAATTTCTTACAGGTGCTTAAAGGCTCTCATCACACTCATCGTTTAGTTTTTCACACACACAAGTAAACGCGAGCGTCTGTCCAGAGTTGTTGCAAGGGTTATGAAAACTATTGGCATGTTTTTTTTTCTATTTACCTGAGGGCCATGGTCAATTGCCCATAGCTTAGCCTCGCTACCACCACCTGCTAGTTTGTTGTCGCCAAACAGCTGGAGATCGAAACTATGCTTGCATGTTGTCATAAAATCAAATGACAGCTTGAGCGCCTGAAATTGATGGCACAAGACCACAACTTTTTTTCCATTGCAAATTGTATGTGTCAATTTCACATTTTCCGTTGTATACTTTGGGGCGTTAGGACGTTAGGACTTTAGGACAATTGTGTGTGTCAATTGGATTTATTATTTTTGGAGAATTTTCAACTGTGCTGAAATAGTTCAGGCAATAAGTTTTTTTTTTGGATGGTATCCGAATTCACGTTTTCTACGAGAAGTGGCGTCTTATTCCGCCATCAGCGGCGCTCTGTCAGGACTGTGTTGTTACTACTCTTCGTGCTGGGTGGAAAACATCAAAGTAGGTAAGCTAAATCGTTGAAACGTCCAAGAATTGTCGGTAACTGAAGTCAGCCCCCAAAGACCAAGCGAGCGAAAAATTTTACCACTTAAACTTTCAGGATCACTTCGCGACTTTTCCAAGATCATTTTGAAATTGTTGGGACCATTTCGGGGATAATTTCTGAGACCTTTCGGGATTGTTTTCGATCACAATTTCGGGACTTTTTGTGGATCATTCTCGGCCCATTTCGGGGTTCATTTCGGTTTTTTTTCGGGGCCTTCTAGGGATAATTTTTTTGTTTCGAGGAATTTTTGGGTAAAATTTCGTGTTTTTTTGAAATAATGTCGCGACTATTTCGAGATTGTTTTCGAGGCCATTTTCGGAACTTCTTCGGAATTTTTTAATCCTCATTTCAGGTTAATTTCGGGACTGTTTTCGGAAGCATTCGATCCGATCTAAATTCCCTTTTTCCCTTATACCACACCATCCAGTGTTCCGGATTATGAACCTAATCCCTGCTTTAGACCACTTGAATACAAACATAAATGTCAACAAAATCTTTCCAGGCGTTTAGAATTAGTTCAGTTACAATAATTAAAACTATAACTTAAAATAATTCTAAATGTTAATCTTATTAGATCTAATTTAACCTTATAACCCGTTCTGTTAGTTATTTCAAAAATTTTCTGTGCAAATTCACCTAATATTAGAATAAAAGTTTGTTTACTTTCGTATACGAGAAATAAATAAATAAAATAAAAAGGAAGCCCTTCTGCGCCGGATCGTCTTCATTCATTGGCAAAACATTTATTCAACCACCCAAATCGTTGTTCTTATTCCAACAACAGAAACTACTAAGTCTATGTAAGCCCTATACAGCTCATTGCTAAACTTCTTCTAATACACGCCGAAGAGGACCATCGTGAAATACCACTTTTCTTTCAAATATAGCAGGGACAATTTCATCTTCTTTACACTTCAGCTTCCGAGCCTTATAGAAAGACAGAAAAGATAAGAAACTTAAAGGCTTTGACTTTGTTCATCGAGAGAAAACTTTGTTGGATCTTTATTCTGATATTACTTGAGGCGTTAAAGCTAATTCTGAGAGTTTACAATTTTTATATGTCAACAGTGTACCGGCAGAATATATTTCTCATGGCAGTCAGTACTTCATAAAATACTCTCTTAGCATTTAACTTGTCCAATTTATGACGTGCAAAGCTTGTTAACAGTAGATTTAACAGGTCCAAAGGCGCATTGTATTGATCAAGGTCAACTAAATTATTATAATTTGCAAACAGAGTAATTTTGAATTTCAATGCCAGTTTTTTGCCCACAGCTGTATGAACTTACGTTAGATTAAACTCACATCCTTAAGCAGTTCAACTTTAAATTCCTAGAATTTTCATTCAGCATTTATTTTCTTAGACGTAGCAATTGCATTGCTACATTCCTAAGACTCAAAAACTAAACATAAAACAAAATGGAATACCAAAAGTTCTTAGCTTCAATGGTAACTTTAGTGCCACAAAGGTATTCCCATATTCCCAGTTGCATGTACACTTCGTCGCTGGCTCGTCATAGCCAAGCACCATAATTTATAGCACAGCATACCATCGTTACCAACTTTGCTATTAACAACAATTCCGCAAGTATTCAGTGAGCACAACAAAACTCTCTCCCACGCTCTCGAGCAAATACAGCAATACGCAACACAAGCAGGATTGCCATTACGATATTAATGTAGATATTTCGATGCAAACAGATGAGAGGCAATGTACAAAAATTCGGCAATTTATACATTGCATCAGCTTGAAGAATATTGTTTCTTTAATTTTGGCCGAGTCAGACATATCTTTTAATTTACCTTGCTTGATAACTGATGTCAGTAGTAGTTTGAATGACAGGAAAAAGTCACATTCGACCGTTTGTTGAAGTAAAAACTGTTTTCCAACCCACCCTAATACATACAAGAACAAATTGTTTCTATTCAAATAAAGCACACCCTAGTGCAGCACTATTATTGTATGTAATTCAAAATTCAAAACATTTTTGACAGGTTGCTTAAAGTTTTGGAATTGAAAAAAAATTGTAAGTGGCAACCTTGGCCTCACACGCTCATGCTCTAGCAATCGAGCGAATCCGCTCACCACAAGCAAAGCTTTGCCGCTTTTGTTACTCAACAGCAAACCCCATTCACATTTGGCATTTTGAGTATATTTCTTTGTTGCTATGTTTTTTTGTCATTCGCTATTTGCCGAGCTTCAGTATAATAACCGCCTTTCATCGCCTTTTGTATATGATTTCTTTTCGTAGATACCACACAGCTACTGCTCCCTCCCTGTTCTTCGTTAGAAATGTTTGCCATTCGCTCATTGCGTTGCGTATTAATCAATGAAAATATCCTGCGGGATCTACTATTGAGAATGCTTTTTCTTGTTAATTTTTGTAAAAACTCTTACATTACACAGCTAGGTCATGCGTTAACTATGTCGGTATAGTGGTGCAACAACAGCAAAACACACAAATTTGTACTTTGATACGAAGCTTCTTATGGTATGCTATGACATAGAAACAAACATAACAACAAACAACAATAAACGCATTCATAATGTGCACTCGTACTCGGTACTCTTGTGAATATCCATCAACGGCGATGAAAGCATTCACCGGAAACTGAATAAGACAAATGCGGAAGGCGACACAGCGCCACAAAGAAATCGACATAAACAAACAAGTCTCAGACCTGAGCAGGAAGAAGACTAACAACGCCATCAGCACAGGAACAGCAGCAGCAACGTCAATGGACTGTGAGTCGAGAGGTAGTAAATTTTTGAAGTTTTTTAATTTGTTAGTTGAAGGAACTTGGGTTAGAAGGCGTTATAATAACAGCAAGGATGTCATATTTTGGAAGGTTCAAGATCCTATGCCATCTTATAATTCTCGGTGTACTCTGATTAAGCTATAATCTTTTGAATCGTTATTGGCTCGTTGGGCTGCCCAGCTCTCCTCGAGAAAATCACATTCAATGTGCCTAACAGACGCCTTCGTTCGTCCTCTTCGACCTTATCTTTCTCTCTATAGCAGAATTTAATAAACTTTCGAGTATATTTAATATTTATTTCTCGATGTTAAGGGATGTATTCAAATCCTATATACTCTTAGATATGTCTGTAGTAAAACTACTTCAGCGAAAGCTTCCAGTTTCTCTGACTCTTACTCTCTTAACTACTATTTTGTTACTAGATTTAGGGCTCTGTATTGGATAAAAACCCTATAACCATCATCACATATCCGTCGCGAGCTCACCAAGGATTTTTTTTTACAGATTTATTTATAATCTTTATAAGGAACTTTGAACTTTACCTGCAATAACCCTCATATGATACCCCTCTTGCACAACAAACCTTAGGTTTTTCCCCGTTACACACATTATGGACAAGATCCCTGAAACCATTAAGGTATCGATTCATTTTGTTTTGTTGATTTTCCGACAGGGTGGAAAGCAGATGTATATTGGAACGTCATTCCTTGTCAAATTTAGTTTGGAGACAAACCGGTTTCGGCGATGCGCGATTTTTCGTATCCATTAAAACCTTTTTGAAAATTTTTCGTTATGGGCTTATGGATAGATGGGCATAGCGACTTTGGTTTATATGTCTAATACCATCCGTACAGAATTCGATATTTTGTCAATATTTTCGAGTTCTCTTAAAATATTAATCTGGAAGCAGTGGAAAAGGCCTTTGTCAAACGGTAGAAAAGTTCTTTGACAGTTGTGAGGTGAATATAATTATTTTCACCATAGCGCCTTCGTCTGTCATATGTTCTTTTACTTATCTTTACATTACTAAGAAATCAAACAAGGAATTTAATCGGTAAATGCAAGTTTAGGCGTATTTGAAAAGGCCTTCTCTCGATTCACCAAGATTGTAAAATCCGATTTCGATTGTGGCTCCGTTTGAGGTAATCTCAATTCAGTGATACATCTAGTTAAGTCGTGGACTTGTAGATTACCATTTATTGATGTCTCAATACTTCTCATCTGAACGCCCTATTCTACATTTTGGCCGGCATCTCCAAAACCTTTCTACATTTTGACATTTTGAACTTCCATCATCAAACCAAGCTACTTTGCCCACAGTATACTGCCAACGCTAGGTACTACCAACATCATTTCACTGATTCCTTCAACTACGAGTGTAATCACCGCATCAACATCCCCGCACCTCTTACGTTTGCAATCATCAGTAACTTTTGTATAGTTTAGCGGCAGTTTCTTCTGGAATTTCTGTACATGTGCGTGTGTGTGTGTGTGCACGTATGTAGCTGTATGTGAAGGTATGTGAATGGGCGGTTAGCAATTTCTACGAGTATGCCTTAGTTTAATGTGGCAAACTTTTTGATGATGATGATAAAGTTTTTGCTGTTGATACACTCGATCGCACCACACCGTTGCCCGCTTGTCACGCCCACACACATCATTCGCGACTTGCTTGGTTGGTGAAATCCTCATTCAATTCAGCAATTTAGATTTCAAAGATTTCGCTTTGCAAATATTGTGGCAGCAATGGCATTTTGAATTTGGAATTTTAGTGCATTAAGTGAGAATTTCATTAACTTCAACTGTTGGTTGCACAATAAGTGCTTTGGACGGGGACAGGAGTTAAAAAATTTAAACTTTTATTTTTTATTCGAAAATAAAAGCCAAATTTAAAGTTTTATTTTTGCTTTGCAAATAAGAATTTAATTCAAACTTTAATTTTTTTTAATAAGAGTCAAATCCAAAATTTTAGTCCTTACTTCGAAAAGAAAAGCCAAATTTAAAGTTTTATTTTTTAAAAAGATGTCGTTTTTTGCTTCGAAAATTAAAATCTCTATTTTTTTCTTCAAAAAGAAAGGTCAAACTTTTATTTTTCACTACGAAAATAAAAGCCTAATTTTTAAAGTTGTTTTTCACTTTGAAAATTGAAACTAAATCTAAACTTCTATTGTTTACTTCGAAAAGAAAAGCTAAATTGTAACTTATATTTTTTTCTTTGAACCTAGGAGTCGAATTCAAACTTTTATTTCTTATTTCGAAAGTAAAAGCCAAGTTTCGAAAATAAATGTAAAATTTCAATTTATTTTTTTGACTACGAAAATAAGAGCCAAATTTAAAATTTGAAAAGCCTTAAATTTTTTTTATTGGAAAATAAACTATTACGGTCCCTGGCTTAAAGTACTATGTATAAATGCTTAAGTGCTTTAAATAACGTTTGTGTGTCTTTTATAAGTAGAATGCAAATGTTTTTCTTGCGAAAATCCAGAATTTTTCCACCACAAACTATTTGCTTAATGGCTGATGCAAGAATGCTCACGACTTTCCATTGTACACTCGTTGAATAAAGCGCTGTTAAGCTTGCGGTAGGACTACGCAAGTCTGCAGGTTTTGATTTGCTTAAGTATGAACATCTTATAAAGTAACTCGTAATTAAAACTTCATTGATGCTAGAAGCATCTACACAGCCTATATAAGAACAGAGATCGCAACTTGGTTTATTATTTAAATAGTTGAATAACTTGGCGGACAGTGGCTGTTTTCTTCCTTTTAGTTCCGGTTGACGGAAGACGGATTCTCTGGATTCTTCTTATGCAAGAGTTGTTAGGCTCTCGAAGAAAACTTTTCGAAGGATATTGTGCTACTTCTACCAACGGACTGCTACCGATGAGATACGTTAGCTTTAAGTTCGGCTATCCCCACAGCAAATGATCAAGTATCCTTTCAAATATTGTTGCAAAGAAAATTTGGCAGTATAAGTAGTTGTGATAGTGCACGATCCCATGACGCTATTGCTTTCAGCCTTTTGGTTCTAGGAGACCTCATGGAAGTTTCGTTGCCGCGAGTTCTTCTTAGGCTTTTGATAAAATAAAATGAAATAAAAACCGCCAAACTTCTAAATGGCATATCGCATGAGCCAGCCAAATGCTTCAGACAAAGTTTATTTAAAAAAGTAAAAGTAAATATTCCAGATCCAGATACATATTAATTGCAGTGCTTACAAGACACGGATTTTACGCTGCACAATTTTCAAAACATAAAGTCATGTGTTGTTATGTATGCAGGTTTGTATTTCAAATATTATAGGTGTTGAAAAAGAATTGCGCTGCTGTTGTACGGCAGATAAGAAATACAATTAAAATATGCACGGGAAATAATGAATGAATGAAAAATTATCCCACTTACACACACATACAAAGTCAAAGCAATGAAAAAGCATGAGTTTGTTGCTCTAGGGCGACTAGCTAAGTCGATGAGGCCGCCATTTTGATATATATATATATTCTAACTTACACAATATTGTACTAAAATTGATTGGTCAACAAAACTGCGTACTCAAACATTTTCTCAAAACTCTGCCCAAAAATATTGAAATTTAAGTGTAAATTTTTAAAAGTTTAATTAATTTTCCTGAACTTTGTGTAAACTTTGAAATTGCTTTTGATGTGGTTTCTGTAATGGAATTTGCAATATTTTAAATGAAAATTAATAAAAATACAGCTTCTTTTTATTTTGTCGAACGATATCCAATTTAATTTCACTACTATTATATTGAACACAACTGTATGTATGTATGTAAGTAATTTTAAACCGTCAGTTGGCTTTTTTTTTTTGCCCAAACCAAGGTCATCAATTAATTGGCGTTTCTACTTCAGCGAACCTAAATAATCTGCTGTCCAATTTCAGTTCGGTGACAATTTATTATCTCATTTTGTCATACAGTGCACATAATTTGAGCTCACTTAACGCTGCATATAAGCTTTAATCTACATATCTGTTATGTCGCAAATATTTATGGATGTAGGCCTATGACCAAATGAATAGAAACACGCTCGGTAAGTATTTTATTGCCGACTCGAACCAGCATCTTGCCGCAGCTTCTGTACAGCTAAAAAAAAATGCCCACAGTAACGCAAGGAATGTGCAACGTCGAGGACAGTTGATAATATCTCCATTCGGCTCTGGCACCTGCTCTCTGAGCGCATTCTTTAACCTAACGAGCAGTCGGTTCATAATTCGTACCCACTACGTGCCATCGATGGGGACAGTATTAGATTAAGTTGTCCAATGAGGAACAGAATATCTCTATGCCTCCGATAAGATGGAAGTTGCCTCCGAGAAGAAGGACGTTGCCTACTGGGCACTTCGCCCATTTCTAAATTGCAAGGGAGATATGAATACAATACACCAATCCTTTACGATGAATGAAACGTACCACCATCCAATTATGGTGAAGTGGGGATGGCAATAAGAATACCAATAATTATTGTAGGGTATGTACACATATGTGTGTGTTTGTATCCCTGCAAAAAATTACATTAGTCTAGGATGCGTCAATGGCAGTTCTGATCTTTGCATGGCCTGAACTGTTCACATTTGCTTGAGCATGTCCTATGGAGAGACAAATTTTACCCATTTGTATGCGAACGGGTGTGAAAGGACTAATCCAATTTCGACCCAAACGGGTACTTTTAACTCCTATAAGTATGCTTTAAATATTAAAATAGACTTTCACCCCTATGAGTATGCTACACAAACAAAAATGTATATTGAATTAAAGCCCACTGTATACGAAAGAGATTAATCGCACATCACTCACTTTAGAGTTTAGTCACACGATTTTTTTAAGGGTATGGAATAAGATAAAGCCTTGAATTTTAAAATGTATTGTCATACGTCATACTCCAGTTGACACGCATACATATACACACACACATTAATACACACATACATAAAAATCGTGCGCGAGTTGATGCCAGCAATTTTGTATTTACAAAAAGCAATTTACTTTCTCCAAAAGTTTTTCTGCATTTTACATAACAAGCACATGCATACAAACATATACAAACAAACATAAATGTATCTAATTGACATTTCGTGCTTTTTAGCATCTTTTTACACGCACAACAACTTCAACTCGAATACATATTTGTTTAGGTATTGCCATCTTAAGTGGCAACAATGTTCCATTCAACAATATAAATTCATCTTGTTGACACTTGAATGTTGTTATTTTTCCTGAACATTAATCGCTGTCGTTTTAAGTTTCAATTACTTAAATTTCATTGCTGCCATTCCTGCGTCCCTGCTCTGTCACGCCCACTGTGGTCGTCACTATGTATTATACGAAATTATACTAGCGACATTGAAGCAGAAGAAAATATTTCACAAAACTTTTCGAGTTGTTTCTTGTATAGTTTGTCGAAAGGTTGTAACAAATTGCAGCAACATAGACAATTTGGAGCAAAAACAAAAAACCCCTTTGTGCAAGTATTTACGCTGGACTAATTCCATTAAAAATTCTTTAGAAAATCAGGGTTTGCGAGAAGACATATAATTATTGAACTATTGTGACCTTTACCGATTACCTTTTTTGTCAACTTTATTTTGATTTTTTAAAGATTGATGATTAATATTCACTGAATATTATTCTTTCACGATAATTTGAAAGTTTCGATGAACATTTACTTGATGTTACAATGCTATTCTTTGATTTAAGTTTTTTCGATAATTTATTATGACCATTTATTTGTTAAACTTTCATTGGTATCCGACAATTATTTTTGTTTGATTACATTTTATTTTCCTTTTTTGCGAGATTTATTTCATAACATAAGATTTGTATTTTTTAGTTTGTTTTTAATAATTTTTATCTGATGAACATTCGTTTGATAAAATTACATTGATACTCTCAAAATTTGTGAGGTGGGTTTCATCGAAGGCTGGGGTAATGCTCAGCCTATCCAGAGTAGAGTAGAGGTCCCACTTCCTTTACTAATAAGAACACGGTGATTTGATGGTGTTATTTCAGTCGGGCAAACACACACACAGGGGTATATAGTCGGGTACGATGAATAGGATGTGTCAGTAGCGACGTATAACGTGGCTGGTAGGGTGGATGCCGGTGGATCGGTGCCAGGTTACCGATAACGGTGGATGGGTGCAAGTCACCAACGACGGGTTGATGGATGCCGGTGGATCGGTGCCAGGTTACCGATGACGGTGGCCGGTTGGTGTAGGGCGATGGCCCGTGAGTACACACCGGTAAATGTATTTAGTGGTCCCGAAGGACTCACCACTGGTATTGGGAACGAAGGTGGAACCGTTAGGGTGCTTGATCGATAGCGGAGGGTTGTGCAGGGTAAGGGTGGAAGCTTCTCACGATATGTCGTGGTACTTGCCGTCTCACTTACCCAAACCATGCCTGCGATAATTACTGAAGCGCGAATAATCTTCTTATACATAAGGTGGGATGAACTAATTGCGAATTACAGCTGCGCATAAGCATTTCATCTCGCATGAGCGAAATCATGTTAGGCGCTCACTTGCTTTGTGCTTTCTGATTTGCTTACCTTTTCATTCGCAGTGGGCGCGTGTATGAACCTTTGTTTTACAACACAACATTGATAAATGATAATATTTTATCTATATTTTATATTTAAATATTTTCCCAATATTTTTTCTTATGATCATTTGTTTGATAACATAACATTGATAACCGAGAATTTGAAATAAAAAATAATTGGCACGATATATACCTCCTGATGAGATTGAGGCCAAGCTTCTCTACCAAGTTGTGGTGGCTGCTTCTAATTTTTCCTACAAAATTGGCAGGACCTACAATTGTTTGCCGATCCCGATTTTTTGCTGAGAAGCATTCCATGACAGAAATACACTCACCTGTACCAGGGTTCGAACCTTGGACCTTCGGTGTGTAAGGCCAGCAACACTACCGCCACACCACGGCGGCCGATAATTGACATTTAAATATTGTGGCGATTATTCTCAAGTATGTGCCATCCCTAACTCAATAACTCTCCCACCACAGGTTAAAAACAACAGAGATACCGTTGGCTACGGTTATGCATGCAAGCGTGTACCAGGGAAGAGGAAGAGCGATGGCGAGAGTGTTCACGAGTAGAAAGCAAAGAGGAGATGTCAATAAATAGCACCGACCCTTCGAGAACACGAAGAGCGAACAACCAAGAAAGTTCTCGCTGCGTAGGCAAGCACCCTGTCGGACAATATAAGGTAGTAACCAAGCAAGGCAGGGGGATCAGTTTATTTTGAAATGTCGTTCAGTGAACTACTCTTAAAATTGTTTTGCGTTTATTACTAGTAAATAAAACTAGCTATTAGTTACATTATCTGTGCGTGTGTTTATTTGAATTTAAAGTGATCGAACCCAGGATTAATAATCGAGGAAGCATCGAATTCGTCAAAATATATTTCCAGTTTTTTTTTTGTTATTTTTTCGATAACATTGATAAACGAAAATTTTTATAGATAATTTATATTTAAATATTTTTTATTTTTTTATTATCATATTTTTGATACCATAACATTGACACTTGCTAATTGTTTATCGATAATTTCTATTCAAATATTTTTCCAATTTTTGTATGCAATTTTTTTATAACATAACATTGATAACCGATAACTGTGTATCGATATTTAAATTAAAATATATTTAGACAAATTAAATGTTCTAAATAAAGGCTTTCGAGCATATTTTATATTTTATAGTAATCGATTTTTTGATAAAATAATTTTGAAAAAAATCGTATAAGAAAATAGCTATGAAGTATTAACAAAAGACTTCAATTTCAACAGCTATCAGTACCAGAACAAGAAGTTATTACAAATTTGTATAACCCCTGCGGGCTAGGGTTTAGAATATGCCCGAGGTAGGCATACCGGTCGTAAGAGGCGACTAATGTGCACAAAGGTAATGACGTGCAACTCGATGGTTGATCTACGGATATGATGCCTCTCACCTCTTATTACCCACCTTATCCTTCCTTACGGAAGGAGGGGTGACATGACCTAGAAGGTTTCACTGGTCATAAATCGCTACCACGACAGTCGGGCAGTACCGGAGCGTACCGGGTTCAAATCCGGCCAAGGACTGTTAATTCGACAACACTCCCCAAAACCTTCGGGGAGTGTTTTTGCGTTACCACAACAACAACAACAACAACAACAAATTTGTATAATCGATTATTCGCACATCCCTATAATAATCGAAAAAACGGGTTTACATCTATAAATGTTTTCTATTTTACTTACTTAACTCCAAATTGGCAACTAAGAAAACGAACTTACCAATTCAAAGTTTCTAATTATATTTCTTAAAATTCGAAATGTAGTAGAAACGACAAGTTCAAACCACACACAGCTATGACAGCACATAATGTAGTTTCCAGAAATGACATAAATTATTGAAAATATAAAACTATAAAATGTTGTTGCGAAATAATCGATGATAGATACAAAACTAAAAAATATCGATAACTAATTTTCGAGAAATCAATTTCGAAAATAATCGATGAACCATTTTCGAAAACACTATGAAGCAAATGTTGCGAGGCAGTTTAAATCGGTGAATATTTATAAAAATTACTACAAATTGAAATCAAAAATTATCGATAAACTAAATCAATTGTAGTTATGTATCAATTGTAGTTATGGTGATTGTTGTTGGAGCAAAGCTCGAATTTTTATGTTTGTTTGTTAATTGATATTAGAGGAAAAATTACAACGTTATGCACAGCGATGGTATGGGATGACATGTTTCGAAGTGCCCAGCTTCTAGCTTCTCATCAGACCCCTTCTCGGACACTGAGGTACGAACCCAAGTGTCTGCACCAAAGCCGCTGTTAGAGTACTCTAACAACTAAGCTATGATGCCCTGTAGCGTCACGATGCATTTTTCCTCTAATGTGCCATTTGCTTATTCCTTTTATACATTCTTTGGTACATATATTTTATATGTCAACTCAAGGAAAGTGGAATATTTTTAGGCGCGTTCATAGAACAGTTTTTAGATACAGAAAGGCTTTTATGCATATCAACACTTCCGTGTTATTTGTTATGCACCCGCACTGTACCTGTGACAGTTATAGTTATGGTGATTGTTGTTGGAGCAAAGCTCGAATTTTTATGTTTGTCAAAAATTATCGATTTAAATAAATACATGAAATTGTTTGATCAAGTATCATACCGTAAATGGATTAATAATGAATTTTGTGCGTGTGGAAATTAAAATAACTTGTCGTTTTGAAAATAGGTAGAACTGATTCACTCTTACGATATTTCTTCTTTCCTTTCGAACTCACTGTAAGAAAGGGTTAGCGAGTGAAAAAGCCACCAACTTACCAAGCTGCTCTCGTATTAACAAAATAGCCTTGCTGAATATGGCTACAGTGTTAATAGAGAATTAGAAACTTAATGAAATAATTGCATTATGCTTGGGGCAAATTTGTATGAGAGTGTTATGTTGGGCTGGAATGTACCCTTTGATATAACGCGCGTAGTTTTTGAAAATGCAGTAACTTCACTTTTGGAAAAACAAGATTGATCAGCTATTTACTAAATGTTGCACTTAATACACCATTTACAAATTTGTTTGATTTGAAGAGTTATGCTGATTTCAACAATATATATAAGAGCATACAAAATATATAAATATGGTATATCAAATACCTATTTAGACACAGTTATATAAACATAAAATAGCATGTGAAGTATTTCATAGACATAAACAAAAGAAACAAAAAATTTTTAAATCGCAATTGCTTTCCCCAAAGCTTGAGCATGACCGTTTGACCTAATTTCATATACACACCAGTTGAGTAATGAGCGAATTGAATTTGAATACGCAGAAAGCAACTGAAAAAAGTAGCAGCTATAAAGATATATACAAATAAACGTATGTAGCTACCAATCTAACTAGCTGCTATATACCGAGTACGCATCTGTATTAGCTGAACTACTTATGTCTTTGTACGAATTTTGTATAACTACACTGCAAAAAATTGTGCAACTAAATTCTAAAGAAAGTGATCCGTGATTAATCACTTTAGCCTACAGTTAGCTATAATTCAATATATGTAAGTAAATTTTTATTTGCGTAGGGTCTGGTACCATATGTCGAAAATTTACATGTCGAATCTAAATATGCCGGAAAAAAAAATATCGAAAAAAAAATGTCGAAATCGAAAATGTCGAAAAAAAAATGTCGAATGATAAAATGTCGAAATGTTCTAATTTTAATTATGTAATAATTTGGAAAAATTTCTAATATAGCATTAAAAAATAGCTAAAATAGTATCGCCCAACTTATGGAAGCCCGAATTGTACACATCAATAATTACACCCCTCCTACAAGTTATACGTTGATGTTGGAAATTATTTGTCTTTCTGTTTCGAGTACGTCTTCTAAGCAAATATAAGGCCTTACGGTAAACTTATAACATTTTCAACAAATCTCACTGCTGTTCTCAAAAAAAAAAAAACCCCCTCCGTACATAATATGCGGTTATAGATGTGAGAAAAGTTCCGATTTTAGATAACTTTTTTAGGTATATAAATGGTCGATGTATCGATATATCGGTGTGCTTATGAAAATTTACATATTCAGTACATTTAACGTCTATTTTTAGACAATAGTACAAAATCAAACCTAAACTCGACCAAAATATATAGCATGAAAAAGATTTTTTTGGTCAAATAATACTTGAAATTATTAATCTAGGCATAAATACGCGACTTTTGATGCCCCATTCGATAATTTTTTTATCTAATTTTCGAAAGGTAGCATATAATGTAAACCATTAAACTATACACGTCAGCACGTTGGTACTTTCAATGATGTGATCTGTACGGCCATCTCTACAGTTCCCTAGAAGTAAGTTTTTCCAGAGCGTATCGCATTATATTAAAGTTTAGCCAAATTCCACACCGATATATATCGAAAATATCGATTCTTCGATGAGCTAGTATCTCTAACACAGATTAGCTCAATGAATAACGGTAACTCTCTTAAAATCAGCAAAACTAAATGGTAAATTTAAAAAATATAAAAAGCGTAATAAACCTATTTTTTTTTTTATGAATAAGGGGGTTAAATTTTCGTATCTTTATCGTAAGTATACAAATTTCGGCCTTTTTCGGTCATTTTCCTTTTTTCGACATTTTTTAATTCGATCAAAATTGTATTCGGTATAATAAGGATTTTTTCAATTCGGTCCTTTAAGATTCGACATTTTTTTTTTCGACTAATGGTACGGATCCCATTTGCGTAGCCTACTCACAGGGAGGCAAATCAATTATATTTTTTGTAGCACACTTATAGGAGTTAAAAGTAGCCGTTTAGATAGAAAGTGGATTAGTCCTTTCGTACCCGTTCGGGTATAAATAAATACAATTGGCCTCTATATAGGACATTCTCAAACAAATGTAAACAGTCTAGCCCATACAAAGTCATCAGAACTGTCATTAGTCTGAACATCTACTTATTCCGGACGCATCGTAGACCAATCGCATTTTTGCAGGTTATTATAGTGCAGAAACATTCGAGTGTACATACACATATACATAGATATGTCTTTTATAGCAACCTGAATATTAAATCATTTCAGACACTTAGAAGCTCCACGATTGTTGCAGCAGCTGTGCTCATGCCGAAATGAATTTATACAAAAAGAGATAAGTATGTATAGATAAGATATACAAATAGATAGATATACATATGTACAAAATAAATGTTAATAAATATTATATAGCTGAATTGAATTGAATGAATTTATTGGTGAATGTAATGTTAAACGCCAAAATGTATGCAACAGACTAGCTAATAAGCTAGTTGGCGCAAATACAAGTCCAGAAATATGCAAGAAATGTACCCACGAAAGAATTGAGCATTTGATAAGTACTTATAAAGGAAACCCTCAACTGCCTCGTTGCAACTATAATTTGTGCTCGTTGCGATATGTATCATCATTTATTAGAGCTTTGGCGAGATCAAAGCCCGCAAGTCACTACTTTATAGAGCTTATTGGCAACAACGCCTTACTCTTTCTCGGCTGCCTAATCCCGGTACGATATATAAGCCGTCTGGGCTGTTGCTTCTTTGTTGATTCGCATAACATGGAAAGACCATAATCTTCCGCAGAACTTTCCCCTTTCCAAACCATTTTTCATTATAGGTAAGATGAGTGACTTATAGTGCGTGATCTTTGTTAGTCAAAAGCAGACGTGTTATATAATGATCACTAATCCTACTGATTATGATGAGAATATATTTATTGATTGATTACCAATTAATTTAAATTTTTAATGATTATTTTCCAATAAAAATATATCAAAAAAAAAAATATATAAAAAAATCATGATTTATTACGATCATTAAAAAATCAAAAATAATAAAAAAAAAGTTTTTCTGATTACTTTTGATTATTTTAGTTTTTTTTTTATTACTTTTGATTATTTTTGTTGTTTTTTTATTATTTTTTATTTTCTTCAGTATTGTTGATGTGTATATTTTTATTTACAACAGTAAAAAAATAATCAAAAAAAAAATCTAAAGTAATCAAAACATTATTTTGATTTTTGGTTTTTTGATCTTTTCTAATCGTAATAATTAATAGTTGCCTTTTCAATTAAAATAATCATTCAGCATTGTTGATGTGTGTATTTATATTTCCAAAAATACTAAAAATAATAAAAAAAAATTTTTAAATCAAAAATAATCAAAAGCAATCAAAACACTATTTCAATAGTTGCCTTTTCAATTCCAATAATCAATACCAATTAAAAAATCCGTCTAATTAATTGATTACTAATTACTAATCAAATTTAGCAGGTCTGGTCGAAAGAGGGCATTACTTGTTATTCCGTCACAATCGAATTTGTAATTATCAACAGTGGCATAGTAGCCAACGCCCCGGTTTTTAAGTTGCTGGTAGCAGTTATTTTATCTTGCCCTCTTTCAAGCAGAAACCACTTGTATGCTTCTTTATCCATAAGTCATGTTTGGTTTGAAAATAAGTTCTTTCGGAATATTAACCAACTGCCATTCGCCATAGAAACATAAGCTTTGTATGGAAAACAAACGCAGACTAAGAACCACATAGGCAGATACTTGGGTCATGAATCTACTTCAAAATTTTGTGTATTGTCCAGATCAAGGTAGACTTAACAGGTCTGAAACTACTGTATATCCCGAAATTCCTCCCGTTTTGAAATCTTTTAACTGCAGTCTCTTTTGGAGGAAATTTTGGCATCAGCCAGCCAACGTCTTAGCCAACTCGCGCCTTTTGGTCTCAACTTTATATGGTCCTATACGGTGAAAATTAGCTAGTAAGAAATATGCTTGCACACCGAGTCGGTAGATATCTCCCTCACATATCGGCCTGCGCTGAAGAGGGGCCCTCCCTGGGGAGTCTAGAGTTACGCTGGCACAACTTCGATCTGGATACTCTATGAGGTACTTCTATTTAACTGTTCAATTGAACCTATTCTTCTAACACCAATATCACTTTAGTTCAACCCTTTGGAAACTGTCTGATTACTTAGAGTTCCGTTGGAAGAGCTTAATGACGATACACAGAGTGATCGTGACTATTAGGCAGAGCGAAGATCAGTTAACAACAGCAACAACAACATGCTTCCACTGCTCGGTTAAATGACCATATCGGAGATTTCTCTCTTGAGAGAAGGTGCCAGGCCCGAATAGGGCAATTATTACAGTGACGTCTACGCATCGTAGCTGCCTAATCGATATTAAGACCTGGTAAACTACTCTTGTTCAGTACGCTAAAGCTACCGCCGATCTTAACATAATCAATTTCGCCGGGTTTTTAATAACCGAAGAGTTGGTTGGCTTGGAGGACCCTTTTTAGCTTGAAACTGTAAAACATGCACGTGAATGCAGGGCCAAAGACCATGGAGTAAACAAGAAATAAAATCCATCTTTGTTTATAAAAAGGCACATACATTTGTGTGAGAATGAATTTTTGTACGGGAACAGAATTTTGGTAATAATTCGCTTTCGAGACATCTTGAGTTTGGCTCTTAGAGCTTGTGGCCACAGATTAAATAGGTCTTGTATAAATATTTAGCTTACACATTTAATTATTTTGTCATCACATATGCATGCATAACAGTTGGAATATACGTATTAGGGATGTTACGGAACTTTCGGAAGCTCGGAACTTTCGTTTTCGGTACGAATCTTTTCAACTTCGAGTTTTAACTAAAACCTTTATACATCTACTTTCTTTTATTTTGTTTTATTAGTCTTCTCTTATTTTAAACCCGTATACTGCATATTTAACAAGCAGACCCTCAAGGCGTTATCCAGTGTAGTATTAATGATAAACATAATACTTTAAATAGAATAATTGTCATTAAATTTTCATTTACAAAATGCATCTACGTCCTTTTGTGACATGAATATCACATTCTAAAACTTAAATTCAGTAGATCGGTTGTTTGGCTTTTACAAATATTTGTCTTTAATTTTATAAATACCATGAATCAGTATTGAGAAGCTTTAAAATTGTTATTTGCCATTGTATTCTAATAGCATATCAAGTAGTTATATATTGATATATTTATTTTGCATCCGATATATTTATTTTGTATCCGATTTCGCCCAGCAAACATTTAGGTTAGAGGACGATTAGAAAACGACTTGGGGTCTAATGTATTTCTCTAAGGTAGAGTGTTAGCGAACGGTTTGAGAAACTGTCTAGAATTATAGCATTCTCTACAAAAAGGGTACTTAGTTCTCAATAACGAGAAAAAAAGTTAGTTATCTAATCGAACTCTAATGTCAAATTCTAATTGGTTTCTAATGTGAAGTTTTTTCTAGTGTTTTCTAATCGATCTCTAATCGACTTCTAGCCTAGTTCTCTAACCTGATCTTCGATTAGAGAACTACATTAGAATTCTAATGTAAAACTACAATATTTCTCTAACGTTTGAGACTGTGTTTGCTGGGCGCTTATCTTTGCGGTTCCGATAAAACATATTTGAACTATTCGCTTCTGATAAACCCACTTCCTTAACATCCCTAATATGTATGTAGAGAAATATAGCAAGTACTCACCAGTAACACGACACATATGAGCATTCCGAAATTTTCGGGAACAAAAAATCTGTGGTCATCTTGACACGACGACGACTCCAACGTTAAGTACGATGCGACGGATGATGTCAGTCGCTGCTGCTGTTTCGACTACTTCGACTGCTGTTGTTTGCTGTGACTGTGTTTGCTACACGAATCGTTGTGATTGGCGTCGTTTGCGCCCGTAGCTATGCTTCTGCTTTTGTTTTTGTTTTGGTTTGGTTTTGTTGCAAATTGGGTGCACAGACGTTGGGTGTTGGGGTCGGTAGCGGACGTGGAGTGTGGTATTGGTAGAATTTTTTGTAGCTAAAATGTATTGTGGGCGTGTAAGCGGAGGCGGATCATTAGGGGATTATTTATAACGCTTAGAGTGTTTCATTTATTTACGAGCTAAGCGCTTTTTACGATTGCTTTCCTCGGTTTTTTTTTATGGCACAAACACAGCTTCACTTAACTTGCGCTCGGCAAAAGCAACAATCGATGTGTGGTTATTGCGTGCTCCTGCTATGCATTGCACTTTTCATTTCTGCTCGTTGAAAACCAAAAAAAAAAAAACAAAAAGAACACAACAACAATAAATATATGAACTATCATCAATTTATTGCCAAAATCCAGTATCAAGAAAACTTTAGTGCTTAAGCGCAACGATTTGGCCAATAGCCCAATAACCTAACTAGTTTTTATAATTTGTGTTTGTCTCTTTCTTTCAGTGCTCGTGCACCGGCAGACGTTTAATTGGCAAGTACAATTGCGTCACTCTCTCGGGAGCCTTGATGGCTCAGCGTAATTGCCGCCTATGAATCGAAGTTCAAGCGAAGTGCTTTTCAATTTTTTTGGCAATGGCACAGTTTTTCTTCTTTACTCCCTGTACACATCTCCAATTTCACTTTTTCTTGACAGATTTTAATTGCTGTTGTGTGCGTGCATGTATGTGTGTGAGTGTGTGTGCGTAGGCTCTTCCAAAACTCTGCATTCACTGCCGACTTTCAATTTTTTCTGGCAACTTTTTTTTCCATTTTTTCAAAGTTAAATAAAGTGAATTGCCGCATCTTCCATATGTTTGAATGATGTATAGATACAGTGGTGTGCAAATCAAATGCAACCTTGAAATACTGAAGAGATTTCTTAGTACTAAAGCCATTTCGCAAAAAAAAAAAATTACCCTTTGAAACCTAACGTTATTTCATCTGCCATAGGTGGAGCGGGAATGGATGAATAATGGGAAAGTATAGACTGGGTTAGGGGCTTTGAATATACCCGCAATAAGATGTGCGTCGTAAAAGGCGACTAAAAGCCACAAATCGCAACTTTATGGTTGATCTGCGGATATGTTACCTCTCATTTCGATTTATAACCTTCATGTTTCTTACGGAAGGAGGCGTGAGATAACCTTGAAAGTTGCACTGGTCGTACGAAATCGCTCCTGCGACATTGAGGCATGTACCACAGCGCACCGGGTTCATATCCGGCAATGAACTGTCACTTCTGACAAAACTCCCCAAAGCATTCGGGAAGTGGTTTTGCCGCTTTAAACAACAACAACAAGGAGCGTCGAAGTAGGCATACTCCCTAACTTCAGCCATGGAGAATATGTCAAATTTTTACTCTAACCGAACACAATGAGGGGAAAGAGGTATCGGTACTTCTTAAGAAATAAGAGACAGTTAGCTAAAATTCGCCTTAAAGAGGGAAAGAAGTCGTTCTATTAAGATATATCTAAAGGTGTCGACTGGAAACTTATAGCAGTGTCTGCTGGACATTGGAGTCCATGCAGGAAAAGATGGATAATGTGCATTAAAAGGCCTGCAGAAATTGTGAAGGTATGGCTACCTGGAAACTGTAAATTTTTTTCTCTGAAAGAGGAATCTCGAAAATAGTTTAAAATTCCTCTTTTAGGAAATATTGGAAGGATCCGCTATTGTTAAGGGTAGTGCTACCGATTAAAGTGATCCGTTCCGGAAGATAATGCGTTGCGTAATCAGAACCTTCTAGTACTAGCCCCACCGTGGAGGGAAGCTTATGTTGATCGCTAGTTGCACCTTTAGGATATATCGCTCTGCCTTACTGTTCTCAGAAAGAAGTCTGGAGTGAACGAGCCACCTACGGGAAGGAAAGCAAACCACTGGTAATATACGAATCGCTATAATTTACGGCATCTGGGCATGGTTCACGGGAAAGTACCTACATACTCAGTGCCCGACTGTAAGTGGAATGGATGCCGCTATAGCGACCTTTCACCGCAGCCTATACTTGGAAGTCTACCTCTCTAAAACAAAAACTTGTAACTACATCTCGCATGGGATAAAGGCATTTATAGTTTCCACAAGTCTATTTTCGATGAGTGCTTGCCCTATTACTGAATCGAGTATACAGTAGACTGGGTTGAACATCTTTTTCGGTTCGCATTGGGTTTGTGCTTGAAGCAGTAATTATGACTGAAGCGTTAGATATCACGTACGCATGCACGAGTTCGCCACAACACTTTGCTCTGTCAAATGAATGCTTGATTTGCGCGGCACTAGCTTGATTGTTGTTGTTGCTGTTGAAGCTGTTTCAAGATGGGTTGTGCAAAAAAAGCCAATAAGCAGCTGTCTACATGACAGTTGATTTGCAAAAATAAAGCTAATCGAAATATATGGATTACTTTTGGGACACACTCCTACAAACGAGGATGCTTAGAGATTTTTCGACCACTTCTTTGTTCGCATTTGATTTTTGGTTTTGGAGCCGCATTGTTTATTTTTACTCTTTTGCTTGTCAGCTGTCTGTCAGCTCCCTTGCGCCTAAGAGCCTACACTGCCTTGGTTTCACAACGCGTATAGACGACATACATTCTGGTGTGAAAGCGGTTACGATGTGGGTAAAGTCTCTAGTTCCGAACTAGTTCGTTTATTTCAACTATTTCGTTGCTAATTCTAATTTCTACATACTGATTCCAGCACAATTTCACCACTTATTGCGATAGCTCTTTATCACTCCAATAATGTGTAAAAAAAAGGGGGCAAGCTAAAATGTCGATAAAAAATAGTTTCTAATTTAATACAATTTTTTTAAAAGGTCAAAATTCTACTCCCATACTAAGCCAAAAAAAATTCAATATGCCATAATATACTGGAAATACTCATTCCGGCTCAATTTTTCGATTGCTACGGACCAATTTATTATTCTAGCCAATTTGCATAGTACTTGGATTCAGGACACAATTCCGTAAGCACATGTGAAGACTAATTTATTTCACGAAAAAACTATATCTGGTTTATAAATTATAACATAAGCTTAATGTCTATATTTTTCTTTTTTCAGAATCGAAACTTAAGTAAATTCATTTTAATCGTTTCCCCTTAAATAAAAAGAAAAATTTATTGAAACGGAGCCTCTGGTCCACAAATGGTTCGATAACTAGGAAACCGTTTGAGTAATCGAAATAATGCTTATTTAATATTCTACGCTGAATGTCTAGTAATGCAACAGCCAAATATGCATTCAAATCTATTCAGCAGTTTTTGAGTGATACGCGCACAAACATACAGACAGACAAACAAAAAACTGTTCACTTGTATTTTATTGGCTTAATAATAATCTCTCTTATAAATTTTTCATGAATACCTGTAATGAACAAACATCAAATTTCATTATATGTAGAGATGTAATATTCGAATAAAATTCTAAAAATGAATAACTCTCCCAGTTCTTATTTCGCACTTTACATCTACTTCTGCACCAGAAATTTGTATCACAAGTTCTCTAGTTTCCTGCAGGTTAGCTTTGCGTGGCTCTTTTGTAAGCATTTTCATGTAAGTATATCCTGTAGATTACCAGTTTGATTAAGTAGCATCTCTAGTGCCACATTTGCTGCTCATTAATTGTTGCTTTCTTAGAAATTTCCTTAAGAAATATTATGCTGCACGTGGCACATAGCATATTGGGGCAATTCACGCCAACTCGCATATGCCTCGTTACAATAAAAAATTGGTAAATAAAGAAGTTTTCTATATAACTTTTGCTAGGTTTACAGAGTTCAGCGTCGCAATCACTGGGAAAATCAGAACGTACCTAAGGAGACTTTCTACTAAATTGAGGCATATCCGAGTTTTTTTTAATCCTCAGCAATTGAGATTTTTTAGAAGCTACAGGGGTGAATAACAGTTGAAAATCGTTGCAATCCTCTGAAGTATGCGATCTTGACATGCTGAAAAGGTTGCTTGAATAGCTTGAATGCAACCAGGCATTATATCACATTTTTGGACAAACTGATTGGACCTTATCAACAGCATGAAAAGGAACTTCTTCTTTCCAATATAGATCTCCAGTCGTTTAATGTTTATGCCAACTGACCCCAATTGGAAACATCACGAGTGGTGCTCTTCCTCTTCCTCTGCATCCACGGCATGTGTCGAAGAATACCTTTTGGGCCGGAGCATCTTCATTCATTCGCACAACATGTTTTAGCCAATGGAGCAGCTGAGTTTTAGTTTGCTGAACTATGTCGACGTCTGTGTGAAGCTCATTATTAAATCTTCAATCTAAAATGTCAAAATGCGCTCTCTCTGAGCAAAAGTTTTGTGTCGGTGAACACTATTCAATAATAAGTTTATAAAATTTTTTTTTAATTGAATGCTTTTCGTATAGAGTAATAACTGCTCAAAATTTCGCTGCGCTTTATTTTTCATAAACTTTGTATGGAAAGACAATAATTTTACCATAAATAAAACGTATTTGACAACATAAAAGTTTGAGGTTAAGATTCTATGTAAATCGGCTTCATTTCAGGTCCAATCACGTACTTCTCTGACTGAAACTTGTCGAATTGTGGAAAACTTAAAATTCTCTGAGCGCGAGAGAGTGCTACTCAGTGTTGCCAGAATTTTTTCAATAATCCAGGTAGATTCGAGAAAAAAAAGCTAAAAAAAAAAAATTATTTAGGGTTAAAACACAGCTAAAAAAGGAAGTCATCTTTTCACATGTGTTATTCGTTTTTTAGTATAAAGTAATATTTTATACAAAAAAAAATAAGGTTGTTTGTACTCCAATTTCATAAAAATAAAAAAGTTTCTTGCACAGATGCTTTTCATAAGAATATACACTTTCGAGCATTGGAATTATAATGAACAATTCATATCTGTATTTTTTAAAATTACGTCAAACTAAGGCTAATATTTCTGTTTACTATATAAATTAGTTGCTATTTATATAAAAGGTGCAACGCGTAAAATTTAAATTACAGATCACTGTATTATTCGATAAAAAGTCCCATTAAGTTATCAAGTGCGGACCGTATTTAAAAGGAAATATACATTCATGGCATACAATGCAAAATAACTATATATAATATAAAAGTGACGTGAGATAATATATAATAAATACGTTTTAAAATATGTCAATTTCACAATTTTCTGCATCATCCGCTGAATGAGCATAAATATTAAAATTGCTCATGAGTTGAATGAGATATTTTCCCAGCTAAAAAAAAATTTCGAGGAAAAGCTAGATCTGGCTGGAAAACAGCTAAAATGGCAACACTGGTGCTACTAGAAAGAACGGGATGGATTTTTAGTAAAAAATTTAACTATTCTCAAAATTTAAATATATGTTAAAGTTTATTTACAAATGGCTTAAAATTTAGTGACATAAAAAGATAATAAAAACGGAAAAAGTAATATGAAATAGCTTTCGCTGGGTAGTTTTAAACGCCTGGCACACATTCTTTTCATGTATTTTATTATCTTCATAAACATGTGTTTTCACAAACAACGAGCATAGATTAGACATATGCACAACAGCTGATCGTTTGACAGATTTTTAACAAAAACTTTTAACTTCTGGCTATTTCTGACTAGTAAGGGAACAGCCGTCCCAGCATTTAAGATTAAAGTAGTTTGGCAGAATAACAATTTGTCCACTCTTTTAAGGAATTTTCCATTATTGTTTAAGAGTTAACACTTAAGAAGTGTTAGGAATGAGAGATTTTTCATATTTTACACTTTTTCTTAATTTTTATTTTTCTATTTTATTAGTTTGGCCTAATTTGCCGCTGTACTTTGTTTGCTACTTAGCATGCAGTTCCCCGATTCAGACATATTTTTCTTGCTTGTTCCAAAAACTTAAGTATTCTACAATCCGTGCAACAATTTTGAATGTGTCCAAATAAGCGCACACACATACATTCATAAGTACACATAATTTGCAAGCAACACAATTTAGCATCCTTTCGAATTTCTCATACAGATTTCTTCAATTAACTTCCTTTTCCACGCATTTACATATTCAAAGCAAAATAACTAACAATAAAATATGCTTCAACACACATCAATAAATATTTTGAATTTTGTTAAACTTATTGAAATCTTTTTAACTCATTCAATTTATCGCTTTTATTTATTTATCCTATTTTTTCTTTAATTTAAATCCTTTATTGCTGTTTGTTTAAGTAAATATGTATGTTTGATAAGTGCAACTCGTTGTCACGTCGTTGCGCGTTTTATATCCGTACGCGTTCCCGGTTCAACATCAACTCAATGTGTCAGCAGTTGTGGCTCAGTATCCTTAACGAGCAATCGTTATGTCAACTCTCGTGATGACCCTACACAATCGTATATCATCAGTGTTCGAACTTGAAGAAGTGGTAGAGATGTCAAATAAAGGTGAAGATTTTCAACACAATGTCATTCGTTACATGTTTGTGTGATCCGATAAAGATGACTTGACTAAACACAGATACAAAATTTTAAGAAACGCAAATATTATAATGTCTTTAGAAAATTGGCAGATTGGCATGCGTGCACCTTAAGAGCGATTTACATAGAACACCAGACTTTTACTTTGACATATAAGTTTAATGAGTGCGTTTTGTACGGTATTGCCGTACAAGGGTTTTTGGAATGTAAATTCAAAGCTTCAGAGTTCCATGTTCAAGGGCGTTTAGTATCTCACTTTTGAAAAATTTAGTAACTCCACCACTTAAGTGAAAAAAATCTGAACACTGTTTGGAATACTTTTCCTTTCGATTGTACCTATCCAGACTGAACCCTGACATGCCGAATGTTTGTCCGGTATGTGGTGCATCTCCCCATAACACCAACCACCTGGTTACCTGCCAGACGGATCAGCCTCTCCTAACCCAATTTTCTTTGATAAAATATATTTTAGTTATAGCCAAAATCTACCTCTGCTTACCGCCTCTACCACTACTTCTTTGCAAAACCCTAGCACTTTTTACAAGTTTCAAGTCCGAACACTGTTCACAATCTCACTTGCACTCACTCATTTTGAATTTGTCAACGGTAATACTACTTGCGAGAAAAGAGTGAGGATGCGTATGCTTTTTTTGAGTACGCAACTACATGTATGAGAAAGAGCATAACGGTATATTTGTGTTAGGAACTCCACTGACCTCATCCTCGTCAATGTTCGGCAGTGCTACAAAACAAAATGAGCACATCAAAAGTTTGTGTATATTATTTAATTCTGCGGTTTGACTCTCTCATCCTGTTTCACTTTGTTTGTTTTGTTTGAGTTCAACTCTTTAAGTTGACGTATAATTTATGAATGAGTAGTTACCGAGTACCCTTTTTGTGGTTTTTTTGTCTGTACTTCATGGGAATTAAATTTTGAGCGAACAATTTTTTTTTTTTTTTGAGACAAAGTTGACTTCCTTGTTGCACGAGCAAATTTACAAAAGACTTATTTTGTTATCCTCAATCGGTTTGCTCACCGTGCTCTGCCAGCTTAGGCGAACTCATTGTTTTTACTTTAGATCTGCAAACGGACTCCGTTCTTCTAATCACCGCGAAGATATATACGACACGAAATTGTAATGAAGATTCATCTCCAAATGCTAGTATTCACTTCCAACTTCTTGCTATTAATCTGGTACAGATTCAAGTACAGAGATGTAGTCCTTTGGGATCTGTTCCACGGCTGATGAATATGAATAGATCAAATGAGCCGGCTTTCGGTGACGGTGAGTACCGACGCGAAAATAGCAATGAAATGCTAACAATTACGAAGCTATAAGCAAGGCCCCTGGACTTGTAGAGAGTTGATTGCCTTAGACTCTGCTCCGTCCAAAATATCTGTAAGTGTTTAATATTCTATCTGTTATCCTTTGATGTCAATATAGTAAAATGAAGCACGTCTGTCAAACCAATTGCCCATTTAGCAACTATCAGCGTGTTGTGAGTCTTTGTCACAGTGTTAACAGATAACTTCATTTATTATAACTTAAATTTGTATTTACAATTGACGAGAGAATATAAACACAACTTTTTCACATAAGCAGCTCAGATACAAAGCTAAAGTTCTCGAATGTATCTTTTTATGTCGAACCTGCCACAACACACTCAACTAGCTCGTGTCCATATGTGTTTACGTACAAGGCGAATTTAATATAAGGTGGAAGCAAGGTGGCGGCCGCCGTGGTGTGAAGGTAGTGTTGCCGGCCTACCACACCGAAGGTCCATGGTTCGAGCCCTGGTACAGGTAACATCAAAAGTGATTTGAAAAAAGTTTTTCAAAACGGGGTCGCCCCTCGGCAGTGGTTTGGCAAACTCTCCGAGTGTATTTCTGCCATGACAGGCTTCTCAGCAAAAATTCGTCTCCTTTGTAGATGCCGTTCGGAGTCGGCAAAAAACTGTAGGTCCCACCAATTTGTAGGGAAAATTCAAAAATCGGCACACCACAAATTGGAAGAGAAGCTTGGCGCAAAAATCTCTTAGGAGGTTTATGATGATATACCTGTTGTATATCGCGCCATAGAGAGAGAGGGGAAGCAAGGCGAATTACATACATACAGACACACATTTTCCATGTATTTTGTTTTTGTAATTAATGGATCTAATATCAAAATCGTACTGCGGTGAAATTTGTAGTGTCAAAATTCGAGAAAAAAGTAGCTAGCAGCTGATTGGATAATGCCACCTTGTACTGAATTCGCCTTGTTTACGTATGTTTATAAACATAATTTATGAGTGTTCTTTATAAAAAATTACAGAGTGAACTCCTAAATTGCAAAAAAAAGGGATATGGCGAGCGCACCAAACATAAATTATACTCAAAAAGTACTCACAAACTGAAATGCTGAGTGCTTAAATCGTGTACGGTGAGTAATTCGGTGATTCGTTCTATCCCCTTCGTAGCATTCGTTATGTTCCCCATTGCAATTTCTAACGGTAAACAAATGGATATGTGCAAAAGCTGCTCAATGCGCATTCTCAATCGAAATGTGCCACATGAGAGCATTGGCACATTTGAAAGTTGCTTGGCTAGAGTGTTCTATTTATGTATGCGTTGTCCTAAGGGACAGTGGCGTCTACATCAGGGTTGCATTTTGAAATTTAAAAAGAAATTTATAATTCTGCTAAAAACTTGATTAAAAGACCAAATATTAAATATCTGTTTTTAAGGATTCTTATAAGCCTTAAAAAGAACAAGTGAGGGTCTGAGTTCCAGTATAACAGTGTATTGTATACTCAACTGTGAGCTTTAGAAACAAAGTTGAAGTAATTTTTTCCTTAGGCGCGATTCACCAAACAGACAGACATAGCTTAACCCGTTTATTTTTTTCCTCCTGATTGTTATATAATGATTACTAATCGTAATGATTACTTACAATTTGATTAATTTTCTTTACCATTACTTTTGGTGTTTAATCATTATTTTCCAATTGAAACAAAAAAAAAATAATCAAATAAATCATGATTTACACGATTTAAAAAAAATCGAAAATAAAAAAAAAAGTTGTTTTGATTACGTTTGATTATTTTTAAGTTTTATTCAGTATTGTTGTAGGAGCACATAAATATACAGATCAACAATACTGAAAAAAATCAAAAAAAAACAACCTCTTTTGATTGCTTTTAATTTTAGTTGTTTTTTTTTGATAGTTAAAATTTTTTTTTTTTTCGATAATTTTTTTTCTTAACTATTTTTTTCTTTTTGAATTTTTTCTGATCGTTATCAATTAATAATTGCCTTTTCTTGAAAAATAATTAAAATAGGGTGTTACGACGAGTTATTCTTGTATATTTGTATAGTTGTATATTTGTATAACTGTATATTTGTGTATTTGTATATTTGTATATCCACTACTATCTCAGGAACGACTTAACCGATTTGGATGATATTTGGTATATGGGTAGTATCCTTTGTTTTAAGATTTTCTACTTTGGTGTTGCCACTTGGGGTGGTTCACAGGGTTGCCACCTATATCAATTTTTTTTAAATAGTAAGCAATATATGGGAATATGGGTATCAAATGAAAGGTATTTTAGGCCGTATACCAACCAAAGTATTTTCGAGTAGGGTTGCCACCTAGGGTTGCACCTGAGCGCATTTTATTTATTCCTTCAGATATCGACCACTATCTCGGGAACGGCTAAACCGATTTCGATGAAATTTGGTAGATGGATAGTATGCTTCCTTCTAAGATTTTCTACTTGGATGTTGCCACTATAGGAAGCTTAGAGAGTTGCCACCTTTCCGATTTTTTAAAAGTATTAAGCAATATATGGCAATATGGGTTTAAAACGGAAGGTATTTGAGACCGTATACCAACCAGAATATTTTTAAGTAGGATTGCCACCTAGGGTTGCCACCGAGCAAGGCTCGGTCACCCAGGTACTGAAGTCCTACATGTCCACAGTAGGTCCATGTGGTCACAGGATACTACATAAGTCAAATATGTATACATAATTTTGAGATACACAGCTTTGCTTCATCAGATCTTTATATACAAAAATACATCCTGTTATTGAAATAAAGCATAAATAACAACGTATTGAAGATCATAGGCACAGAGTGCACTGAATTTCTAAGTCCACTGTTTTGACCTAATCAATGGTCAACTATGCCTGATGAAACTATAGCTGCATTTACTTTCTTTTAGACTAGTTGCAACTCTGTATGGCAGGGTTGCTATTATATATGCGTCTGTGTGTGCGATTTGAGTATGCATGTGAAATGCGCAACTGGTAAAACAATTCCCAGAAAATATGTTTGAATACAGCAACCTTCGCCACAAAAAGAGTTCAATATAATGATTTATTTTCTTAAATTACATAAAACTGAATCTAAAAAAAGTTATAAGTGCGAATTTCCCTAGCTAGCAGAGCAATATTTCCATATCGCGTTTTCGCTTTCCTTTTCATTTATATAAAACATTTTACCATAACTTCACTACACTTTCAAAAGCACTGCTTAAATGCACCACAAAACTGAATTACTCGCTATTTTAGCTAACATTTTCTGTAATATTTTTAAGTTAATTAAAAAAGCAAGTTGATTTGTATATAGTTTTATTGTTCCACAACTCAGTCAAACAGCTGATGAGCTGTCAAAAAAATTAATGAGGCAACGCAACGTAGTGGATGATAAACTCAAAAGCTGTGGATGAATGAAAGCAGAAAGCGGAATTGCGAGAACAAATAAAGCTTGCATACATTTAGGCGAATTTAAGCTGAATAACCGTTTCTTTTGAAAATGTTGTTTTCCGCAATCGAAGGTAGAAATATATTAGGTAATTTTAGTTAATATGCTAGCAAGAGCATCAATTATTTGGGAGCTCGATGGAGAAATTTAGCAAGCATATAAAGAAAAATATTGAAAAAACCATTTTTTCGTAACATTTCTGCGTTCACCTCGTATCTACAAAAGAAACATATTTCAGAATACGAAGAAACCCAACTTAGAAACATACGTTTCGCATATCGGAGATCTAAACCACCGAAAAACCAAAAACCAAAAAGATTTGTTTTTTTTTTACTAAAATGATTTTCACTTTTAATTTTACGATGCCTGAAGTGTATTGCCACATTAAAAATGACTTTTCTCCATGCTTACACTTAGAACTTAACTTCACTAATGAGCCGCTAACACTTTAGTAGACAACATATACACGAGTCTACTGGCTACCTTACAGTCAGTAAGATTTTGCCCGGAGAGAAGGATTCCTGTCCTGATAGATTTCCTTCCTGCTGGGTTGTGATGACAGCATCTGGATTCACGAACCCATCACCTTGCTAGATACCGACATCTTGTCTAATATCAACAGGAAAGCGAGTAGCCAGATAAGCTCTTTGTATTCCCAGAGATTTTTTTAATTAAAAATTGGGTACCACGAATTTCCGTGCGATAAAACCCTTCGAATTCTTATTTTAATGGCCAAATAAATTATAAGAAATTTCGCAATTGCATGAAGATATCATAATCTTTCTCTTTTTAATTAGACAACAAATCTTAGTACATTTGTTTTTATACCTTTAATGAACATGAAATTGTACATATAATAGCTTTGGTCCGATGTTTGTTAGTATAGGAAGAAGAGATGAATAAAAATTATGCCGTAATGATCAAAACGATGAGCGATGCCGATCTAGCCTGAATCTTTTAGAAAAAAAAATATCTGATGAATATAGCATATAGTCTTGTGGGATGAATGAAAGATATATGTGTATCTATCTATACTTATCTTTCAATGAAAACGGTAAACAACTCTATCCTTGCTGGCTTTCAACTAATGCCTTAGACTAATGGTCCAATTACCCACCGACGTGTGTAACGTACGTTTACGTATCCCGTACGTACGTACGTTTACGTATCCCGTACGTACGTACGTTTGAGGGAATCTTATGCCCGTGGCGCCGATGTTCAGCATATCGGTGGTGGCACGTGCAGTGTGTGCTGTTGCACCGTCTTGTTGGAACCACATGTTTTCCAATCCCAATTCATCAAGTTGCGGCAAAAAGAACTCGTTGATCATTGCTCTGTAGCGCTCACCATTCACAGTAACCGTTTGGCCCCGACCGATTATTGGTCAAATAAATAGTCAGCAATATTCCGCGTTCTGGAGCAGTGTAGCGTAACATTGTTTATTAACGTGTATTTCGCATGTGTTTACTACACAAATGTCAAAACAGAACTGACTTTAGGGGCCAATCGCAAAATTTATAGCATTTTCTGATAGGAGGATTACTTTTGCGCCACCCTGTATTTGTTATTGACCTTGACATCTGTAGCGGAATCCTAAAATTCTGACCACAAATATTTTAATATAGAGAAATTAAAAAAAAATAATTTGCTCGCAATATGAGAAATGGGTCGAAGTATAGGGTGTTTTTTTTAGGGGTATAGGACTTCGAATTGAAATAAAACACAAGAAAATCGTTTTAAGGTCCATCAATTTGGCTTTATTGGATAATTTTATGCCATTAATGTTTAAATATGATTTCGGGCATGTGGCCGCCGCGGCTGGCTCGAATAAAGCCAATTCTACAGGTCCAATTTTCAACCACTTTTTCGAGCATATGGGGCCGTATGTCGGCAATAACGCCACGAATGTTGGCTTCCAATTCCCCTAACGTTTCTGGTTTGTTGGTGTAGACGAGCGACTTAACATATCCCCAAAGAAAATAATCCAATGGTGTCAAATCACACGACCTTGGTGGCCAATTGACAGGTCCATTCCGCGAAATTATGCGCTCATCGAATGTTTCCTTCAATAAATCGATTGTGACGTGCGCTGTGTGGCATGTAGCGCCGTCTTGTTGGAACCACAACTCATCCACATTCATGCCATCCAATTCGGGAACAAAATAGTCGGTTATCATGGCTCTATACCGGTCTCCATTAACGGTAGCTGCCTCTCCAGCATTATTGCGGAAGAAGTATGGCCCAATGACTCCACCAGCCCATAGAGCACACCAAACAGTCAGTTTTTGTGGATGTAATGGCGTTTCAAGGGTCTCATGTGGATTCTCTTCACTCCAAATGCGGCAATTTTGCTTGTTGACGTAGCCATTCAACCAAAAATGAGCCTCATCACTGAACAAAATTTTGCGATGAAAATCAGCATCGAAATCAATCTCATTTTCGGCCCATACACCAAAATCACGACGCATTGCATGGTCTCGCGGCTTTAATTCTTGCACAAGCTGGATCTTGTAAGGTCGCAAGCCAAGATCTTTGCGCAAAATCTTCCATAAAGTTGATGGACAAAGCTCCAATTGCTGTGCACGGTGGCGAATCGATTCATTCGGGTCCTCTTCAACACTTTGCTCTACAGCGGCAATTGTTTCTTCGGTGCGCACTGTTTGACGTCTCTGCGGATGCGTATTATCACATAGAGTAAACGTAGTGCGAAAACGATCCATGGTTAACCGAATTAATTGCTCTGATGGACGATTATGTCGACCATAAAATGGACGGAGCTCACGGTAAACTTCGCGAACTGAACCATTATTTTCGAAATAAATTTGCACGTTTTGCAAGCGTTGTTCTTTTGTCAACCTGTTCATCATGAAATGGCAAACCAAACTGAACATAAATGATATTAGAGTTGCCAGATTTGACCACAAAATGCCAGTTTTATCTCTATTCGAAAAACAAACCTGTAAAAAAAACACCCTGTACATACTAAACAAGAAAAATTTGTTGCCATTGATCAGTTTTGATGCATGCTAACTCAAACGTGTACTTTTGAAACAATTATTTTTCTTTTTATGACTGTCCGAAATTAATATTAAATACTTATAGCCAGGCAATTTATTTAAAAGCAACAACTTAATATCGTAATTTCAGGTTATTTCAACATTATTACGAAAATTTAAAAGGTATTTGAGGTATTTTTGTAAAGCAACTGCAAACGATCCATAACCAGCATACACACGTATGAATAGGCAACACTGCATATGAGAGAGCAATCAGCTGACACGTTCTTACGGAAAAAATCAAAATTTCTTTGATTTCTACGCTACGTACTACGTATACGGAAAAATTGAACGTCGGTGAGTGTTCGTTTACATGGCACTCTCATAAGACAGGTCGTGTCAGCTGACACGTACTACGTACGTGCGTCGGTGGGTAATTGGACTATAAGAATTTCGTAGACAACATAACCTCCCTGCTTCAGGAGTTGTGGCCTTTCTGCTTTATCTAACCGTACAGGTTGAGTTATGCTTGCAGTGCAGCGAATGCACTGTTAGAAAATGCTCAGCCAAAACCAAATAAAATACCTATTTAATTGTCAAAATAAACTATAAAAATTTAAAGATAGCATTAAAATTTTTCTTTCTATACCTTATTACTATTACCATTTTTAATAAAACAATGTACTTCAGACTAAAAGCTTCCTTGATAACAAAAGTGCAAGCATGTGCGCATCTATGTACTTATTAAATTCAAGTACCATGCAATCGTCACATGCCCTCGTAGGTATGCATTGCCAACAACAAGTAATAGCTTTTATTGTTGGGAATAAAATCTGTCTGCTAATAGCCTTATGGCACATCTAACTGTAAAGGCTCAATTATGCTTGTAGCGTATATAGTCCCTAAGAATACAAACAAGCAATAAAAGTTCAGGCAGGTTGTAACACCCATAGCCATAGCACAATTGTGGCAGCTCAAATCCAGATTTTTACTGAAAAGCTGAATATTCAACTTTTCAGCGTACTATAAACAGTGCATACGAACATTTGTAGCTCTTTGGTTCGACGGCGGTATTTATTTGGTTTAGAGTAAATATTTTGCAATCTAAATAAATAATAAAATGTAATCAAAAAATTCTAAACAAATAACACGTTGAGTGATTGTTGTGAAATGTCTTCTTCTTGTGCTCTTTGCTTCAACGCGCTTATTTGTCACAGTCTGCTATTAAGTTTTATGTATCTCCGGCCTAAGGCTGCTGTTATACTTAAAGCATTTAATTGATTTGAGTTGATAAGTGTTAGTTATTACTCTGGTAAATTAATTTTGCATGCAACCGATTACCCAACACATAAACAAACCTAACATGAATTAGAAGCCTGTTGAGTTTTGATTTTCAATGTAAATTGTAGGTGGCGGTTAGAATTTAGAATAAAAAGTGTGCTTTCTTAGTTCCTTTTTGGAATTTTAAGTTGTGTATTGACATTTATTTAAAGTAAAATATATTTATTTGACTTATTTTTCCAATATCGCGAAAAAGTAAATATGGCTTAAGATTGTATACTCTAAGTGGAGTCAAGCCTAGCCTCCCAAGTGAAGTCTATGCTATGGAAGCCTAACTGCAGCTTAAGTAAGCACAAGGTTGAGTACTACTTACTCGTATATATAATTTTATGATATGCCAATAAACCAGAGTGAACAGTTAGCCCTACCAGTGATTTTGCAAAATACCAGAAAATATTATTATTAGTGTTGTTCTGATACCGCCCTGAGGCCGAATTACGTTATACGTTCCGTGATCGAAAGCGAATTTTTAAATCATAATAGCTCTAAGCCCATAATTCGGAATGACGGCATACCTAAGCAATTGGCTGGAAACACCGGTCAGTTCAATTAAGTATTATTACTCTTTTAAACAGTTGGACAGTTTCAAAGTTATTGTGACTTAAAAAACGGCTTACGATCACGGAACGTATGTCGTAATTCGGCCCCTGTACTCGATACTTGTACTCATTTAAATTTTCGGGAGGAGTTGATTTCAAAAAAGTATCGAGGGAAAGTACTCGATAACTACTGGTATCACACTCTTTCAAAGACGTTTAAAAACGAATCCTAAGGCTACGCTCCCACTGCCACAGCGAAATCACATGTATTTAAAATAAGCTCACCCTTAGTAAACAAAAATCAGCCGAACTTAAAAAAACATTATCCGTTCGTAAACAGAGACGTGCTCCAATTTGTAAGCAGTGTCGGACAAGAAAAAACTATGGCAGTGGAAGTATAGCCTAAAGATATAAAATCTTTAGAATTCTCTTTATTTCTAAGAATTTTTTGGTTGAAACGAAATCACTATAAGACAACAATAGAAAATAGTAGGAGACAAATGGTGAATTAAAATTGAATTCTCTTTGAAAATTTTTATCATAAACATTCGCGAATTAGGCGAAAATGGCCAAATTTATTCAAATTTTACAAAAATTTGTATGGAAACATGCGGGAAGCGATAGCTGAAGACCCTTATGACCGGCACTCAACATTCGCGAACATCCGCAAACTGGGTGATTCCTAGTTAACATTTTTATAGGCGAACGCTAATTGGGTGAATTCTGGCAAATTTTATAAAATTTTTTCTGGAATTAACAAATCACAAAAGCCGGGACTCGACTTGCTAGTTCGAGACTGAGCTCATTTACTCGATACTTGTACTTGTACTGGTACGAGGTAATCAACTGCATAAAAAATTCGGTACTTGAACAGAGTACCCGACCATATAAAGGTAATGACGTGCTACTGCGGATATGATGCCTCTCACCTATCGTTACCTACTCTCCTTCCTTACGGAAGGTGACCACGACAGTCGGCAGTACCGAAAGGGAGTACCGGAGCGTATCGGATATCCAGCCAAGGACTGTCAGTTCGACAGCACTCCCCAAAATCTTCGGCGAGTGTTTTTGTCGTTACAACAACAACAACTTCATACTCATAGTTAATCGTCTCGAAACATCGCTAGTTATTATGAACTGTGTGGAAAATTTAAAGTCCTCTTTCGGCGATTGAAAATTGCACTCTTCAGATAACTTATCGTACATCATCATCAGTTTGCTGCTCTTGTTTTAGGCAGTCCTATCTTTGGAAACATGGGAGATCACTTCGTCTTCCACCAGTTTTTTCCATCTTAGCCTCATCCTTCCTCTGATGCTGCTTTGAACTTTCTTCAATACTCGGTATTGGCATAAACGGCAGTACTAGCGTACCCATTCTGATATATAGCGCGGACACGGAGACGGTTAAAACATCTGTCGTAGATATATTTAAGCCCATTCAGACCCAGCTGCTAAGTGGCTACATTCATGGAAAAAATGAATAGGATCTTGTCGACGAGGTATATTTATCGGTACCCACTGAAGTTTGAGAAGTGTTATATGCTTATTATGTATGTACTATGTACCCTGCAAAAAATGCGATTAGTCCAGGTCGAAATGATATCTTTGAGCATGTATTCTCTGCTACACAAATTAAAATTTACTTATCTAAACTCGGCACATATGGGATCAACTATAGCGCAGTGCTGACGAAAGGTATTAATCGCTTATCACTCTCTTTAAAGACTAATGGCACGATTTGTTTTGTTTTGTTGACTTTCCCACAGAGTGGAAAACTGATGTGTATTGAAGCGAGTTTCGGTTATCACTTGTTGTTGTTTGGTTTGGTGTTTCTTTGTTTTTTTGTTGTAGTCCCTGATGTGCTCTCGGAATCGTGTACTTATTTTCCGTGTCTGTGAAACGGTCCTCCGAGTTACTGTTGGTTCGTAGTTTTCGTCCTACGGTTTTTTTGGTTTGTTTGCACTGCTTGTGGTTATGTTATATATCTCTCCTTTAATCCTCCTGTGTGAGAGGTGCTCTTTGATGTTTGTAAACTAAGTGCTTCAATGCTGCATTTGCTGTTGTTGATGGTTTGAAGAAGAATGTGCTATGCTGTCCGTGGCAGTTGATTTCCCATAAATAAATGTCATAAATGGCTTTGTCAATCTTTATCGTTATTTCCAGATAGATTATTCCTACATTTTTAATGGAATCTTTGGGCTCGCTAGGGGCTGTTCAGCAAAGTTACGCGTCACTGCCTGTAACCGCGTCCCTGCCGCTGCTTTCAAATTTGCCACTGTCTTGTTGATGCAAAGTTACGACGTGGCTCTATGCATATCTTCCCTGCAAAAAATGCGATAGGTCTAGGATAAGTCCGGGAAGAGTCGCGAAGAAGCATGCGACCAATGCAAGTTTTGATCTCTTTGTATCGGCTGAAGTGATCTCTTTTGTTTGCGCATGTCCTATGCAGAGACTAATTGGTCCCTTTCATGCCCAAAAGGTAGTGTCGGACAGATTTACTTTCAACACCTAAAGTAGACTACAGAATTTATAATCGACTTTTCCAAACTAAGCCTATAACGGAATAGTTGGGATCAATTGTAGCCCACTGTAGACGAAAGGTACCATCGCGGATCACTCTCTTTAAAGACCAGTGGCACGATTTTTTGCAGAGAAGAGTAATTCCGTTAAGGCATAACTGGGGTAAGTAGATTTTAATATCTGTAGCCTACTTAATAGTTTTTAACTAAAATTTTGTGGTTGAATTTCAGCCACTGACCGATCTCTTACTCAATTGAATTTATGTGCAGGAAACACATCTTTACACATCCCGCTTCAAAAGTACTTGGTACTCACGTCTATTTTCAGTCTCCATTGTGAATTTAATGTTCCCATGCTGCTTATGCCGCTTGTTGAGGAACTCTAATACTCGTTCTTCGTTGTTGGTAGTAAAATGCCACTCATAACTTCGTTTTCAATCATTTCCTTCCAAGTTCTGCATAAATGCTTCCATGATAATAGAAGATGTTGGGTTTCTATTCCAAAATCCGTTTGTCTGTCATTGTGTTTTATTGCTGAACTGGAAAGAGTTTTGCTGTAAAGTTTTTCTAAGCATGTTAATAATTTATGCAGTTTTGTCTTTTGTTTAGCCTTTATCTTCGAAAGCGGTATCGATGGCTAAACATCGTTAGTAGCATGGTGTTTTTCCAGTAGTAGATGTCGCCTTGACGTGGGCTTGTTTTGATCGTAACAGTACTACGACTTGTCCACTCATGGGGGCGGATTAATCCATTTTATACTTAAATAAGATTCAGCCAAAACCCAAGTAATGCCGATACTGGCTGTCATGGAAATATGCCATTGGCTTCATGGCTTGCTTTATGTTTCACATTTCCTATGAGGTTAGTGTCAACGAGCCTTATAAAATACTATTGAAAATGATCACACCTGCATATTAACATATTTGACATATCAGAGAAACATTCATTTCTCAAACTCAACAAAAAATGCGAGACCCATCAAAACAATACTCATTAGGAACTTGGTAAAAAAATGAAAAAGCCATTTTAATAAAACATTTGCATATTAATATCGTTTAAATATCAACTTTGTTCCAGTTTATTCTCATTTTTGTATTGAAATCTTGCATTTGCATCATAAAGCTCTGAGAGTCATTCGCCATTCGTTAGCCTTTTGCAGCAGCCAGCAGCAATAGTTTTTGTTGAATGTCTAATTCTGCGAAACGTTTGATAAGATAAAATGGCACTCTGTTTGCATTTCCTTATACGCATAAACTTTATCCAATTTACAATTTATTTTTACAACTTAAATATTTTTAAAGCTTGCTAGACAAATAAATTTATTTTGCTTGTTAGACCTTGATTCAAACACTTCGTACTGCTGAAGCCTGTAGTACAACAAATTTCGCTGTAATTATGACATTGCTATAATTTTTGCAAATAAATTAATACAGAAACGTGCTCTTGAATTTTATGTAAATAATTTGATTGCACTCACAAATCACTACGACAAAAAAGTGATTGCTTTCAACGTTTTTTGTTGAATTAATTAAAGATATGCGGATATTATTAAGTGGTTTGTAATATTTATCCCTTAAGAAATACATTTTTTTTCTATAATAAATAATGAAAGCACTTTGTTCTATAAGTTAGTTTATTTCGAATGAATTCAATTACCCAGGCCAAGCATATCAATCAAGACACTCTACGGATATTGGTAATTGTACGAGCAATTGTTCAGTAAGCTATTAGCAACAAGTAAGGAGAGCGCTGTCTTCGGCAGTGACAAAATTGTTCACCTTTTGTAAATAAGAACTATGATTTTCACTGTCCTACACTCAGTTCTACCTGGATGAATTGAGTCCTGGCAAAATTTCTTTAAGCAACCCGAAAACCAACAAACAAAGTTGCTCAACAACCACATATGACTTTTTCAATAGCATGGTGGTAGATTTTTTGGTTTTTTTAAGCCAAATTCTCTTAGCATGTTATGCGAACAATTTTTCTCAACCGACCCTAGTGCATATTTGTATATACATATATGCAGATATTAAAATATTTAAAAAAGGCTTGCACAAAACAAGTGTCACTTAACATTTACTGATTTTTTTATTGATACATCTGTAGTATCAGATAAATATGAAACGTACAGCTGTGTTCAATATAATTGTAGTGAAATTAAAATGGATTTCGTCAACGAAAGAAAAGGAAGCTGTGATTTAAATAATTTTTATTGCTTTTTATACCAACAATTTTTGTTGATTTGCGGCCTGTACATTTTCAAGTATTCATGAAACGAGCTACTCTATTCAATAAAAAAAAAACCTTTAATAATTAATTAAAATGATTATTAATAAAAAAAAACAATAATAATTTTCATAAAAATTCAAAAAAAGTGAAAAATTATTATTCTTGGCCTTGAGCTCGTTTCATGAATATTTAATAATTTTTATTTGAAATATAGCGAATTCCATAACAGAAACCAAACAAAAGGAAAGTTCAAAGTTTACACAAAGTTCAGGAAAGTTAATTAAACTTTTAAAAATTTAAATCAAAAGTTCAATATATTTTTAGAAAATTTTTTATAGTTCATTCAGTTTTAGCACAATAAAGTGCAGTACCTCAAAATTTTTCCTGAATTTTTAGATTTTTTTTTGTCAAGCATTTTGGGTATTTTTTTCCAATCCAAATTAATTTTTCTTTATGCGTTGTCTGAAAGAAATCACTCAACATTCTTGACGAAAAAAATTCTAAAAATTCATGGCATTTTTTGAGCGAGTTTTAACTTGCAAAATATTATGCTAAAATTGATTGTTCTATAAAACTGCGTACTCAAAAATTTTCTAGAAACTCTGCCAAAAAATTCCAAGATTTTGATCGCCGTTTTTTAAAGTTTAATTAACTTTCCTGAACTTTTTGTAAACTTTGAAATTTTTTTTATGTGGTTTCTGTTATGTGTTAAATAAAAAATTTTTAAATCACAGCTTCTTCTTATTTTGTCGAACGATATCTATTTTTATGAACACAGCTGTACATATATTTACATAGTGTATACATTGTATCATTAAATTTGCAAATATCTTTACTGTGACTAAATATAATGCTTAACTGATAAGAGTTCATGGCGTCAGTGGATGTTACACGCTCTTGTTGTTATTAGTTCAAGTGATAGTAAAAATTTCTCCAAAAACACTGGAAAAAAAATTTTTCAAAAATCACAATGAGTTTAACACTAAAAGACACCATTATCTTTAAACAAAAAATATTTCTCATTATTCAAAGAAACAAAGATATATATACTCCCTTACCTCTTAATTCTTTCTATCGCGGCTCTTTCTCTTCCTTTCTTTGCATTTCCTTTCCTTTAATATATTTTCCTTTCCTTCCCTCTTCTTTGTTTTCATTTCAAATCATTTAATAATACAGTTTCTGTTTTTATTCTTTTTTAACTTTATTTATATCCTTTGAATTCTTCACTTTTACATGGATGGCTTAATCGTGCCAACAAAACCACTCTTCGTGCTCCCAGTTAAAGCCGCTAACCCGATGGCCATCAGCGATTAAACAATAACATCAACTTAAGCAAGCTTGCTGGACATGACGGCTACTCACACAAGAACGACTTTATGGTATAAATGCATGTTTGGCATTTGTAGTAGTGTGACTTTGCAACTGATTTTTTCATATTATGCATGGATCGCATTTCAAAGATAAGCAGTGTTGGCAAAAAAAAGAGAGTGATATGGCTGATATTATGCAGGTATTTCTTTAATTAAAATTTTTTGACAAAATTTTTTAAATTTCTTTTACTTTTACTACCTTTATATTAGGTCACTTCATTGTTTGTTCGAAGTTTTCCAGTACGAAATTCGGAAATGTTGTAAGCGATTTTCGAATAGCTTTCCGCTTACATAAAACTGAAATATGGGGAAAAGTCAGATTTTAAAGAAACTTACTGATAATCGAGATACTTGAGACTTACAGAACATTGAATATTGAAAATGGAAATTTCGATATTAGGATTATTAAAAACCTCTAGGCGTGAATTTTTATGGGCCTTCATGGTGTAGTGGTATTGCACTGGCATACCCCAATATTATTATTATTATTATTATGATGATGATTATTATTATTATTATTTTTAATACTATTTTTATTAGTATCTATTCCAGGTATATCTTAACGATTGTATATTGCAAGACGCCTAACTCCCCGGCTATTATATTCCAAAATTCTATCAAATACTCACAGAGACGCCTTATCAGACATTGTCAGCATCCAAGGTTCTGCATTCGAAAGTAAATATTCGGTCTCTGACAATCAACTAGGAGTTGATGCTTGCAACTGATCAGACACGACACATAAGCAAATATTCATATAAAATCCATAGAGCTGTTAATGATCCCATTGATCTTGATTTTTGATTTTTTAGTAACAGAACGTGAAGCTCAAAATACTCGCTAGATCGCCGCTTGTTTTATGATTGATGACGTACAACAAAAATTTACTCGGTGGCTGATATGAACAATTATTTTAGAATTGATTACGTAGAGTTTTTTATTGATAATCTTGTTGTTGTTTTGTTAGTTTATATATTTATTAGTATACACCTTACATTCCTTCTTTACAACATCGCACTTGCTATTGTACATAGGCCAATCTAGAAACTAATGCCACAATAAATGTTATCAGTACTTAAGAAGCGACCCTGTTGGGAAAAGATTGGGGCTGATTGGCGCTTTTAAAGCTAATGGATATGGTTAGAGTTAAACAGCACTATTTGTGTGACCCAAAGTGAAGAAAATGTTAGATGTTAATAGTAAAAGATTTAAGTTGTATTTTTGCTGGACCGATCATTGTGGGTTTAATAAATGAATTGTTCGAGAAACGATATTTTGCGAAGAACTCTCCGGTTTACCAAAAACCCGACGATTAGTAGTAGTAGTAGGCACAAGGTCCTCAGCTAGTTATGTTAGCTTTGGAGAGATAATCAACAAAATTGTATAGCCTATAAATAATTGAGAAGGGGATGCATACGCCTACTGCGTACTTTCAAGAGGGTGCGAATTTGTTTTGTTCGACTTTGAAGCTCTTTTAATGACATTTTCAGCAAGCTAGAAGTACTAACAATCAATGACTAATTGTCGGTGAATGTCGCTAATTAATTTGTAAATGGAGTTACCTTCTTCCATACTTGTATGGCTATCAAGTAGCTCTACGAACCATGACAGCTCATTGTATCGAACATTTTTCAAAGGCCTAAAAAATAAGCAGCCTTCCACAAATGTAAGATTATGCCTAGAAAAACCCAACAACCCTAACGGACAGCTGTTTTGATCAGTAACAGCTCAGCTAATACTCAGGTCTTAGGTAGTGAGCCAACATAAACCTGATAAGATTTCCATGGCGCTTTTGGAAAGCCTGATCATAACCTTTCTGTAAGTGTGAGCCTTGGCGTACGTGTGCCGCTCTACCTATCCAGTGCCAGACAAACCTAGAAAGAGGAGATCACTTGGACTGTATAAATATGAAAAACGAGCAAAACAAGTCCGAAAAATATCCGGCTCTTGTGACTCGAAGACTTTACCTCGTCATCCTCCAAGCGTCTTCGGTAGAAGAAGCACGAAATATACTCCAGAATGCCTACCACCAGTAAAAGATTACCAGTAAAGTGAACCCAATGAATTCCACAGATCGCCTGAAGCACAGATCCCGTGAGAACTATTTTGATATCCTGCGAGAGGTAAGGTCTGCCGCAATGCAAGACCACACTACAGGTGCCCTGAGGAAAACCAAGTTCTCTACAACCCACAACTTCTCGTTCACAAGTACCCAATTGGGACAAAAGGTCCGCATAATAGTTAACCGGAATATTTTTATGCCCCGAAACATCGATGATGCATCTTCCAAAAGAGTTCAAGCAAATCGAGAGATAACTAAGGCATTCCCAAGCCACCAACGAAATTTCCACTGTTGACATTAGATTCTTAATAGCCGCTTTAAGGTCCGCGTAAACATTGAGTTCCCTAACCGTAATAGCACTGAAAACCCATTTCAGAAATTGTTTATTACGTCAAGTTATACTTGGAAGACACTACAATGACCAGACAGCTTAAACTTGCAGCTTACATCAAGCTCACTATAGCAAACTCATATCCAACATGCATGTTCACCTGCTGGCGGACAAGCACTACTAACGTCATTTAACCAACCCAACTAGCCAAACGGGAAAAAAAAGATTCCATACGGAGCTATAAAACGCAGATTCCTCAGAGAATTTAGAAATACGCTCTTTTCAGAGCCCAAAATAAACAAAAAATACGTCTACGCGGGGACACCAAATGGAGACAGAAAAAATTATCCAAACTGACTCCGAATCTGATGAATTTAGAGTGTTTTATGGGTCTGTTGAAATGAAAATCTGAGTATTTTTTGAGTCGTATTGGAGCCTTTTGTTGACTCTTTAATGAACCTTTTTCTTTTTGAATCGTTCTTCATTCATTTAACGCACATTTTACCTCCATTTTGATGGTTATTGAATCCCTTTCGGAGTCTAGTTGGATTATTTTTTGACTCTTTTATAAAGCTTTAGGCAAGATTTTTGACTTATCAGAAGAAAGTACTACCTTTAATGGTTTTGAAAATGTAATGCTATTTGTTCTTTTATTGAAAACAAATTTTATGTAAAAATATTTGGTTAAGTAAGTACAACTAAGAGTATACATCCATTTTTCATATATTATTAAAAAATATATTATTTTGGTAAATTTTAAATGCACTGTCCTTGGTTTCCTACTCTCGGCTATTGCCAAACATTCAGAAAAAATTACTGTTTTTAAACTGTTAAGTAAAATTAAGAGTCAGAAAATGCTATAAAACATTTCCATAATTCAACGTTGCCGTTCATCACCTCTTCGATTTTGGTTAGTTGGGAAGTGTAAGTAAACCGGTATTGAAATTGCCTCCCTTGCTCCAGCCACACTACCCACACTCCCACAATAAGTACACGTGTATCAAATTTCAAGTGGTTGACGTTTTTCCTAAGGGGTAACTTCACTGGACAAACAAATACTTAATTCAAAGTGAGCCATGAGAGTATTTTAAATACTTAAAACCTTTTTCTTGAATGAAAAAAAGTTTTGCAGTGATCAAGCACATTTATGAGACAAACCCCATTGAAATTAAGCAAACGTCGAGGTTCGTTGAGCACGCTTTGTTGATCGTTAAGTTGCAGAGAGTTTAAACGGATACTTTTACTTGCTGCTTAAGTGCTTAGCTATGGGACATTTGGGTTTTAGTCGCTTTGAGTGGCTGCTGCAAAACGGACGGTATCACGGTTGAACGGAATATTTCGATAGTTAAAAAATAGAAAAAGCGCTCGGTGATAAGCGATCGTGGCGGCGCAGTTTACTCCAACGAACTGGCGATTCAAGCAGTGGTCAAATGTTGTAATCGTGTCAAACCTTGAACTTCAATAGCGCACTGAAGACGATAGACCATTAAGCATATACAGCGGGCGTATTGTAAACGGGTTTTCGAGTTCTTATTTTATTTTTTCAACTCGTTGACCGCGCCTCGCTTTGCACATCCGCTTTTCAGTTGTAACTCAGTGCAGCATAAACGCTAAGTCGTGTTGAAGTTAAATTTATGCATCTTTGTGTTATGTTGAAATTTTTCTAAACCGTGTCTTGAAAGATTTTTGCAACCGGATTTGAATGTGCTGCATTGGTTTTTTTGCTGCTTTTTTATTGTTTATCAAAAGTGCAGTGAGAACATTTACCTGTTTTGTGGAGTGCATTGCCGCTTTAAGCTTTACAGTGAACGTAAATTTGTTTTAAAATTTTATTTTTGGAAAGGAAGCAAAAAGTGTAAGCAACGTGAGTGTAAACTATATAAAACCTGAATTTTTTATATCCGACTAAAATTGTTCTTTGGTTTTGCGGTAATTCTTAAAAGAGTAAAGTATTCCAAAATCAGAGCCGATTTATTTTCGACGAACTGTGAGATACCAGTTTAGATATGGAAATTAATCACACCGCTTATTACAGAATTCACCCTGGTCCACATATTGGTCGATAACTACGAAACCGGAAGTGTGATTGTAATAAGAGATGCCTTAAATTTCAAGGTAGATATCTATTAATACAATTGTGAAGGTTGCATTAAATTCTATTTAGCAGTTCTTGAGTGATACGCGAACAAACATACAGACAGACAGACAAAAATCTTTAAAACTGTTGCTCTGGATGCTATTGGCAAAATAGTTATCCCTGCTTTAAATTTTTCTGCCATGTTAAGACATCGGCATGTTACAGTTTTATTATACGCACGCCCAGACTAAAGTGATACAAGCCACAGTAACAGCGTTTAGAATTTGTGTCCGTGGGTCTGTTCACTTGTTCGCGCATCACTCATAAGCCGCTGTATAAAATGCAATGACATTTTCACCGATGTATTGCTAGAGCTACAAATTAAAGTTAAAAATCATGTTTACGACACGGAAAAATTGTATGGCCATTAAAGCAGGATCAAAATATTTTTATATATATGTTCAAGAGCACGCGGAACTCTTTAGTAGACAGTTTCTTCTGAACTGTCATACACCCAGTCATCCAAATCGACATCTATTGGATGAAGCTCCGCCCCCCAGAGACATAAGGAGACATCTCCGCAAGCACTACGATGAGATTCGGCAACATATTTCTTTGCCGTTTGATCTGTGCAACCATATTCGGGCTCTAAATGATGTCTACACTGAGTCGGAAGACATATCCCTCAGATCTCGCCCTGTGAATCCCGTTATCAATATCCAACCATCTGCATTGGCTGAAGAGGAGCGTGTACTTCCGCGGGAGACTAGAATCATGCTAGCGCAACTTCGTTCTGGATATTGTAATAGGTTAAACTCTTACTTATTCAGACTGAACCCCACCATACCAAACACATGTCCTGCATGTGGTATGTCCCCTCACGATACCATACATCTCTTCTCCTGTTCAATAGAGCCTACTCTTCTAACACCTACATCACTCTGGTCCAACCCTGTGGAAACTGCGCGTTTCCTCGGACTTCCGTTAGAAGAGTCTGATGACAATTTAGAGTGATCGTGCCCATTAGGCAGGGCGAAGCACTGTTAACAACAACAACAATTGAAATGATTTTCGCAATTAAAATTTATTCCCAAAGACAAACAGACCCCTTAGTAAATATCACTAACTTTGTTTTCCAGTTTAGATTATATAAACTTACAAATTGATATCGCTTATCAGGAACGGAAAGTACTCAGCGATTAATGCCACGACATTTGTTGAATCAAATACTTTTTGTTTATCCAATGGTACTTAGCGCTAATACTTACTTAACGATAGTGCAACAATTTTTTTATTAAACATATAACACTATATTTGCTTACTGCAAAAGTGCTTACTAAGGGACTTGTTATGTAAAAGGCAGCGATTAAATTTTAATCGGTCAAAGCAAAACCTGCATAATACTTATAAGAGCGCTCACTCATTTTAGTGAATGCAAGTAAATGCGAGCTGAGTGAGTGACAGCCACTCAAATTGTCACAGTAAGTAACATAGTTAGCCGGTAATACGAAAACTTGGGAGTTTTGTACACAGCGCTAGTAGTGCATCGAGGATTATAAATGTGTAAATCGTCGGTTAAGTAGAAGAATGCGTGTTGTTGTTGTTTTTATCTTCCGGTGAATCCAAGAATGTACTGTAAAAATTTCATGGAGACCAGTTGAGTACTTTGGACCCCTATAAAAGAAACCCAGAAATACATTCACTATTTTTTATAAGAAGGAAACTAGAAAACCCGGCCAAGCTTCGCTGCGTCTTAGAACATATAGTAGACCGAAGTTTAATCAGTATATTTCCGAAAATAATTGAGATATGGAACTTGATCACATCGCTTATTGCAGAACTCTTTAGCACCTTTTGTTTGCTACCCATATTATACTAACACATTTTGGGTCACCCTGATCCACATGGTGGTCGGGAACTCCGAAACCGGTTGATGGCAATAAGGGATATCTTAAATTTTCAGTTAGACGTCCAGCTATGCGACGGCGCGAGTCCATTCAATTGTTTTCAACAGTTTTTGAGTGATACGCAAACAAACAAACAAACAGACAGACAGACAAAAGTTTTTAAACTGCTGCTATTGGCTCAATAATGATCCCTTCTTTAAATTGTTCTTGATAACGATTATGCGATTTGATGAACATTTGTGTAAATATTATTCCGCTCTAAATAATAAACAAAATTTGAAGAAAAATATCACGGTATTATGGAAACAACTGTCGGATTATTCAATCGTTGTTGTTGTTTTTGGCGACAAAAACACTTCACGAAGGTTTTGAGGAGTGTTGTCGAAATTGTCACTCATTTGCCGGATATGAACCCGGTACGCTCCGGTACTCCCTTGCGGTACATGCAAGTGTAACCTTCTAGGTCTTCTCACCCTTCTGTAAGGAAGAAGAAGGTTGCTAATTACTTTTTTGTATTTTCGTCGCCTCTAACGACGGGCATGATTTACAGCGGGTATTATCTAGCCCTAAAACGCTAAGAGGTTCAACCATTGTTAGTTACCAAATCACGATTTTCTGCGTTTACTAAAGCCACTACAAAAACTCAATGCAACCTTTTCAACAAACTATTTCCAAGTGCTTTCCAAATCTTCAGGAGGAATATTTTCTTGTAAACGGTAGTCATTGATAACGCCGATCACTGAAATTAATTGCAATTATGCAGAGAAGATAAGAAAATGACGAAACGAAAACTTTAGATAATCACACCAAATAAAAATTTTTGTTTGAAATTGATTTGAGGTTTAATGGAAATTCAAATCGTTTTCCAATTTCCAATGTTAAATTTCAATTGTACCTCTATTGCAGAACCAACCCATTCTCCAGTAAAACTGCACATTTTTTATACGTGAATAATCATAGCTCTCCACTTCAGAAACTCTTTGATATCGAATTTGAATTCGAACATTAATCTGCCTAACCTCACTTTTAAGTTTTTTTTTTGATGCAATTTAATAGGATTACAATTGACAAATTTCTTTTTTCTTTGATTGTATAAAAGCACATGCTCATACATACATTAAATTAAATTTTATATTAAAACTATGTTTCTCTGAAACTTGTTTAATAATTCACATTTTCAATGCTTTTAACTTCGTGTGCTTTTTAATTTTTATACCCAGCGTGTACTAGCACACAGGGTATTATAGTTTTGGTTATGTACCGGTGGTTTGTTACGGTATAAAATAATGGAGATCGATATGGAGTTCCATATATCAAAGTCCTTAGAATGAACAGAGGAATCCATTAAGACATGTCCGTCCGTTCGTCCGTGGACACGATAACCTGAGTAAAATTTGAGATATTTAAATGGAATTTGGCACACAGGTTGCTTTCCGGCCAAGGTAGGTTGCTATTTGAAATGGGTGAAATCTAATCATAACCACGCCCCTTTTTTCGATATCGAAAATTTCGAAAAAGGTGTAAAATGGGTTAATTCAATAATAAAAGCAGCTACAATGATGAAATTTTTCTAGATTTATTTATTTGGTTGTCCCGTTGACGATTTTATAAAATTTTTGGAAAAGGGGCATGGCACCGCCCATATATGAGTGAAGAAATCTTCAAACTTTGACTCTTAATAACTTCAGAACCATTTACGCTAGTATAACGAAATTTAGTAGGAGATATACCATTGTTGTGGCAAATACACCCAAAGAAAATATCCGAAATCGCTTTTCGACCACGCCTACTTTTTTATAAAAGTTATATGGAAAGGAGGTGGAAATATTGAACTGCCCATATCTAATTACCTGATACAGGTATAATAATATAATAAAATAATTTAGCAGTTGCCTCAATTTTTTTATTCGTTATACGAATTTTGCAAAATTTTGAAAAGTGGGAGTCGCACCGCCTACTTATAAGTCAAGCAAATTTCAAATTCGACTGTTAATAACTTCAGAACGGTGTAAGATAGAATTACGAAACTTTATACGAGGTATACTATAGACATGTAGAGTACGTCCACAAAAAATAAGCAAAATCGGTTAACGACCACGCCCACTTTTTGACCAAAGTTTTCTAAAAGAGAGGTAGGAAACCGGAACATACCATATCTCCTTTTACTGATGCAGATAGAATCCTAGAATTTCGTAGTTACAATGACCTGATGATCTTATTAATGATTTTTTTTTAATTTTGGAAAATGGGCATGGTACCGCCTACATATAAATGAACAAAATGTCGAATTTCAGCTATTATTAACTTCAGAACCGTGTTAAATAAGATTACGAAACATGATTCGAGGTATACTATCTTCAGTTTCCAAAATTATATATAGCCTATACTGTTTAAAACCTCTGAGTTTAAAACCTCTATAGGTCATAACTCCACAACAATTTACCACAACCACTTTTACACAGCTGGGTATTCAATGTTCGGTTCTACCCGAACTTAGACTTCCTTACTTGTTTTGACATATGATTGGCCAGTATTGCCATACATGTTAAAGGTGTATGAAATTTTCAACAGCGTTTCATATGAAAACTTGTTAAGGAATGCCTCAAAGTGACCTCCAATAACACTTAATTCGAAAACAAACTTTGGAAAAATTCTTTGATCTCAAATTGATATATACATAAATTGAATATCCATTTGAGAACTGCACTCGAAGGTTGGGAGAAAATTGTACGAGTGCATATTGGGATAGAGCGAATGGTCAAACGCTGCACAGCCGTCGATGATGTTCTTCTGCTAAGGGGTTTTTCGCGAGAGTGGCATTTGAACTCGCACTTCCACATTGTTGTGGCTCTTTGTGGATGAGCAACATCGACGAAATCCTGTGTGTTTTGTTGTTCTTTTTCCCATACTTTCACTTACTTAAATTACTTATTTTCGAAATTACTCTGTGCTCTATGAATATTTTATTATTTTATTGTTAAGCTCACCAGCAACAGAAATATTTGTTAGCATTACAACAATCACATTTTCCGAGAGTGGAATTTGAAATATGCGAACTACTTTTTACGACAAAAGCAATAAGAGAGACGAAGTGCGCCCTTGTGTTGAGCATTTAAAAGTAGTGCCAATGGCGGGATCCCGTGCTTTTTTAGGTGCCCAAAATCTTTTGATTTTTCCCTTACAACCCCGGTTTTTTCGGAATATGTTACTAAGAATTAAGTATGTGTGATTGCGGGCTAAAAAGGTTATAAAGGGTATATAATGGTCTGGAAAAGCAGTTTCTCGCAAATGTATCGCGACTTATTGCATCTATAGAAAAATTTGCTTCTACAATTTCCCATCGAACAACACCGTAAAAAAGGTGTCTACGAAAAATCTCACTAGAATTTTTTCCTCATATAAAGTCTAAAATGACTTGACTATAAAGAGAAATATAAAACATATTTCGTTTTAAATAAAAAAATTTTTTAACTAAATGTACAAGCCATTCAAAAAATGTACAAGCCACAAAATAAACAAAACAGAAGAGCGCAGTCCGGGTGTCAAAAATGCACAAATAGAACAAAGCTCCATCTTGTGCAGTAATAAATGTCGCCAGATGGCGGTGCATGCTCAATGGTATGATAAAATTAACAGAATATGAGGTTATCTGACAAAAACCCAGCGTTCTGATAGCCTAAAGGTTACCATAGCGTGCCAAAATGTCTCTGTAGAAGAAGTCTAGCAGCTTCCGATATGGATCTATAAGAAAAGATTTTCTCTAAATTGTCCTTCTCTATTTTAAGAAAAAGTTTTAATAATTAATTAAAAAGTATTTAGTATGAAAGTTTTTGCAACCTTTTTGTATGGTAAACGTTGATATTTTTGCAGGCTCGAGGTAAATCAAAAACATATTCTATTCAATTAAACAACTTTTAACAATTAATTAAAAATGATTATTAAAAAATAAAAACAATAATAATTTTCATAAAAATTCAAAAAGCGAAAAATTATTATTCTTGGCTCGTTTCATGAATACTCGAAAATGTACAGGCCGTAAATCAACAAAAATTGTTGGTATAAAAAACATATTTTTCTATTTTTCCAATATATTTCGGTAACTTAGCGGCAACCGTATTTAGGTAAATTATTTAATACGTCTTAATGCTGAGACGCATAGTTTCGCATTTATTACAACTAAAATCGCTAAAAGATCTTATAAAAATAATTATTCTTGGAATTGAGTTCATTTATAGTCATGAATACTTCAAAAATGTAATTATTTCTTTTATATTTTAAGGTTAGGTAGTTTCGACGACAATTTCCTCCCTTTTTCGAACTAAACTATTGAAGAAAAGCGAGCACTCAAACCTATCAGGATCAATTCCGGGATTGTGAAAACAGATCCTAAAAATCCCGAGATGCTTAAAATCAACAAATTTTTCATCCCCAGCATTCACCCAAAAGCTTCATGTAAAACAATTATCATTTTAAATCAATAACTCGCACAACGTTCCTCCTCATTGATAGCATCAAATTGTCGTTTAATATTTTAATTAAAGTTGATTGATTTTAAATTAATTGTTTATTACACAATGTTTTTGCTCGTGTAATCAACAGCTGTTCCGAAGGGTTTTTGTTGTTGGCGATGCAGTAAATGCTATTAATTTGAATGAATGAAAAGAAAAAATTAAACCTAAGTGGCTTTGTTTCATAGAGATCATAGCGTATAGGTATTATCCATGCTGGGATCGCTCGTCTTTTCGTGCGCTAATCATGCTAGAGGAGTGCATTCTGAGTATTTCCTCAAGACCTTGTTGTTGTAACAGTTTGTCTTGCTTAATGGTTACACTAGAATAACAGTCCTAGGTTAGCTCCTGGTTGCTTTCCCTTGGTATACAACACTAGACAGAACAGCTTAAAAGTTAGAAGTACTATAGCTCTATAGCTCTTATGTGTTAAGTCCTATGTCTCAAACACTTCCCTGCCTTACACAATATGACTTCTATTCTAATCAAACACCTTTTTGTTTCACCATCTCAACACAGCATGTCGGAACCCAGTTGCTCCAAATCGGAAGAATTGCAGTCTTTGACTACAAGTAATGGCGGAACTCCACAAATGTACTCTGGACTAAATAGGACGGCAACACACGTACCACTTGGTGAGCAAAGTCTTGCTGTACGTCGTCAAGCCTTCATGGTTCTATTGGGTAATATTGGTTTGCTTGCGCCTGGTATTGCATTGGGTATGCCAACGGTCACAATGCGTCAATTGACTGACCCCAATGAGTCGGTGCATTTAAGCGAATCGCAAGCATCTTGGTTTGGTAAGTACTTCGTAAGCAAAAATGGATCGTTTGCTTTGATCAAAGACTTTATTAATTTGATGTTTCTTTGATTATTTGTTTCTTCTTCTTTTTTGTTTATTTGTTTTAGCTTCAATCAATACTCTTTCATGTCCATTGGGTGGTTTACTTTCTGGCATTTTATTGGACAAATTGGGTCGCAAACATACACTCGTCGTACTGAATGTGATTGCATTGTGTGCTTGGTTGTTGATGGCTTTTGCGGTGGAGGATGATGCTGATGCGGTCTTCATACAATTGCTGGTATCACGATTTACTATTGGTACGCTCCGCTGATAAGACGAGCAAGGGTTTGATTATCTCTTATTCAAAAAGCTTATGTTCTAAATACCGAGACGGTTGATAAGATAATTTGGTCAAGCAGGTGAAGGCGAACACTAAAAAAGCGAGCTTGGGAATAGGTTTTTTTTTTAATATTCGGTTCTGGGATAAGAGAATGCTTAATCAACATGTCATTCCGACGTTAGTATCAAAATAATCCAACGTACGCACTGAGAAGCTTTCTCTTAGCAGTTTTGGACCGCACTCAAGTTGGTGTTAGATGAGCTGGCTCCACTAAGTACTTAAGTAGATGATTTTTATTCGAAGGGGCATCAGGCACTCGTATTAATTACCGAAAGTTCACCTAATTTGTCTCGAAGTAGGGTCAGCGTCAATGAGTTGTTTGCGGGGGTATCTCGTCAGGCGAAAACTGCATATTTAGCATCTTTGTGTTTTTTTTAACACTGAGGATTTGGAGTTCTCTTTGTGGGTGACGAGACTCCCTATGAGTTAGGTGTTCTCAATTTCAGAAAGAGCAATAAAATTTCCATTTTAAAGATGAAAGCTGAAATAGCTCCTTTGAAAAAAATGTAGACCCAGCTATTTGTTGATCGAATTAAGGCATATTTTTGCTGTTGTTGCAATGAAATATATAGTGGTGGCCACACTGTAGTGGCAGAATTTTACTTTTGGTGGAAGAAGCCTGAAGTTGATCATTACTACATTCGAATCACGCCATAAGCTAGAGGCTAAGACCAAAGAAATTTACAGTTAGTTAACTCTAAAAATCACTCCATCTGCTTTAAGAGGTGCTTATCATTATCCCATTACTGAATGTTATCCTGAGGAAGCAATTACGTATGAAGAAAATGGAAATCTCCGACCTTTAAACCTTTTTCTTCTTTATAAAAACTTATTTTAATCCTTCTAGGACTGTTGACACCTTACATTTCCTCTATGAGGCACACAAGGAATCTTTTATAGTATGCAAGCAGGTCTCTGGTTAGGGCAATTTTTGTTAATGGAAGGGACTACTCCGCTTTAAAATTTTTGTTCGAGTCGTCTTCATTTCGGTTCATTATCTGTTCGTCGCCTCTATGGCTATTTTGTGTTACTGTGCTTTAAGCCTTCCTCTCTTATTTCTTAACTTCTAACTTCAAACTCAAACTCAAAATTGAAACCAAAATTTCTTTTCATTTTCCAGGAATTGCCATGGGTATTGCGAGTGCACCGGTTGGCGTCTACTCCGCCGAAATCAGTTTACCGCGCATACGTGGCCGACTCATACTGGGCACATCAATCTCGATAGCTGCTGGTATTTTGGTAATCTATTTAATTGGCTATTTTATACGCCAAGATTGGCAGTTGATTGCATTGCTGTGCTGCGCCTATCAAATTGTGGCAATGTTTTGTGTCATCCCAATGCCTGAATCACCCAGTTGGTTGGTATCCAAAGGACGCCTCGCAGAAGCAAAACAGTCGCTTAATTATTTTCGCGGCTTAGAAAAGTCAAGTAAGTAATGCTTCACAGCTCAACATATTTCAGCCAATGTTTAACTCCTCGTTCTCTCGTCTTTCAGGTGAAATCACACATCCCGAAGTGCAGGCCGAATTCAATGTACTACAAAAATCCATACAACTAGCCGAAGGTGTTAAGAAGCCACCATTCTTGCAATCCATACGCCAACCCGAGGTCTACAAGCCGCTCCTAATTCTCATGGGTCTCTTTGTTTTCCAGCAGCTTACGGGCATTTTCGTGATTGTTGTGTATGCGGTGCAAATCTCGCAAGAGGCTGGCGTCACCATAGATCCTTTCCTGTGCGCTGTACTCATTGGGCTGGGGCGCGTATTAACCACGTGTATAATGGGTATCATTTTAGAACGTTGGGGTCGTCGTCGTTCGGGCATGGTTTCGGCGCTGGGCATGGGTGTTTGCATGTTTCTCTTGGCTGGTCATAATTGGATTTCTTTATTACGGAACATACCATATTTACCGGTTTTTGCAATTGTTGCTTTCATCATTTTGAGCACGTTCGGCTTGTATACGCTGCCCTTTTTCATGATATCCGAACTCTTTCCGCAGAAGGTGCGCGGTCCTGCGTCGGGTCTCACAGTTGCTGCGGGTATGTGTTTTGGTTTTATCTGCATTAAGACATATCCTTCGATGAAGGCTGCATGGGGCAACGAGCTTTGTTTCGTCTGCTATGGGGTTATGGCGCTTTTGGCTGCCATTTATATTTACGTGGTGTTGCCTGAGACACGTGGACGTACGTTGCTAGCGATTGAGGATCAATTTCGCACGGGCATCAAATCGGAAAGATATCGCGCGACACCAGTCGCGTTGCAAGAAGTTTCGGCGCGGTAAAATGGTTGCCGTGAGTTGGGTCGTTAATTACACTGTGCGACAAAATGGAGTGGGAAAAAAGACTTTAAGTTTTGTCTGTGGTAAAAAGGAAACTGAAAGAACTCTAGAAAATGGTAATTCATTCGGCATTTAAAAAAAAATAGCACTTTTCTTAAATAATTTAGCTTAACCCTTTCTAACGTGGTGGGCCATTATGATCAGTAGTAAGAAAATTTTGGGTTCAAATTTCATTTTCTGAATGTTATTATTCTCTTTAGACTATAAATAACAATAACTTTTTTGCCCGACATTTTCCACCTGGCTGCCGAAGTCTCTTACAGAAGGCCCGGAAGAAACTCTATCAGCAGTTATCGGCAATCCTCCGATTGTCATACAAATTTATCCAGCAAAAATCCATCGTACTTGGCAAATCCCATTTAGAGTTAGGGTAAAACATGTAGGATTCGTTAAAATTTTCAATGAAAAATTAAACAACAACACTTTACAAACTGAAAGAGAAAATTGGCCCTCACCTCCTCGGAGCTATATGGGGCCAGTTATTATCTGCCAACTGGTTGGGTCTATTTGACCATTTAGTTGGGAATTTTTCAAAGTTTAAATCAACCTACAAAACCTCAATATCACTACATTATAGATAACAAAGAAATATGCATACCCGGAGCTCCATTAGGGTAGCACGAACCAAAATAGCAGTGTTTAGAATTTTTGTCTGTGTGTCTGTTTGTTTGTACGCGTATGACGTAAGAAGCGCTGCGTGGAACTGATTGCAATTATAAACTACGTATACCCAGATGTCGAACTGGCAGTTTGGAACCGCTTTTATAGCAGGGAAATATTTTGTTCTGGCTTATACAGTAGTGACCGTGAAAGTAAGGCTCAAAGTTTTGTAATACTTAAAATGAAATTGTAACAGACCGATGTCTATAGATAATATATTTTACATAAAAAATGAGCGATAGAACCTAGATCATTGAATGATTCTAAGACGTTTAGCCTGTATGCATGTTTGGAAAGTATCACTACATCTCACCGGTATTCAGCTGAAGGTCTTTGAAATATAGAGCAGGTTGTGCCTTTACTGTTGCATTTTTATTTTTAATCGGGTCATGAACCCCCATATCGTTATTTTGACTACTTTTCTTCACTCCATTTTGTTGCAGAGTGTTGCTAACTTCGTTTTGTATTTGCTTTAATCTTCATTAAGAGAGTTAATATTTGTTAAAAACGTTTGCAATATATTTAAAGTGCGTTGCAAATGCTGCCAATTAGTTAAGTACAAGGTGGCGCAAAAGTAAGCTTCCGATATTCAGCATATCGGTTGTGGCACGTGCAGTATGTGCTGTTGCACCGTATTGTTGGAACCACATGTTTTCCAATCCCAATTCATCAAGTTGCGGCAAAAAGAACGCGTTGATCATTGCTCTGTAGCGCTCACCATTCAGTAACCGTTTGGCTCCGACCGATTATTGGTCAACTAAATAGTCAGCAATATTCCGCGTTCTGGAGCAGTGTAGCATTGTTTATTAACGTGTATTTCGCATGTGTTTACTACACAAATGTCAAAACAGAACTGACTTTAGGGGCCAATCGCAAAATTGATAGCATTTTCTGATAGGAGGATTACTTTTGCGCCACCCTGTATATTAAAAACTTGTATTTTATTTTGTAAGAAAACCAATGTAATTTACTGCTAGTTAAGTTTAAAATATATATTTAAAACTGTGATAGTATTAAAATTCAATGAATATTTTATTGTATACATTATTTGTAAAGTATATGAGCATACAATTACTTATGTATGTATAAGAGTGCGAAATAATCGATTAATCGGTTATCGACTTTATATAAACTGTAGTCGACCTCATAAACTGTTGACTAACCAGCTAAGCGCTCACTCTCCATTATTCGGTGTACCATTCATTTTCGTCTAATTAGTTAATTAAATTCGATTTGCTATAACATTCAGTTAATCAAATCCTTGCGACTATTCTAATAACATAAACTGTTAGTACTTTAACATACATAATAATCGGTTGGCCTATTAGTCGTAATATCAAACAATTAATTATAAATGATTAATCTGTATATTTATGTATGTATGTAATACAATCATAATTGCTAAAGTTTGATTGCAATTAGTAATCATAACTATTAAGTAGAAATTTAATTATTCATTTAATCAAATTATAATTATAAGTAATCATGATTACTCCCCATTACGAAAAACATTTTTAAACAGGAATACAAATAAAAACGTACTTAAAATGTTGGTCTTATTCTTTGGTTATTACAAAATAATATTAACATTATTTCTTAGAGAATGATTAATAAAAAAGTACTGAATTTAATTTTAACAAGTAAGAAAAGGGATGTCTTCGACTGTGCCCAAGACTTTGCACCTTTCATGAATACGCATCATGGTTTTAAGTGTGCGATCCCTACTTACAATTAGTACAAACTCTGCAAAACTGATCATTTAAAGATACATAGCCCAACCCCCATTTATCGGAACAATCGTTTGTATGCGAGCTATGTGTTATGTAGGTCCGATTTGGGTGATTTTCACTACACACATTACATATATAATATGTACCAAAACTGCAATTTTACGTTTCTAGTCTTTTAATTGCAACAGTTATAGGCCAAAACCCCGTTTATCGGAACAATCGATTGTATGGGAGCTATTCATTGTATTGGCCCGATCATGCTGGTTCCGACAAATGATTAATGCTTTACAAACTGGCTGCCTCTTACCAAATTTCATTTTTGCGTTCAAACAGACAGACGAACGGACGGACAGACGGACATGGCTAAGTCAACTCAGCTCATCGCCCTGATCATTTCGGCATACTTATTGGTGGGTCCATCTCTTCTTCTTCTCAGACTTACAAACATCGGACCAAAGTTATAATACCATTTCATGTTCGTGAAAGGTATAAAAAGAAGACACCATGCAAGCAGTGTTATTCTCAGCAGTCCTATAACTGGGACAATATAAAGAATTGATTTTGGTATTCTGACAATGACGCTTCACGTATCTCTGTTCTCAGCTGTAGGGATTGCAACGCTCAAGTCACTTTGCTGAGCAAGAGCTTCGTCCCCGTCTTAACATTTTCAAAAATGGTATCCGAATCCGAGGCAGGAGCCTAACTGTAGTCTCTAAATCGGATAGTCTAGCATTAAATCCTTGTGCCCCTACAATTGTATGAATTATCCCCCCACTGGTACGCTCTCCGTCACGTTGTTTAAATGTAATGGTTTTCTAAATAATTCTCTTCCACGACGGACCCTATAGGTTTTCAGCTAGTCCGGTAGAATAAAGGATACGATGCAGAATGTCGTTCTGCCTTGAAAAAGAAGCAGCCTTTCTACAGGTTAACGATGTGTTCAGACACAATTAGTAGTGCAGGTGAATGCCATCGTTAGAAGAATTGTTGTCCCCTGTTGAGGAAAATGGAAACGTACGAGTATGAACGATAATTGAAAGTGTGAGGAGCTTAAGTAAGCTGGATGATAGGAATAATGAAAATTCGACCAAAAGGTTTGGCGGATGACGGAAGCTTTCGCGTACTTGGACTGCAGTGGCCATATTGTTTTTCTAGCAACCTGAGGCCTTTACCCATATCACGACTACGATGGAGCAGCATGACAATATCTTGGCTCACAAATAATATAGCTACGGAAAATGGCATACCACCCACCTAGCTTTTCTAATACTCATATAACGTTCGATCTAATATATTGTGCGAAACACTGGGAAAATATGCTCTATAAAGAAAATTTAACGTCTAATGTCGTAATTTTCACTTACAAAGAGCACACGTATTACTTGGTTTTCTTCTGAACTGATTTCTTGATTTTATTGCATTTTGAGCAGACCTCTTAAATAATGATTACTAACCGTAATGATTACCGTTTTGATTAATTATTTTCTTGAGAATCTATTTAACGATTGATTACCATTACTTTAAATTTTTAATGATTATTTTCCAAGTAATTAAAAAAATAATCAAACAAATCATGATTTTTACGATTATTAAAAAAGAATCAAAAATAATCCAAAAAAGTTGTCTTGATTGCTTTTGCTTATTCTTAATTTTTTTGGATTTTTTTGTTATTATTTGTGATTTTTTTCAGTATTGTTGTAAAAGCACATAAATATACACGTCAACAATACTGAAAAAATTAAAAAATCCAAGATAATCAAAAGTAATCAAAACAACTTTTTTTGATTATTTTTTGTTTTTCCTGCTTTTTTTATTTGTTTTGGTTTTTTTTTCTAATCGTAATCAATTTATAATTGCCTTTTCCGGAAAACCATTAAAATAACACCGCGTTACAAAAACGAGCTTTAGTTCTGTCCTATGAACCAAATATACTTTTTCGGAAAGAGGAGAAAATATATAAAAATACACGTGTATCGGCGATTTTCATATACACGTCAGAATTTTATTTTTTTATGTATAAGATATAAAGGTGGTAGTGTCCGTCTGTGCGCCTGTGTAAAAGACTTTGGATCGAAAAAAAAGGGTTAAAAATCGATCCAAAGTCTTTCACACAGGCGGACAGACTACGACCTTTATACTTTATACATAAAAAAAAATATCCTGACGTGTACATGAAAATCGCCGATAAACGTGTATTTTTATTTTTTCTCTCCTTTCCGAAAAAGTATATTTGGTTCATAGGACAGAATGTGTGTAACGCGGTGTAATCATTACCAATTAAAAAAGCCTTCTAATCCAATTTAACAGGTCTGATTTTAAGTTACTTAGTTTTATAATGGTTTTAGCTTAAGGTATTTAGAAATAAGATAAGAAAAAGCGGGTTGAAGTCACAGATAGATTTTTTCATCAGAATCCCATTTGTTGAACGACGAAACCAAGTAAGAAAGAGTGACTTAGTTTTGTTCCGTCACTGGAAATTTCCTATTCTGTTTAGTGCTTGATATTGATATTGCCAAGTATTTACGAATCAAGTAATGGAAAAGCACATATCCATAACTCAACTATTGCCTCGTTACGCCAATCAATTTAGTTTTTTATGAATGCATTTACAAATTAATTAAAAAACATTCGTTTATATGAATTGGCGAATGTGAACATTTCGTATAAAATATGGTTTGACTGTTGGTGGTATTTTTTTCTTGTTACCTTCACTTCTTATAATTTATTGTAATGCTAATTAGAATGACTTCAAGCTCACAAACAACTGCCTATAAACACTGTTTGTTATATGCATAAGATGGTTGTTGGTTGCACAGTGTTAGTAATTAATGCTCAAGAAAGCGGAAATTCAACAGTCACAGTAAGCCAATAACAAACAAGAAAAAAGCAACAAATATAGCCAATTAGGTAGTTGTAAGAACTAAAAAAATTAAAAAATTAAAATACAAACAAAACAGCGCAACAGCAAGAAAGTAAAAGTTCACCAATTTTACATTCCCGTGGTGTATATGCGTAAATGTAAATATATGTAAACATATACCCTGCCCACCAGCAATTGATAAAAATCTGGATAAACAGCGAGTCACGCTTACCAAACAACTGGATAAAAAAGTGGATAATTTTGTTCGGCGAGGTTCACTTTTGAACCATGTTGAAAAAGTTTTCTCTGTGTACGTGTGGGTGCATACTTTTAGGCACTTGTTGTTTTCCTTACAAATTCCAAAAATATGCGTTGTTTTAGTAAAATTTTGTGAATTTGTGGAATCAGAGTTTCACCACGGTTAGCCATGGTTGGTAGGGTATGTATGTACACATACAGGGTGGCTAATGAAAGCCGCTACCAAAAAAAAATTAAATAACTTTTTTTCTATTTAATGAATCTGGTTAATTTTTTTTTTATTTTGCAGATTGACTTTTACATTAAACAAAAATTTATAACTGGGACACTGAAACAAGAATTTGGATTGTCCGCCGCTATCACCCACTGGAGTCCGTAGTTTCGGTTCAAAGAGAGTATAGGCGCACGTTTGGCGGTAATCCTCCGAGCAGATGGACCATAATAAGACTTGTAAACAATTTTTCCGAGCATGGGACAGTCAACAGAAGGCCTTACCATCGAAACCCTTCAGTTCGAACGGAGGAAACAATCGCTGCTGTAGCTGCTGCCATACAAAACAATACACGTGTTTCGACAAGAAGCTTATCTGCTCAAATGGGTGTAAACAGACAGTCATTACAGTCAATTATGCACAAAGATTTGGACTTATTCCCATATAAAATTCAAATGGCCAACAAACTGAACGCTGCAGACTTGCCGATTCGCTTGGAATTTCGCCAGAAGACGCTTCAAATGGTGGAAGAGGATGGAAACATGTCTGACGAGGCCCATTTCGATTTAAACGGCAACATAAACAAACAAAATTGTCGAATATGGAGTGCTTCCAACCCACAGATACTCCATGAGACGGAATTGCATCCACTTCGTGTCACAGTGTAGTGTGCAGTTTCATCACGCTGCATTGTCGGGCCCTACTTCTTCGAAGAAAACGGTCACACCGTTACGGTTACTAGAGACCGTTACTTGAGCATGTTGAGAGAGTTTTTCTATCCAGAATTACGCCGAATGAGAATTTCTTTCAACTCTGTGTGGTTTCAGCAAGATGGTGCAGCTCCTCATATAGCCCAACCTGTTATGACAGAATTGCGACGAAAATTTCCCAATAAGCTGATATCCAGAAACTCCACATTCCGTTGGCCACCCAGGTCGCCTGACCTTACTGCACCTGACTTTTTCTTGTGAGGTTATTGCAAACAGGAAGTCTTCAAAGCAAAACCAACAAATTTGAATGAACTAAGGCAATCCATTCGAGAAACAATTGCGGCTATTCCTGTCTCAACTCTCCAAGCAGTAATGAACAACTTTTTGGTAAGATGCCGCACATGCATCGACGAGCAGGGGGGGCATTTAAATTCCATTATTTTTAAAACTAATTAAGCTATATTTAATAAAATTTAATGAGCTTTAACATGAATAAAAGAAAAATGAATTCCATACACTGAAAAAAAAATTATTTGAGTTTCTTAATGTAGCAAAATTCATCAGCCACCCTGTATTTAGCGGTTTTATATATGTACCATGGGGTGAAGGGTGGTGCGCGACCAACGTCTAGTTGGTAGTTTTGTGTTGTGTTTAAAAATAAAATAGGCGTACTTTCACGAAAGCAGCACGAAATATATCACTGTGGACAATTTGTAAACGTTTTAAGTCAAAAAAAAATTATAAACAAAATTTTAAGACTACTTTATATTAATGTCGTCAAAACCAGCAGCAAATTTGTCCTCGAACAAGAGGCAAAAGTGGAGTTCACATTTCCAAACATAGGCTATACATTTTTTAAAGCCCAAATATACATATACAAAACATTATATGCTTAATATCTAAGGTTTTTGAATACATTGTGAAAAAGGAAATTAACTGTGCTGTCAAGCGATTTATTATTGATAATCGGCATAGCTTCATATCCGGTAGATCCACGGTGTCAAACTTAACCATTTTCTATGAATTTTGGCTATCTGCCTTCAGTAACCGTTTTCAAGTTGATACCGTATATACTGACTTCTTCAAAGCATTTGACAGAGTTTGTTATTCAATCTTGATTTATAAACTGGATAGCTTGGGCTTCCAATCTATACTTTTATGTTTCATAGAGGTACCTTAATCAACGGAAATGTGTAGTCGTTATTGACAATACTCCCTTTAAACCTTTTATTGCCTCCTCTGAAAGGCCACAAGGTAGCACCTTTTGCAAGTCTCGATGCACCATTCCCACCACCTATTTCATTGATAGTTCTTGCATACCCACTCGTAATAAGATTGCTGACTTAGGTATAATTTTTGACTCGCTTTTTTCGTTGACAACTCATATAACCTCTACTATCGCTAAGTCCTCTTCGGTACTGGCTTTTTTCGGCAGTTTGGCTCGGGTTTTACTCTTCAGCTATTGTTTTCGTCTCTTGTACGCTCTTAGCTGGAATATGCTAGTTTTATTTGAAGGCCTTATCGAGGCTGTCATATCAAAGGCTTTAACGAGTACAGAAAGTATTTCTACGCTTTGGCTTAAAGGCCATTGAACAGATTCCATAACATAAAGTTCAAAACAGAAAAGTCATTATTTCGCTTACTTTTGTTTTCGACATTATTAACTGCGTGATTGATTCACCATGTCTCCTCGAGAGCACCAGCCTTCAATTTAGTAGAGTGCAATTTGCGCCATATATATTATTAATCTTGCAATCAATGTTTTCCTTGATGTTACATTAAAATAGCCCACTGCTTGTGGGTGCACCCAACTGGTACCGAAACTGCTAGTATGTTTGTTTGGCTGTTGCCAATGTCAAGTTCACTTGGTGGGCAAATTGCCACGAGCGCTAGCGTTGGGAAGCATACTTTCTTGTAAGAGAATATAATGCGAGGGAGCACCGGCGAGCATTCGTTATGACACCGGCATAGCACTGAGAAATAATTTTTTGCCATTTTCGCCACTAATAGAAGCATTAACAATTCCACTTCTTTGTACATTTTAATTTAAGATTTGTCCGCAAAGATAAGATTTTACTTAATTAATTTGCTATTTGTTTTTATAAATATTTACCAAAAGTCGCATGCTTTTGTGGTGGAATTTATTGCTCAACACGAGCGTAACCCGATATTGACGTAATTTTCCAGCAATTGAGAATGCTCTGTAGTACAAAAACAACAATAAATTTGCGTCGCCGCTTTACTTATTACCCGTATTAATGGCGAGTGAGTGCATGATTGTGCAAAACTATTAGTCAAGCAATTGTACAAATTACAGAAGTTGCAATTTATGGTTTGTTTGAGATGCAAACAGTGTTACCACATTGGAAGACTTCCAACAATATTGGTAAAAATAATCTTATTTGGAAGAAAGGTAAATTTTTTTTATTTTTTCGAAATGTTTCCAATAAAAGAAAAACTCAAGTGTTATTTCACTTTTTTGTTTAGAAATATAAATGTTTGTACATGCCAAACATTTTTGTAAGTAAAATTTCCATAGCTTTTGCCCAAAAAATAAAAATTCTACAGACCAAGATCCAACATGATAATCCCGACGAAGCAAACGTTCGCTTCCCAATAAAGAGTGAAGCCCTAAATTTCAGAACAAATAGATATAATTCCATAAAATATATCTTTCTTCAAAATAAGTGCCCCGTATTAAACGGTAAAGATGGTTTCTTGTCATAAATTTTTAAATTTGGTATTTCTTTAAATTAATAAATTTTTTCCTTACTGGCATCTCTGAATGAGATTCACCCTGTGATATTTTTCTACACGCGTTTGTGTATGTTTATCATTAATAGAGTATTGAATATTAGTACGGAGGCCAGAGTGTGCAAAACAACAAACCTTTTAGCAAACGTTTCAAACTTCTAAAATATCTTGTAAACTACCGTTTCGGGATGAATAGAGAAATCGATTTGGCCAAGAGATAGAAATAGCGGAAAACAGGTACCAAAGCAGATGGGATACTCACATGATAGCTGATTGTTGCTGGGAAATTATGCGTGATTGCGCAGGACAACTTCACGGGAGAAAAAGCACACACCAAATTTATAATTTCAAAATAAAAAACTTGAAAGTACTTATTTCGAAGTTTACAGAAATTGATTAAAGCGCGATGTCCTAGGAACGACTACATGTATATAAAAAATATACATATATATAGATGAAATAGAAATAACAGTAGCTTGTTTCGAAATAATTTTACATATACACTGGTTAACAAATTGTTAAATAAAAACGTTATATAAAAAAAAAATTTTTTTTTCTTCGTTATTTTCGTTATTATTTTTACAGTTTCTCTTATATTTAGCAATATAAGTTAACACTTCATATATAGCTAAAAGTGGCGAAAAAGAAGAAAGCGGTGTTGAAAAGATGTAATTTCAAAGACATCATATCATCGTGTTGATATTATACATAGAAAAACATTTATGGGGCAATGCATACCTTAATTTATAAAGAAGGAGTTGTTGTTGTTGACCCCTATCTTACAAACATTTCCAAAATCATGACTATGAATGAGCTCAAGGCCACTAATAATTTTTCTATAGCGAAAATTATTATTGTTTTTTATTTTTTAATAATTTATTTAATTATTAAAAGTTTTTAATTGAATAGAAAAATAAATATTATATTTTAGGCAACAAAACCACTCTAGACCATTGTAATTGATCTACCCTATTTGATTCATGATCAATGAAAAAACAAATTGTTTAGGTGTGTTTCGGAAGCTATAGTAGGGATGCCAATAATTGCCCATTTGTAGTGATTCAACAACTTTTTCGGAGTTGCGGAGTACATTTGGATGAGTTTTTAAGGAAGAATACCGCTAAAAGTGTTATTGTTTCGATATATAGTTAGATAATTGAAAAAGTATTGAAGCAGGGAATATCTCCCGCGACAGTCAATATCTCCTTAAGAGGTAGTTGGTTCCGTCGTTCTACGAATTTTAGAAATTCTAATCCGCCTTTTCCTATCTTGTTTCTAAAAACCTTCCGCTCAAACCGTTATAAAACCAAGGAACTTAAAATGCACATAAATCAAAAAATCAGTTCAGAACAAAACCAAGTAACTCTTGTGCTCTTTGTTAGTAACTGAAAATTTTAGTAGAGATAACAGGATTTTCTAACAAAAATCATCAGCAAATAATTTTTAAACGTCAGTACAAGTTTCTGTTTGAGTTTCGCTCTCTTAGTCGATGCAAAAACAAACAAAATTCATTTTTTAATTGAGAATTGTTGGAATTTTCACAAACAATGTTAGTAATTATTTCACAAAACCAAGGGACTTTTACAGATGCTTAGTTTAGTTTATTTTTTGAAAGTATTTGAGATAATTTTAATTGCAGGGATAAAAACTTACGTTTAGTTTTTGTTTGTTTCCATACTCTGAGGTGGGTTAGATAATTGAAGTTACTTGGTAAAATGACTTGTGTTCTGACTTTTAGCGTTCGGAATTGTTACAATTGAACGGTTAACGGTGTGACGGCGCTGTTGTTGTCGCGTGTGTAGACACAGTTAATAAGAAACTTTGAATTTGTTATTCTTTGTCATATGTTTTATTGCACATCATCGTTTAATTGTTGGAATTGAATTTTGTTTGAACGCGATTCAATTCGATTTTGTACTTGGTTTGTAGCGTTTCATCGGCGCTGTCATTATGCAAAGACGGGTTGATGTGTGCGGACGTTTAACGGTGAAAATAAACTAAATACCTACATTCAAACAAATCTTAGTCCTTGAATTCTATTTCGGTTTATTTGGTGAAAAAGTGTGCTCGAAGTGCGTGAAAAGCTCTTAAGGATAATTCTAGCCTGTGAACTAGAAAAATGTAAACTGATTTCTGAGTTCGAAATGGTTTATTCAAATAAAAATTCTGTACAATTACAATTTGAAAGAGCTTGCTTTCAAATTGCTGGTGGTGGCAACTTTAAATTTTAAACCTACGACTTGAAGCAATCTACCACCTTATTGCGATTCCGAACGATAACTTCATTTGCAGCTGGCCAATCAGAAATACTTTTAACAGAGACTTCAGTTGTGTAGATCTTATTATAATTGTTCTAATTCCTATAAATCAAGTAGATGAACTTAAGTTTCTGGTCGAAGCGTCCTTTTTCCTAAGCCGCTTCTGTGAAGTAGGGAGCTGTAGATCATTGGAATATATTAAGGTGAAGCCGTCTATTATAAATCAGAAACTTATTGTTGTTGTTGTTTGTAACTACAAAAATACTTCCAGAAGCTTTTGGGGAGTGTTGTCGAAAGTGACAGCCCTTTGCTGCATATGAACTCGGTGCACTCCGGTACTCCCTTGCGGTACATGCCCGACTGTTGTGGAAGCGATTTAGTACAGGGTGGCGCAAAAGTAATCCTCCTATCAGAAAATGCTATAAATTTTGCGATTGGCCCCTAAAGTCAGTTCTGTTTTGACATTTGTGTAGTAAACACATGCGAAATACACGTTAATAAACAATGTTATGATACACTGCTCCAGAACGCGGAATATTGCTGACTATTTATTTGACCAATAATCGGTCGGGGCCAAACGGTTACTGTGAATGGTGAGCGCTACAGAGCAATGATCAACGAGTTCTTTTTGCCGCAACTTGATGAATTGGGATTGGAAAACATGTGGTTCCAACAAGACGGTGCAACAGCACACACTGCACGTGCCACAACCGATATGCTGAACATCGGAAGCTTACTTTTGCGCCACCTTGTATGACCAGTGCAACCTTCTAGGTCATGTGACGATGGGTAATGAGGGGCATCGTATGCGTAGACCAACCATCGAGTGGCACCCCTGCAAAAAATGCGATAGGTCTAGGATGAATCCGGGATAAGTCGTAAAGGATCATGCGACCAATGCCAGTTTTGATCTCTTTGTATGGATTGAAGTGATCTCTCTTCTTTGAGCATGCCCTATGAAAAGACTAATTGGTCCCTCCCTTTCATGCCCAAAGGGTATTGTCGGACAAGTTTACTTTCAACAACTAAAAGTAGGCTACAGAAGTTAGATCGACTTATTTCAACTATGCCTAAAACGGAATAGTTGGTATCAATTGTAGCCCACTGTAGACGAAAGTTATTGATCCCGGATGAATCTCTTTAGAGATCAGTCTCACGATTTTTTGCACGGAAGTCATTACCTTTGTGCATTTTAGTCGCCCCTCAGGGGTTATTCAATTATTTATAAACATTTATTTTGAGTTTTTGGACATCCAAAAGTTTATATTTTCATTTTACCTGGGTTTAGAATAATTTCACTTATTATTAGTAAGGAAACAGGAAAAAAAAATAATAAAACGAATCAGAAACTCCATGGCTTCAACTCATGAGAGATAGACGAATGCATACTAAGCAGTTTTATAGATCCAAAAAGTATAACACTCACAAGCTAAGAAAGTTTTCCCTAATGAAGGATAAATTGGGGGCATGATCAACACAATCGAATGCCGGCAGAATTTTTAAAGCCCTAGGACTCATATCGTATGGCGCCTGGGCTTTCGATTTCCACAAAACTCTTCTAACTATATTGGGGGGGTGATGTAGGAGAATTTTGCGGCCAATCAGAGAGCCGGCAGACTGGAAGGAAAAACTTAATCGATCCAGATCACTTCCGTCGCACATAAATTTCACAAGTAAATAAATTGAATATCCCATCAACAAAATACCAAGTGAAAAAGAAGTGACACCAGAACTTACTTTCGAGGAGTTTTTCAAAAGCCGCCAAGGTTTTGATTGGGCGGGCTTACAATATATGACAGCACAAGTTGATATTAGTGGTTTTGTTCAGCTAATTTTTGTGTTTCCTCTATAGTCGCTATATCTGCAGTCCTGAATATCAACACAGTAGTGCATCGACAACTTGGTTTGCAATTCGTCCATGTCTTTTCCCTCCAAGTTTCAAATGCAAATGTAATGACTGACATTGGATATCAAAATCCGTTTGTTGCCTATATATTTCAATTGTTGATACAGTGCAGTACGCCCAAATCAATTTATACGGAGTTTTCATCTTTGCAGATAAGCAAATATTTTCACAAATTCCATTTGGGCTATTAATTAGCTGTTGCGTGTTCAAGCCCTCGAACATGTCTGCCCATCAACTTTTGAAGTGCACACGGTGACAAAGTAAACTATTCTTCAGAAAGGCGAATCTTCAAATTAGTTGTAGAACAACAATAAGTTTTACTAGTGGCACTTAAGCAACTGATTTCCCAAAGTGTTTAAAAAGTTGTTGAACGATAGCTACTCGAGTATAGAGTGGTTATAGTAACAGTGCAGCTGGTATGGATTAAATTTTTTTTTTGTACTTTTGAAGGTCTTGCAAACTAGGCTGCCATATTGAGAGAAGTTATATAAAAGGGTGCACAAGTTGAGGGTGATATAAGAAAGAAAAGTGGGGAATGGGGTTGGAATATTTCAAGATCCTTGAAGCACTTAGCGTAAGAAAGGATTATAACAGACTGATTACGATTTAAATCATAATCCGAAAGCATTTGAGATATGGAACTTAATCACAATACTTATTGGAGCACTCATTATTGATCGCTTGATATCCATATTCTACCTACACATTTTGGTGCACTCTGTTCCACATATTGGTCGATAACTCAAAAGCCGGTAAAGTTATGGCAATAAGGGATATCTTAAATTTTAAGTTAGACGTCTAGTAATGAAACGGTGAAAGTTGCACTCAATCCTGTTCAGTAGTTTTTGAGTGATATGCGCCGAAACATATGGACAGACAGGATCCTTTTGGATCCTGTTGGCTTAATAATGATCCCTTCTATCAGTTGTTCCCGAATATCTGCAATTTACAGACATCAACCTGTTACAATGTTATTGTATGTAGAGAATGATGGACTTAGTTTTTCGATAGAAAGCGTATATCAACCGACATGGCGTATAAGTAACTTTAGTTGAGTTACAATTTCATTACGAGTTAAAATTGTTTTAAAATTTACACACCAAAAAGCGTTGATCGGAGGAGAGAAATGAAGAGATATGTATTTGTACACAAGTTTAGTTATAGCTTACTGATATACATACATTAGACTGGGCCAAGAAAAAGAAAATTGTTTGTTTTAAAGTAAATTGATATTAGCCGATTTTTTTCACAAGGACTTAGCGGCTTGTGAATAAAATGGCAAAATGAAATTTTTTTTTGCAAAAATTTGAAATTTCATTTGAAAACCAAATGTGAACTTGTGGCTTGCAAAATAGCTGCATACAGTTTGTAGGAAATTACATTGCCCACTAAAAAGTTTCAATTGGAAATTTTCCAAAGCTGGCCCCTTGTTAAAAAATTAAAAATCAATGTAACGGTTTGGGGTCTTTAGTTCTAAGCCTTGCCCTTTCAATTCTAAGCAAGATTTTTTTTTTTTTTAATTTACTCTTGTATGCACATTTATCGATATAACATCTGTGCAGAAAAACTCAGTCATAAACTTAGTAAGTGCAGCAGACGTCATTTGTATGCACGTTAAATGGAAAATCGATTCTTCATCAATATCAACAAAAGCTTTATTCTATAGTAATCAAATATTTATAAATGGGGTGGTGCGGTCAGTTGGTTGGTTATAATTCTCCTCTTCTTAGAAGATCAACAAATTAATAAAACTTGGTTACCTTGTGGTGTAAATAAATTTCAGCGAGTATGAATAGAAACAAAAAACTGGAGTAGTCAAACCATGTTTACATATAAAAATGTACATATCTACATCTGCAGAGCTCGGCAACTGATTAGAAATAAAAATAAATTAGAGGTTCTTAAAAAAAATTTTTTTTTTTCACTCAATTTTTTGGTCACAAAATATAAAGAAAAAACTTGTTTAGTATTTATAACAATAACGGAGTTTTATTCCACAGAAAAAATGTTCCCTACGAGGTCCATAGTCCACCGTAAAAAACAAATTATATCTCGTATACTCCTGAAAGATTTGAGAGATAAGTTCTTCATTAAATTTCTTATATGCCTTATATCTTCGCTATGTGTGTGTGAAGATCATCTGAAATCCGGCACTATTTATTCTACCGTGTATTTTTCTAAACGACCGGCAAAAAGTTTAGTGAGGGATCACCCAATTGAAATCTTATTTCAAAAAAGCCCTATTTCAGTCATACTTTCAACGCCATATCTCAGCAGTTGATTCAAAAACACCCTAACTCAATTGATGTTGCATCGAGAAAGGGCAGTTTTGAAACTTATTCTGAGATAGGGGGTTCTATAACAAAATTCTAGGTTGGGAAGTTTTTCAATCGTCAAGTCCGAAGTTGTAATGATCATATTTCCTTGCCTCCTTCTCCATTAAGGCATTAAATCAGTTTCCATGATCGGCATTACTGAAAGTTGGACTTGCATCATGATCTGATGGTCTCTTTTCCTTTTATTTTCTAATGTGATTGGGTCCATAGCCCGTGGTATGCAGAATTTTGAAAATAAATGAGGGTACAATAATAGTAAAAAAAAAAATAAGGGAGAAGGGCAGGAAGTATTAGTAGGATTGATCACTTTACTGGAATTAAGACTTGTAGAGGTTTTCGAAATCACCCTTGGGCAGTACTTTTATCATAATCACTTCAGAAAAATTTTCTTAGTTAAACAAATCTATTACATTAATCAATAAATAAAGAGGAGATTAAGGCTTAGCTTCTCTACCAACTTGTGGTGTGCTGCTTCTAATTTTTCCTACAAATTGGCGGGATCTACAGTTCCTTTTCGATTACGAACTGCATTTGCAAAGCAGAGGAATTATTGCTGAGAATCCTTTTATGACAGAAATACACTCGGAGAGTTTCCCAAACCACTGACTGAGGGCGACCCCGTTTTGAAAAAACGTTTTCAAACCACGTTTGTTGTTACCTGTACCAGGGCTCGAAGCTTGGACCTTCGGTGTGGTAAACAGCTTCCTTGTAAGTTACGGGAAGTAAAATATATACAACGCTCCATTTCACTTACCAATATATGTTCTTATTTATGTTAACAATAGCACTTGGCAACTACTATATAAACAGAATAGCATTGATGTCACCAAAGATTTTGTATGGGATGTCTGCCTACGTTAGTAGGCGTGGTCGGCTTGCCATTTTGCTTGTTTTTACTGTTCATAATTTCCACAAAAAAAAAACACGCCTCGTAACAAGCGGTGTGTTTCCAACATAAATGGTGCTGAAGTTAATTACAGTGGAATTTCACAATTTGTTGTGGGCGGTTCCACTCCCATTTTTAAAAACTTTGGAAAATCATTAATAGCATGTTTCGCAATATTTGATAACAAGAAAGGGCGTGGTTATGGTCAGATTTTGCGCATTTTAAGTAGTAAGCGGTATCACAATTTTTACTCAAGTTATCGTGTGCATGAACGGACGGACAGACATGGTTCAATCGATTCCTCCATTCATTATAGGAACTTTGACATATGGAGCTCTACATATTATACCGTTACACACCACCCTTATATGCAGAAAACTACACAGGGTGTTGCTGCTAGTATAGCTGAATATAAAAGCTTAATTGGTCTGACCTGCAGTTGTTTCTGCGGCTTAGGCATTTAATTAAAATTTCACGCTACAAGTCAATCCGGCTACACGTCACACAGCCCTTGAGGTATATGTTTCTTTAAAATTGTTTATAATTCAACTGTCCAGATATCTAATAAGCTGTCGACAGTTGCAACAAACATTTGTAATTACAACTACTTACATATATTTGTATCTATGTATATATGTAAATAAATCATTTACCGGTTTGCTTTCAAATCAACAGCTGTTTCAACGATCAGCTGTTAAAATTTCAATCAAAGCAAATCAATGCGCACCGATACAATTACAAATATTACAAAAAAGCAGACATTTATTTGCTCGAATTGTAGTATTTAGCAAACACGCTGACTGGCAAGTTTACACGCGGAAAAAATAAATAAACTTAAAAGTGCATTACACCAAACAGTTGTACTCACAATACTGAATTCATACATATGGACATAAACCAAGAAATTTTAATGAAGTACAAATGTGTAGTAACTGAAAAATAAAACAAAAAGGCTTTTAAAACCAACGAATATAAGCGCGTATATACATTAGACTGGGCAAACACAATTTTTTTTTTCTTTTTTTTAAATAATTTTATTATATTTTTCTGAATTGACGAAGAAAAAGTGTGAAAATTTCAGAACATAATTTTAACTTTCAAAGGTCTATCACTGCAAGTTAAGGTTTTTTAAGACTTATCTCATTTTTGCTTTCAAACTGCTAAACTATTGAAGTGAAAAAATGTAGCTGCATATAGTTTTGTAGGAAATTGAATTCCACACAAAAAATGTTTAATGAAAATTTTCATCAGGCGAGCCGTTCCAGCTGAATTAAGGTTTATAGATTAGTATGGTTTTCCTATTTTTACTTTGCAAATTTGTTAAAAACGGACAAATCAATCTGGAACAATTATAAACAAAAATTCTAAAAGAAAATTGAACTTTGAATCCGAATCAGATATCAGAATTAATTAACAGAGCTCTTAAAATTAATTTAAGGTTCTGAATTGTTTTTTTTTTTTTTGCTTAGTCTTGTATACATCCATTCTCTCCGAAGTATACATAGCATAATTAAAATTTAAAATCAAAAATTTCACGTACTGACATACCTCCTATGTGGGTATATACAAGTCTTACCATATCAGTCTAGAATAATTTAGTTGCTTAGTTTTGTGTTTGTCGCCGACAAGTGATAACCATAGATAAATTGAATACAGCCAAAATAGATTTGTTAGTAAATAGCTTAAAACACTTGTGCGTAGTAACTTAAACCAAAACTCAGAAACTAAAACATTAAGGCAAATATATTGCACAAGGGTGATTAAACGGGAATAAAGAATAAACAGAAAAAAAGCTACAGGGAAAGACACGCCTTAACCTTAGCAGGGCTATATTCTAAAGAAAAAAAAAATTGTAGACCAGTGTTATTCAATTTACTTCAAGACCGATTTTGTTTTTAGAAAAAAATCACTTTCGGCTCAGGATAAAGTTAAATTCGATATAACTCGGAAACAATTTGAATTATTTACATAATTTTTTGTACAGAGGTCCTATAATTATTTAATAGCAGGGAAGAGTTAAAGGAGAGGGAGATTGAAAAGCAGTTGCTCAGAAAAAAAAATAAAATCAGCATTTAGAATAGGAATAGTAACAGAGATAAGCAGAGTTAACTGAAAAGAATGAGGAAACTTAAAAGTAGAAGTAGAAAAAACGAAAAACAAAAATGGCGGAGAGAGTCAATTTTCGGTTGCACTACGTATGACTAGTCTCCTGGTGGACAACAAGTATTTTGAGCACAGTACACCACAGAATTATACCTATTTAATACTTATTTTAATTTTAATTCAAAGTTTTAATTTTATTTAACCCCGTTCAAAGTTGGATTAATTTGAATTAAAATTATTCAAATAAAAAAGAAATTACGGGTGAAATGTTATTTGCTGTTCAAAAAATGTTGAATAACGAAAAAAAATATTTATTATTCAATCATTTAAGAATAAAAAATAAATACGTCGAGATTCCGCAATCCGCTGTACTATACCAAAATATGTGCACACATGGGTAGTGCATATATTTCGGAATAATTCAGGTTCATTGAAGTGATATGAAATTTGTATTTTAAAACCAGTTCAGTATCATTCCTGGAGAATATAGGGTTTTTTTTCTTGTCTTCAGGACCATTTCGGGACTATGTTACAGCACAATTAACCACAGAAAAACTAAGAGATCCACGTCGAGATGTCGAAATAATAGTGATATCCTACCCATGGAAAAAACAGGGATGCATGGAATATTGCAGTAATATGTCGCAGTGGTCTGAGATATTTACTTTAAAGGAACACCAAAGTACCTGATATAAGTTTATCTCGGATTATAGACAGCAAAATTTTCAAAGACTTCTACTTCTTTTTGCATCTGCAAGTTTGAGCATTACCTTCATATTCAGGCAGGTTAGATTAGGTTGAACTGGCCGGTCTGTCAAGACCTCACATAGATTGAAAATGTCCATAGTGCTACGAGTAGCTTCTTACACCAGAAAAGAAAACCCTATCAGGAACCAGGATTCACGTTAAAGAATAATTTCGTCCTCTTGGCCAAAACTAGAAGCTTTCGAGACCTAATTTATTCGCATGCGAAGCCAAAAGGCAGTGCCCAGTAAGTATGCCCACCATGAGCCTACTGTCCTTCCTTTTCAGGGATAGGAGTAGTTTAGTTCACATTCAGGCAGACTAAGCTCAAGTTTTATGCTTGATTTATTTCGGTATTAGGACCTTTTTCGGAGACACTTGGGGACTATTTTCTGTATAATTTCGGGAGTATTACGAGATTGTGTTGGTAACTTTCCGTAAGTGGTACAGAATTGCACCCGAAATGATCTTTTCATGTACCCGGAGAAAACCAAATAGTCACAGCAATAGCTAAACGTTCTCGAGAAACGGTTCTGAAGTAGCACTAAAGACCTTGAGTAAATCCCTACAGTGAATCTCAGTTTATCCCAAAATAACCAGAAAAAACTTCACAGTTAACTATATATATGCACATACGAGTATAAAATCGGGGGGATCTCTAGGCACATATTTTTTATTCGTAAACAATTAAATAATACTTCCAATTTTTATACGTTATTCAAAGTTTTGTAAATGACCAAACCTGAACACGTGTATGAGGTGCATTTACATTTTTTATATATTCTTATTGAAAATAGACGGAAATGTAAAATAAGAAATAGTAATTAATACCATACAAATGTCTTGGCAAAGGTTAAAGCGTTTGCATATATTCGGCGCCATTTCCTGGTCATTATAAAGCGGTGCGTTCTTTTTGCAACGATTAAAAATCAAAACAAAACGTGAGTAGCTACTACTAGTTTCAAACACGGCGTCAGTGAGACAAAACTTAGACTATCATACCCTGAGCCACACAACGATCAGATAGCCTGGAGGAATGGGCACTGGCGAACTCCGTGCAGCGAAGAGCTTTCTATAGCTTCGATTCATCCTTCATCAGATTCATGTAATATCAAGCTTGAGCACTACCTTTTTATCTAGGCAGAGGTTACAGAGCACTGATTGAACCAGATGAAGTTATCAATCTTCAGGAAGAAATACTAGTGTGGATAGTTCGAGATGAGCAAACTTCTAGTGAAACCATACCGCTACTCCAACCAAGACTACTACCGTGATAAACTTATCACACAAAAAATTAGGCCATCTATAATTAGAAGCAATATCTAATAATGACCTGATTACTGACAATGAATACGACTATTTACTATCAAATTTGCCACCATCAATTTGTACAAGGGTAAACATTTTAGCCCAACCCAAGCGGAAACAAATTAAATATCATAGTAGTTATTTGAACGGTTTGAAGTTTGTTTAAAATTTAAGTACAAATTTTCGGTCCCAATGGGTTCTCTGTGTAATATTATTAAATACAAAAAGCGCACACTAATTGCCCTCATAATTAAGATAGCAACACTATTGGTCTTAAAAAAAGCGAATTATCTTATTTGGACATTGATAATACAGTGTTTGCAAAAACAAAATAAGTGATTATTCATGTAAAATATATTGCAGCTGATAAAACAAAATAAAATAAAATTAAATAAAATAAACTGAAATAAAAATAAATAAAATAAAATAATATAAAACATAATCAAATAAAATTAAATTCAATAATTTAAATAAAATAAAATAAAATAAAATAATATAAAACAAAATAAGTGATTATTCATGTTAAATATATTGCCGCTGAGAATATTCAATATTCGTGGTTAGATTTGTGTGCAATAAAACAAAATAAAATAAAATAAAATAAAATAAAATAAAATAAAATAAAACAAAAGAAAATAATATAAAATAAAATAAACTAAAATAAAAATAAACAAAATAAAATAAAATAAAATAAAATAAAATAAAATAAAATAATATAAAATAAAATAAACTAAAATAAAAATAAATAAAATAAAATAAAACAAAATAAAATAAAATAAAATAAAATAAAATAAAATAAAGTAAAATAAAATAAAATTTAATGAAATTAAATTAAATAATTTAAATAAAATAAAATAAACTGAAATAAAAATAAATAAAATTAAATAATATAAAACAAAATCAAATAAAATTAAATTAAATAATTTAAATAAACTAAAATAAAATAACATAAAATAAAATTAAATGAAGCATACTAAAATAAAATAAGACAAAATAAACTAAAATAAAATTAAATAAAATAAAATAAAATAAAATGAAGCATACAAAAATAAAATAAACTAAAATAAAATACAATAATATAAAATAGAGTAAAATAAAATAAAGTAAAAAGTCTAGATAGGAAGAGCAAAGTAAAATATTTTAAAGGAAAGGAGCATGAATGAAGAGCGCCTAAAAAAATTACAAAAAGTCTCTATAGTTGAACATATCCATTCATATAAAAAAAATTGTAAGAGCTCGACGCCTGTGTTTGGTGTCATTTCAAAAAAATTGGATACCGGTGTGTCTGTATGTTTTTATCTCATCACTGCTGCATAGAAATTACAGGAATTTCTCCAAGTTGTCCCAAACCATTTTCATACATGCGAAATTGGAAATCTGTACATAAAGCATAGCTAGCCAAATCAAGAATTCTTCATTATGTCTATGATTCCTTAATTTTCGCAAGTATCTCAAAATTAATTAAAACAACTATACTTTTATACATATATAGTAAGTACCCTCGTTATATTTTTACTTATAGATAGATACATGAGCACATCACTTAAGCTGATTAAAAATTTAATGGAATAAAGTCGTACAAATTTTAGACAAAAATTCGCAAAATTTAACAAAAATACATCGCTGAAAATGACTAACCAAGCGGAATTGATAAAATTGACAAATGGCAATTCAGCGCATAAACTTTTAGTTGTTAAAGAACTTGATAAAACGAAACCACCCAAGCCACTAGGCGAAAGTAACAAAGCGGTTTTGCGTCAGGTGAGTTAACTCAAAGTGTCAAGCAGTAGTTTCCTCGAAAAGCGGTGCCGCTATATTGCGGGTGCTAAATAACGTTAGCTTTTGTCACCGCCATGAGCGGCACCGCTTTGTTGTAAACTTACATGAACGTATTTCCACTTTCTGGCGATTTCATTTACTATATTTGGCGGTCTTTAAATTTTTTTTGTGAATTTATAATGTGAAAACAATTCTTGAAATGTCTGAATGGTTGCTTTTGTACAAATTTCAATGTTTTTGACAACCGGCTCCACTGCTTTGTGACGGCCGCTATGTAACGGCACCGCTTTCGAGGTAACCACGTTGTTTAAGCGACATAAGCTGTAGTCATTTCTTTAGTTTATTTCATTTGCATTGCATGCAATTCGCAATCAGCTTATGAAATATTCCAAAGATATAATATGTGTTTTGCAATCCCAAATCGGGCCAACAGTGCTCGCCCACAATTAATACATACAAGGTGTAAAGGTGCCTCGCACTCCCCGTTCTATATAGAACAAATCATTATAATAAAAACAAATTATATTAATCAAAAGTTGTCTCCTATGCAACATGTACTCCGCACCCCCCGTTCTACTCTCTGAACAATTAATAAAATTATGTACACTAAAATAACTTTAAAAAACTACTCGCCCTCCGTAAAGCATAAACACACGCCTTTAGAACGCACAAATTAAAGAACAACAACAACAAATTAAAGTAAAATAAATCCTATAACAAATTTCAATTTCACAGGAACTGATGGTACTCCTTGGAAACACATGCGTTGTAGCATCTGGCATGTCTGTAGCATTGCCATCCGTAACGCTAGCTCAATTAACAAATCCAAGTGATATATATAAATTGAATACAGAAGAGAGCAGTTGGTTTGGTGAGTATTATGAGGTGACATTAGAGGTATTGCCTTATTAAAATAATTGACTTGATGGACCATCGACAAATTATCAGCTGAGCAGAAGATCATCCGATCTGGTGCTTTAAAAACTCAAACGTCCGAGGAATATTCTGTAGAACGCCTCTTAAAGCATTCACAGCACAAATGGGGTTGCAGAAAGATTTTACGCTTTTTTGTTTACGAAATGTAAAGAGTTCATATCAACAACCACGTAGCCTGAGACATAGACAAAGGGGAACGAAGAGGAAGACTATGACCAACAGCAACAGTTATCCTAACTATAATCGTAACGAACAGCCACCAACCACATCCCTCGCAATAACTGTTACCGTAGCCATAGCAATGACCGTAACCGTAAGTAAAATCTAGCCGAAACCATAACCGTATCGCTTAGAGTAGGCGTTACTGTAGGCCTCAATCGCAGCGCTCGTACTTCCTAAATCGTGACTGTAAAACCAAAGCCTTGACCACAGCAGTAAGTTTAATGATAGCTTTTACTATAACTACCACCGTGATTGTAAGTGATAAGATACGGTTACGGTTAGGGTTGCGGTTATGGTGATGGTTATGATTATCGTCGCTTTTACGGTAATGGTTAGCGATTTACTTACGGTTATGGTAATGTTTTTGGTTATGCTTAAATTTTTCTTTATATTTACAGTTGAAATTAGGGTTATGGATATGGTTGTAAACAAATATTTAAATATTGTTACAAAGCAAAGAGTATTTGGTCGTTTGGGCACACTCTTCTTCATCAATCTTGAACTTTTAGAAAGAGTTTTTCTCTTTAGAACAGCTTTTAATTTTCCTTAACTGCCATCAAAAAATATTCAAATAACACAGATAACTCTATTGTTCTATCCCTCTCCCAGCTTCAATAAATAATATGTCCTCCCCACTTGGCGCTTTATTAGTCGGTTACCTTATGGATCGTATCGGTCGTCGGAACACAATGTTATGCACGAATTTGGTTGGCATTATCGGTTTGACGCTGTTAGTAACGGCACCTTATCAGAGCTCACGTGATGCCATTTATATACAGTTACTCAGCGGACGTTTCATATGTGGTAAGTTAAAGACAAAGAATTCATAAATATATTTCCAGTACTTCTTCTTTTACTCTGCGGCTAGGTTTAATGATCGGTCTATCACTTTCACCTGTTGGTGCCTATGCAGCTGAGATAAGTTTGCCACGCATACGAGGACGCCTAATTATGGGCACGTCCATTGCTATAGCCACCGGAATACTGTTGATGTATGTGCTGGGATATTTTATACGAGTGAGTTTTGTTGAATTTGTGCAAATTGACATGGAATGACTCATTCATATTTCTTCAACTGATTTGATTAATTTCGCTTACTTTTCTGCTCACAGAATAATTTTACATTGATCTCAATTATAACGTTGATTTATCAATGTTTTGCTTTTTGTTGTTGTTTGCCAATGCCCGAATCGCCAAGTTGGTTGCTGCAGAAAGGTTATGAAGAGCGCGGACGCAAGTCGCTTAAATACTTTCGTGGTCTCTCTAGTACAGGTAAGACGTATTTGCGCTTAACATTAACAACATCCAACTCTTTCACACACACTTACTTTTTATCTAAATTAGATACTCACGTTTACGAGGAATTCGAAACCGAATTGGCTTCCATCAAAAAGAACTCGGACAATAGCCGCACAGCTGCCGCCAATGAATCGTTATTGCAAGCGATAAGTGCCCCAGAAGTTTACAAACCTTTAATTATGATGATCGGTTTCTTCTTTTTCCAACAATGCTCCGGTATTGTTGTTGTCATAGTATTTGCTGCCCAAATTGCCACACGCGCTGGCGTCTCTGCCGATCCTTTACTTGTTGCGGTGTTTGTGGGCGTGGCGCGCATCACCACCACTTTCTTAATGGGTATGATTTTCGATAAATTTGGACGTCGTCCAGCGGGTATGATATCGGCGACTGGTATGACCATTTGTATGTTGTTGCTGGCCGCTGGCGGTTGGTGGCCCGTCATAGGCGAACATTTGCCACTACTTTCCGCTATAGCTATTGTCTTACACATCATCTTCTCGACAATGGGTTTGCTTACATTGCCATTTTTCATGATCTCCGAAGTATTTCCGCAGCGTGTACGTGGTAGTGCCAACGGGTTTTCGCTATGTCTTGGACTTGTTTTCTCATTCGCTGTTGTTAAGTTGTATCCCACAGTGGAGTCTCTCATAGGCACTGCCGACTGTTTTGCGATTTTTGGTGGGATATCTTTGCTTGGTGCCGCGTTTATTTATTTCATTGTGCCCGAGACGAAAGGTCGCACATTGCTCGAGATTGAGAATTACTTTCGTACAGGGCGACGTGTCACAAATGCGGAGGTGGCTCGGAGACAATCGCAAATTGCGCTAGAGGAGGCCGCAGGTATTTATCGCTCTGACACGGAATTGAATGAGGTATTCTTAAAATTGAGTAAAGTGGAAGATGGCGAGAAGAAAGAGAGTGAAAAGGAATGATCAAAGGAGGTACGTCAATCCGTGGAAAAACTGCGCCAAAGAAATAAACTTAAGATACGGGTTATTTAACCATAGAGTTTGTAGGAACAATTGTACTTCAAGTAAATGCTACATACCGTTAGCGTAGTAAAGAAAGGGGCTTCCCTTTTTCTTTTAAGTTCTCAAGTTAAATGTAGAAAATGTGTGTTACTCCCTTTCCGTACTATGAAACGTAGCCGTATTAACAATCAAACTGTGATTTATGTAAGTATGTATAGCTCCAAGAATGTTTCTGTTAGATAAATATATATACTTATAAAGGCAATAAAGAATAAAATTGCGAAAAAAGTACAGAGCTTGAAATTACTTAATTCCGCTGTTTTCCTTTTAATTTTACCGACATGATTGCATCGACTTCGGTCCAGCTTTTAGTATCGGTAGGGGCCCTAATTTCAGTTTCTATTACAATTTCGAACCCAGCATTATATTCGGTTAATTTGCAGTCTAAATTCCAGTTCCGGATGCAATTCCAATCAGTTTCCAGTTCCAATTCTGTTCCAGTTTCCCTACCGTTTTAGTTAAAGGTTCCAGTTTCACCTTCGGATTCAGTTCCAATTTGATTCCAGTTTCAGTTTCAGTTCCATATTACAGTTTGGTTGCAGAGTTAAGTTAAAGTTCAAGTTCCATTTCAGTTGCAGTTTCTGTATCGGTTTCATCAGAAGGTTCGGTTTCGATTCTTATTTTAGCTTCGGGTTTCGTTCCAATTTTGGTTTCAGATTCTTTTTCAGTTTCACTTCCAGATTCAGTTGCGAAATTTGTTATCGGTCTCAGATTCAGATTCAGTTCTAGTTTTAGATCCATTTCTGTTCTATTTTTAGTGTCCGTAGCAGTTCCAAAATAAGGTTCGGTTCCGAATCCAGTTCCAGTTTTACTTCGATTTAGTTTCAGTTCCAATTTCCGCATCGCTTTCAGCTTAAAATGAGGTTCCAGTCTCAGGTTTGATCTCGATTTTAAATTAGGTTCCCCCTTCAGTTCGCCTCTAGTGCAGTCCTTGTTGAAGGCCCTATTTGAGTTTCAGCTTGAATTTAGTTCTTAATTTCGATTTTTATTCCACTTCCAGTTTTACTCTCGATTTGAATTTCGGTTGCAGTTTAAGCTTTAGTCTTAGTTCTACTTCAGGTTTCGAATTTTATTTTGCTTCCGGATTTGATCTGCATTTCTGTTTCAATTTCCATCAGTTTTAATTTCAAAAGTAGGACTCAAGCTGTGTATGGTGGTAATAACAAAGAATAAGAAGTCAGAAAATAAGAGGTAGAAAGAGTCGAAGACGAAGGCCGTTACCTACTTCCATGGTAACTGAGGCGGTAACTCAAACTCATGACCGGCAACGCAACCACACAACTCTACTTTAACCGTGGTCTTGACTGTAAAACTATCTCCTTCGCCATATTCGTAAGCCTTAACTGTAGTAAACATGCCCGTTATGTTATGGTTACGATTATGTTAAATGGTTATTGTTTGCTTTTATGGTTACGGTTATGATTGCAGTTATGAATATGGTTATGTTTTTAGTTATGACTACAGTTGTGGTTGTAGTTATGGTTATAGGTCGGGCTATGGTTACATAAAAATAATTAAGTTTTGTTTTTATGATACATTTTTAGGAGTACTTCATCGCCACGCTCTTTTTAACGTTTCGAATTGAAATTTGTAACCTTTCTCATTTTCTCCATAAAAAAAAAAACTAAGTAATGGCGCCTTATTAAAGCACCCATCATGCCCTTTATATAAAGTTCGAATTTTAAGATTAGTTTCTGATTTGATTTGGATTTATATTTTGGTTCCAATTTCTGTTAAAGTCTCGAACTCTGGTTTCAACTTCAATTTCAGCTTGCACTTTTCTTCTCGATTTCAGTCATCTCCCCCGTTTAAAAATATTTGACCTTTTTCCTTGCTGTATTTTAAATTTTGCGATAAGAAATTTTGTGAATAAATATGTACAAGGAGTATGAATCATTGATTAGTTTCCTTATGATTTTAATTTGTACCAAGGTCTTTGATTTTAGTTCACTTGAAGAGATGCTGCCGTCTAGTTTGTTATTTGAAATCTGCACTTAGTCACACGATACTGTTAACTGATAAGGCTTACGTGAGTGAACACATGGCATTGTCTAACTAAACATTGTCATATCAACTTTGAAGGCATTTAATAGGAAAGTGATGTAATTAGAATAATTTCCAATGCGTAATGTATTTATAAAGGGTATGCAAAATAAAATTCTTCTGGTCGTAGAGGCACACAGTGGTGAGGAATTGGCATTTGTTGGTCATGTCTGTCCATGCTTTATTTCATATAGCTCTTTGTTTGAAGATACCTGCTAAAGTTTGCAATCAAAAACAGTTAAACTTAAAAAAAGAGCATTTGAAAAATTTTCCAAATTTTTTTTTTGCCGATTTTTAGGATTTTCTTAACTGAAAACGAAAACCATTATTAAAAAGAAAACCTTGACACCTTTCCTATATAAAAGAACCAAAAAACCCACATTACAAGTAGTTTTCAAATTTTCGAAATAATAATCATTAACTCTTTTAAAAATTGTAAAATTAGCTATTTGAAACCCGATTTTCATTCATCTCATTTTCAGTTGGTTTGACAGCTATATCTGTGAAAAGAAAAACTAAATGTATTCTACGTAAGAACTCATTTGTAATTTCAGAAATCCTAATAAAAAAAAACATTTCAAATATTTAAAATTTCGTTTCAAATCTCTGCAAAAATGTTTCTTGAAATCCAGTAACTTTACAAAAATAAAGTTGCTAATCAAAAACAGATCATGAAAAAGCCTGAAATGATCCGAAAACAATTCCGAAATGATACCCAAAAATTCGAAAATAATCCCGAAAAAGTGAAGAAATGATCCCAAAATCATTCCCAAATGGTTCCGAAAAAGTTTCGAAATGATCCCGAAAACAATCCCAAAATGGTCCCAAAAACCATCCTAAATGATCCGAAAACATGCAAAATAGTCCCGAAAAAGTGTCGAATACAATCCCAAAGTAATGCCGAAAACCTTCCCATATCGTCTCGAAATAGTCCCGAAATTATCCCGACAACATTCCCATATGGTCTTGAAATGGTCGCGAAAACATTGAAAAGAGGTATCGAAACCATGCCCAAATGATTCCCAAAACGGTCCCGAAAACCATCCCAAATGTTCAACAACATGCGAAATCAATTCCGAAGCAATGCCGAAAACCTTCCCATATCGTCTCGAAGTAGTCTCGAAATTATTCCGAAAACCTTCCCATATCGTCTTGAAAATGTTCCGAAATTGTCGCGAAAACATTAGAAAAAAGGTCCCAAAGCCATGCCCAAATGGTTCCAACAAAGTACTAAAAATAATCCGAAACCGAAATGGCTCCGAAGCGTTCCCGCAAAAGTTCCAAAATAATCCCCAAGAAATCGCGGAAAGGTCCCGAAGTAGTCGCGAACAGATGGCGAAAAGACGTGTTTACGAATAAAACCAAGAAGTCCTGGCAAAAGGCCTATTTTCCCCCACATTTCGGTCGGTGTACCTGCAACAGCATTTTTCATATTTACTGATCCTTCCTTCTGCGATTATTCCACGCAACATATGCATGCGTTTCTAAAGATAAACGACAAGAAAAAAATTCCCAACCCTAAAATAATTCAAAAATTACCAAAAAAAAAATAATCAACAATTGTTTTCTTGCAATTTTTCTACAAATCTAAAAATTCCAGAAAGGGATGGTGCCAATGACAATCTTAATACGTTTCGCGAATACCATATTTTCGTTTTTCAGATTTTTTTTATTTGTAAAATAAAACCGAAAATAACTTTATACCTTTAAATAAAATTCCACTTGTAACGGTTTCGTTTGCTAAAACAAAACTGTAAAAAACCGTTCAAAGCTACCGCGCTATCTATCGGTATGACTTACAACGTTATAAATTATCCAAGTCCCAATGTCGGTAAGTTCACTTTTGTGTACAGTACGATATAAAAGCTCTGTCCCACACACATCATCCAATAATGGAGACCCATTTGATTGGAAAATATTTGGAATGCTGTGGTTAGGAACATGTTTACTCAACTTTGACGCAACTATGTGCTTAGGTTGCCATGCAAAACTGTTCTTAAACCTATGGCAGCAGGTAATAAGAACCAAATGCAACGTAAAGAATATTTCCGTGACAATAAGCAGGAAGAGCCAAACTCGAATTAAGTCAAAACTGAGTTACTATCACCATTGAATTCTCCGTGGCTGAGAACAGCAGCATCAATAATTGAATCAAACTTTATGTTGTTTTATAGTAATGGCCAAACTAAAATTTGATTTCAAAAATAAAATTGATTGTTTCAAGTTGATCTGAAATCCCTGATTGTAGGAAAGACTTGGAACTTTTAAAACGACCTCCTAAAAACATCACGTTTGTTGAATAGCTTGAGCTATTTTTCTCCATATTACTAAGCTCAGTTTTTTTGTTAGTAAAAGCACAATACCGCTAATAAGTTAATTTTCACCTAATTCGACTTTAGCTGTTGTTGAGTGCTTTGATATTATTAATTGTTTTGTACTTAATTAGTTTATTGAAACGAAACTTGCATAATAATGCCTATTAAATCACTAACCCAATGACTTAGAACCAATGTTTAAGCGACATAAGCTATAATTATTTCTTTCGTTTAATTCATTTGCGCTGCCCTCTCTCGTAATTCGCAAGGAGCTTATGAAATATTCCAAAGATATAGTTTATGGTTTGCAATCCCAAATCGTGCTTTTTCACAGCGAAAATGAGGAAGAAAATCCCGCGCAATGCCTCAGAGCCAACAGTGCTCGCCCCCAATTAATACATACAAGGTATAACAGGTGCGCCGCACCCCGTTCCATATAGAACAAATAATTTAAATAAAGTAAATAATAATTAAATAAATACTAGAAGAGGGTTTCCTATACTAAACATGTGCTCCGCACAACCCCTTTTTCGCTCTCAACCAATAATATAATATAAATAATAAAATAAAATAAAAAATAACTCAAAAAAACTATTCGCCCTCCATAAAGCTTAGAAAATATATGTATATAAATTTTCAAGCGGTAACAGATGAAGAATAGGATAAAATGAAATGACAAAACTAGTTTTTTTCACTTTTATTGAGGCAACGGAAATAAAAAATTGTTGCAGGGTAATGTAGTAACATTTAGGTAGTATAGCTAACTGTTCAATAATTAAAATCATTTCGGGATAGCTTGCGGGACTTTTTGGGAATCATTTTCCGATAATTTCGGAACAATTTCGGTATTGTTTCGGGACCATTTCACGACTTTTTAGTGATTATTTCGAGACTCCTCGGTACCATTTCGTGACTGGTGTCTTGACTTTTTCAGGATCATTTCGGGACTTTTTCAGGAACATTTCAGAATTGTTTTCTGGACTTTTTTGGGGTGTTTGATCATCATTTTGGAACTTTTTCCGTATCATTGGATCATATCTTTATTGTTTACTAGACTTTTTCAGAACCATTTTCGGGATCATTGGATGGTCCTGAAAAAGTCCCGAAATGACCACAAAAAATATGAAATGACTCCGAAGTTGAAAAGCCTCTTCTTAGAATGAGTTTCGAAATTTAATATATTTTCAGTTCAGATGGGGTGTTTTTGAATCAAGTACTGAGATAGGGCATTGCTGAAAAAAATTCTGATACAGGACGTTCTAGAACGAAACTCTAAATTAGGGAATTTTTGAAAAAAGTTGAAAATAGTGTGACTTTCCAACCAGTGGTTATATAATAAATTTGGAATGTACACACATATGTGTCCCAGCAGTGTACAACTTCCAATTTTTCCAACCAACGACCGAAACCGAGATATTAAACGCTTACAAGAGAATATCGACTGATTAAGTAAGGAGTTTACAGAGCTGGCAATTTAGAATTTAATAATATCTATTAAACATATAATATTTTCTGTCTATAAAAAATCCGTATTGCAAGGGTTACAGTTCAATGAATAACCCACTCTAAATAATTTTAGAATCCATTGTCTATTCTCTGGCTGAGTGGCGGTTCATACAAACTTCGCATCATTTGTCACTGTTGCGTATACGCCATGGCATTATGGTGTGAGCTACCTACTTTCTCCGGCTTTGTCACTGCTGCTACCAATGCTGAAGGGTAGCTAAGACTTTTTTGATAGCGCCACTTATCATCATAACAAAGACAAATAGTATTTCAATCAGACAAAGATAAACGCTATAAACCACATTGCCGTATAAATGATGGACTACTGTGACATTCAGACAAATTGCGATGATTTGCAACTCTTGAAGTTTTTCTTTGCATCGAAATATTTCGCATGAAAAAAAGGCTGTGTGCTAGTGGCGACTTTTTCATATTTAGCTCGTTTATAGCCTTTTTAAAGCCCTGGATAATCCTGCACTACGAAAAAAAAAAAATTTTAAGCCAAATAAATTAGCTATGAAGCAATATAAATTCGAGTACGCATAATGGTTTATTGTCCTTGATATCTCCTGAACTTGGCGAGATAGCGCACTAAACGTTATCATGTGGGGAACTAAATTCTTTTCCCTTTCTTTCAACGGTTACTATAGTTTTTTGTTTTGTGTTCAGAGCTCCAGAATTTTTTGTTTTTCAGTATTACAACTTTTAAAAATAAGTTAATTTCAAACTAAATTTTAAAGAAATTGATATAGTAATCCTTTTAAGTGTTTTTAAATTGGTATTAAACTTAAAATTTTCCACTTCGTTCTTCTTCTATGTAACTCCTTTTCTTCAATTAAAAAACCTTTAATAATTAATTAAAAATGATTATTAAAAAATTAAAAACAATAAAAATTTTTATTAAAAATTCAAAAAGTGAAAAATTATTATTCTTGGCCTTGAGCTCGTTTCTTGAATACTTGCCAAAGATAACTTAAAAGAAAAAATTCTACAAAATCAACGCGACTTTTGAAATATTTAAAATTTGTGCTTTGTTGTACTACAATTTAATGAACTGTGTTTTCGGCAAAAACATAACTATTATCAACCGAGCCTTTTCTCACCTTCATGTAAATCATGCACAAATATGAAATGCTCCCGAAATGATGACAGAAAAGTCGCTAAATGGTCTCCAAAACAATCAAGTATTGAACCCGTAATTGACTCAAAAATGGTTTCAAACAGGAACGAAAATAATTCCGAAATGATCCTGAAAAAGTCCATGAATGGTCCCGAAAAGTCAAGAAAATGTTACTGAAATATCACGAAATATTTCCGAAGAAGTCTTGAAATGGTCCCGAAAAGATACAGAAAGGGTACCTAAATGATTCCGAAAAAGTCCCGAACCCATAAAAATACGATCAGAACCGTGCCTAGTTCCTTTTCAATTACCTATTTCCTAAATTCCATATTATCTAAATTCTACTGCAATACTCTGCTACAATTTTTTATTTCCATTGCTATTCAACCTGAATTAAAACTTTGCATCTCCGCCTAAGAAGTAAAGAAGAAGGCAACGAAAAAATAAGCCAGCAGAAGCAACTAGAATAGCTTACAATTTTGGTTGCTAACTGGCAAACGACAATTTTACATCTGATTTTCAAAGGAAATTTCACATTTTGAAAATAAAAAAATTATTTTCTTTTTTTATTTATAAGTCGCTAAGTGGTTAAAAAAAAATTATTTATTTATTATTGTTTTCCAAATTTTTTTTACATGAGAAATAAAAAGTGCTTTCATTTGCTTTCATGACATCGCGAATTAACTCATCGAAAATTCGTTAGTCTCATCCTCAATGTTATTTTCCTCTAGTGTAGTAGTGAGAAAAGTTTTTTTTTAGCAAAACAGCTAGCAACAGTTGTTTACTGTCAGTTTTACTTGGTGATTCCTTCTTATCAAACGTCCTCTTAATCGGTCTCTCTGTCGTCATGGCAACAAAATGCGGCGAAAGCAAAGAGAGTATATTAATCTCTCTTTGCGCAGAGGACATTTTAATATTTCTCAATAATCAAATATTTTCTCTTTATTTTTATTTCTCTGCTTTCTCTTTCCTACTTTCTCCTTTTATAGCAAAGTTATGTTTGGCAAAGAGAAACTTTTTCGAATTCGCCTGTAGTGGCCGCTGAAGGGCACGCGGAGCACACACAGTCTAAAGACTTATGAATGTCCATGATACTCTCTTAGCGATAGCTGGCGTTAAAGGAAGGCAATTCATCTTAGTGGACTTTTTCAGGCGTGATTTTTATTTGATGACAGCGGATACCTGGTCTTGCTCTCGGCCATGACAAGACCCAACTGTTTCGTATTTTTATCCAAGCCCACAAAGTCATAACCAGACGCGTTTTTGACAAGGATGAAGAAATCACGTGATAGGGAGTCGCTTTGTATCGAATAGTATCTATTTACAGGTCCTTCTTTCAATCCGGATGGAGCTGTTTTTATTGCTCAACGTCAAACCTTTAGCATGGATGACAAATTTAAGCAAAGCAGCGTACAGCCAGCTATTTTTCGCGGTGTTAAAAGCTGACTTCAAATAGATAACTGGATTAAGTGTGTAAGTTCTCTTATCAAGACCCTTCCCCAGGATTTGGCGTAGATGTAAAAATCTGCTCGAAAGTAGACGTGCTAGGTTTAAGGTCCACCAATGAACTCGACCTTTCACCAAATTTTCCCCTCGGGGATTTGAATAGCGCGGTGGGTAGTTCGTCGTTAACTGGCTTTTTATTATTTTTTAAGTATGCTTTTGCCCGTCCTAGCTCAGCATAATCGTATCGATGAACACATGTTCTGTTCCGAAGGATTCGGGTATCGCGTTTATCATGCTCCCTTGCTATTTCTACCTATACTTCACCCTTCTCCATCAAAGCTCCATATACCCCTGCCATGATCCTAGTTACCAAATGGGTTGATTACCGCATCTTGTCCTTGGGTTAACCCCGCTCACTCAGATCAACAAATTGACCACCTGATGTCACAAACTTCGAGCCAAATCAGCCCTAAAACCTCATAATCAGAACGCGGATAATTCTACATATGTCGTCATAATTTAAAAGTTTAAAGAACTCACAAGCTTGCTTTGTAATCTATTTAAAGCATGTCTCCCGTAATCCTTTAATTTAATCCGCTCCAGAATAGATATCCAAAGAGTTTCCAACAAATGATAGAAAGAGCTACAAAGTTATTGCAGCAACAATTTAATACGAACAACTGAAAAAGCAATTCTACGAGCGATGATAACTTAAAACAACAACAACAATCATACAACTTTGATAGCTGTAACAAGCGCAGCTGAGGTTTTTGTTTAACTCCCAAAGTATACACCGAGATACATTTAAGTATGTATGTATAGGTGCCTACATTCACGGAGAAAAAGAATAACAACATTCGGATTGGGAGCTAGATTATTAGCACAAGAAAAGTTTGTAATGCCATAACATCAGCGGCGGATCGAGAATTCGAGGGCCTCAACAAAGGCATTATTTATTTTATCCGAATTTAACTGAATTACTATAATTCTCGCACAGTGGCTTTGGGGTCCCACAGTGCTGAAAAAACCTATTTTCTTTGGCTGAGTTTAAAGATGAAAACAAGCGTTATAGAAATAAATTCGCCTGGTTTCACTAAGGCCACTTGTGTAGCCCAGTCGTATTGGGTGAAAAATGCATTGTAATGCATGTAAAAAAATCATTCAAGGCTTTGTTTTGGATTTTAATACTCATTTAATCTTACTTTATTTTTTCTTTTTATTTTTTAAATTTTATTTTGTTTTATTTTATTTTATTTTATTTTACTCTACTTTATTTTATGTTATTTAATTTTATTTTATGTAATTTTATTTTATTTATTTTTTATTTTTTTTATTTCATTTTGTTTTATTTTATTTTATTTTATATAATTTTATTTTAATTTATTTTGTTTTAATTTATTCAACTTGTTTTATTTTATATTTATTTATTTTATTTTTTATTTTATTTTTTTGTATTATTTTATTTTATTTTATTTTTGTTTTATTTTTTTTATTTTATTTTATTTAATTTTTGTATTTTTCTATTTTTTTTATTTTTTTATTTTATTTTATTTTATTTTTTTTTTTATTTTATTTTATTTTATTATTGTTTTATTTTTTTTATTTTATTTTTTTTATTTTTTTTTTTATTTTATTTCATTTTATTTTTTTATTTTATTTTATTTTGTTTTATTTTATTTCATTTTTTTTTATTTTATTTTAATTTATTTTATTTTATTTTAATTTAGTTTTTTTATTTTATTTAGTTTATTTTATTTTTGTTTTATTTTACATTTTTTTGTTTCTCTTTATTTTGTTTTATTTGTTTTTTATTTGTTTTTTATCTTATTTTATTTTATTTTAATTAATTTTTTTTTATTTTATTTAATTTTATTTTATTTTACTTTATTTATTTTATTTTATTTTATTTTATTTTATTTTATTTTATTTTATTTTATTTTATGTTATTTTATTTTATATTATTTAATTTTATTTCATTTTATTTTTTTTTAATTTAATTTAATTTTTTTTATTTGCTAGACTTTTAAAAATGTTAAGTTTTTTTACTTTTTATTATATTTTATTTCATTTGTTTTCTGCCTTATTTGATTTTATTTAATTTTATTTTATTTAATTTTTATTTTTATTTTATTAAAATTTTTTTTAATTTGCTTCACTTTTAAAAATTTTAGAAGAAATTTTAACATCTTTGGACTGCATATCCGAGAGAGTCAAATTTGGTTTTAAAGTTGTAAAGTTTTTGAGTGTAATGGTCTACCCATTGAGCTACGTCGCACAAAAGGGGGTGTTGAGAAAAATGTAATGATTGTAAAAATTTTTCAGAAATACGAAACAAACAAAAATTTCCTGCAGAATTTTTTTAAACTTTTTGGTTTAGTTAAAAACCCATTTTAAGATGTTTGTCTTTTTAAGTTTTTAAATCTAAACAGAAGTAAATCAACATTCAATGTGGGTAATTGAAGGTATGGTAATTACTACAGAATATTTTTGTAGATTGCTTAAACCGATGAATGGTTACAAATTTAAAACAAATTTTTTACCGTTCTGGTATTGAAACCGCTCCTGTATAAAATTAATATAGACAACGAAATATCACATACATAAACTAACAATTATTTTACAACGACAAAGTTTTCCAATATGAATACATATCTACATATCTATTTAGAACTAGAAAACGTCGCAAATCCGGTGTAAAGAAGTACGAGTGAAATCAGTAAAGGACTGCAATTTCAGAAGTTACTTTCATTGGCATCTACACCATCTACATGTACAGCACAACTCTTTTGATAACTAGTGCAATTAGTTTTGTTATTGTTGCAATTGCTTTTTGCATTTTCAGCGATTGTCCGATTGTTGCTTCAACATTCTTCTTGTTGTTGTTATTGCGCATTAGCTTTTGTTATTTTCTTAATTAGGGTACAGTTAGTTTAACAAAAAAAAATATAATAAAAGTATATAAATAAAAAGTTTAGCAATAAATAATTTAAAAAATTGTGATTTCAAAAAGAAAGGAAAATTAAGGATGGGATTGTTTGCTGTAAGGTCTTCCCTTATTCAACCAAAAAAAAATCAGAAATTCGATGTTTTTTCCTATAAATTCTGTATATTTTCCGAATCCAACGATGCTAATAATTATACTAAAAAGCAATACAAGTTTTTTCGTAAGCACTTAGTTACTTATGAATAAAATAAGAAAATTAATTTAATTTTTCAAAACTTGAAATTTCCTTTGAAAATCAAATGTACACTGGTCCCTTAAGCTATAGCAAACAAAATGTGGGTCTTATATATATATAATTTTTTTTTTTTTGTTTACCTGTTTTTTGTTGTGTTAATTTCAAGTATTTTTTAGGCAAGCAGAAAAAGTTAGATCAAATTATTTCGCAAAATTTTTAGAAAATTTTTGAGTACGCAGTTTTGTAGACCAATTAATTTAATTAAACATTGTGCAAGTAAGAGCTCGCTCAAAAACTTACTTAAATTACGTCAAGGGTATAGAGTGATTTCTTCCATACAACGATTGCAAAAAAATGTATTTTGTATTGAAAAAAATACCTAACATTTTTGACAAAAAATTCTAAAAATTCAGGGGAAATTTTGAGTGACTTCTAATTTGCACATCATGCTAAAATAAAATGAGCTATAAAATGGGATACTCAAATTTTTTTTTAAAAATTCAGTCCAAAAATGTTGAAATTTTAATTTAAATTTTCAAAAGTTTAACTAACTCTCCTCAACTATATGTGAATTTCTTGTTTTGTTATTTTTGTTATGGAATTCGCTACATTTTAAATGAAAATTAATAAAAACACAGCTTCTTTTTATTTCGTCGAACGATATCCAATTTAGTTTCACTACTATGATATTGAACACAACTGTACATCTGTAGTCATGAACGCTGAGCGAAAATCAATTTGTACAAAAACTGCTGTGTGAGACTCAAATGAGATACAGTTTCTCCAAGCAAAACAAAACAGTTTGCGGTGGCATTAATTGAAGTACATATAGTCACTCTCTATTTAAATGCATATGTAAGTATATATGAAACATTTAGTATTACCTATGTAAATGCATTTGCTATGTACATACTACTTATATCAAAAGATAACAATTCATATAATCAGATAAAAATTACATTTAATTAAATTTTAGAGGAGTCAAGTTATAAGATTTATGATAACAAATTATACTAATCTATTTATTTACATTGAGTGTTAAAAAATAAATAAAATATCTAGTAAATACGTTGTGTTCTCGTCACAATAAAAATAAATGCATTCACGTTAAAATGGTACAGAGGGCCTTGGAAGTGCTGAGACTAAACATAAAATTAAGGGTACTTAGTTGTCTTGAACCGAGGCGTGGTCCTAAGCAAAGGGAGTGTTTTTCCTTCTTTCGGAATTCAAGCCGTGCCTGGAACAGGATCTTGTAATATGTGTATACCTTGCAACGAAATTACCTAATGGTAAACTACTTCAAAACTGGTAAGAACGCCAAGCCCAACTACTCAGCCAACTGTTTTTTCCATATAATAAACTACACCTTTTCCAAGTGTACTTCAGAAAGCATAAAGTGTATTTCAGAAACCGTAAAGTGTACGTAACAAGCTGTAAAATGCACTTCAGAATAATCTGTTTTACTTTTGAAACCATAAATTCTGAACTATAATTGATTATTCTGAGGTACAGTTTAAGGTTTCTTAATTACAATTATGTATTCTGAAAATTATTTTACGGCTTCTGAACTACAGCTGACTATTCTGAAAATAATTAAATGATTTCTGAAGTACATTTGATGAGTTGTAGCATTTTTAATATAGATATGTCCTACGAAATTTTTAAAATGTACCATAAAAACATACCACGATTTGAGTGCTAATTTTCAAGTTGGATACTTCTATACCCGAAATATCGAAATGCGGATATGGAAACCACCATGACTATCAACTGAAATACGATGTTCTTATTTCGATTGGTAAGAGCTTTAATGCTGAGTAGTTTCTATGACTATATTTCAAGTCAAGTTATAAGATTTATGGGATGTATTCTAACGTTATGGGTATCAATTAAAAGAAATGACCGAGGGCTTGAGCATAGGCTAATTTTTAATGCAATCCTTATTGACTAAAAAGAACAGAAATTGGATTAAAAATATTGATAGTTATAAGCACACGAAGAGAGAGGATATGAGGGCAGAAGAATAGCAAGCAAGAGATGGAATATATGGGTAGTTTTTGCATGCCGCCCAGCGGGTCTACTAGCCTATTATAACTAGTGGCCCCTATTTCAGCTGCCGGTTCTAAAACGACCCATCGCAGAATGTTTTTCAATGACGACCAAACTCATAATTTTTTTCAAAAACGCCCTTTCTCAAAATTGTATTGAATTTACGTTAAAGCATGGCATTTTAGAATAAGAAATATCTTTTCCCACTGTGCAGCCGTACAAAAATGCATACTTATATACATAACTACATACATAAACAAGTTTATAAAGACCCTGCAAAAAATGCGATTAGTCTTGGATGCGTCCGGGATGAGTCACAAAGGAGGATGCGACTAATGCCACTTCTGATCATTTCGTCGGCATTTAAAAATTTGGTTCAAGAGAGGCCCATCTCAGATTGAGGACCAAAAACGCCTTATCACAATGAAAATTCAATATATTTTCAGCTGAACTAGGTCGTTTGTGAACCATGTTTTGAAATAGGGCATTTTTGGAAAACATTTTGAGATAGGGCGTTGTTGAAACCAATTCTGGAATAGAGCGTTGTTGAAACAAATTCTAATATAAGGTGTTTTTGAAAAATATTTTGAAATAGGGTGATCTCCCACTCAGCCGTCGATTTTGTATGGACTGGACTGTTCACATTTGTTTGAGCATAGCCTATTGAGGGACCAATTGTACCCATTCACACCCGAACGGGTACGAAAGGTATTCCACTGTCTACCCGAACGGGTACTTTTTACTCCTATAAGTATGCTACAAAAGCTAAAATGTACTTACACCCATATGACTATGCTACATAAATAAAAATTTACTTATATACGAGTATATTAAATTATAGCCAACTGTAGACTAAAGGGACAAGCACTCTCTTTAGAGACTAGGCACACGATTTTTTGCAGTGGAAAGCAAATAATTGCATAACGAATACAGGTGTATGTTTATCACACTCAAAGCGACAATTGAGAAGTGTCATACTGGTGTATGACGTCACACTGCTAAAAATAGGTACAATGGTGGACAAAACTAAAACACCATCTACTAAATTGTATTAAATAAAACTCTAAGTAAAATCTTTAAATGTTATGTTTATTTTTATGGACTAAGGGAATTGATCATGCGACTTCTTTTTCTCTTCACCTTGTTAGCTTATGCAGAGGGCTCTTGTTATATGCTTTTGTCGAAGTTTCGCTGCGAAAGCACTGTGTCGTGGGATCAGACCATTAAGTACCTTCAATTCATATTTGTTGAGTTTGAGACGGAAGTTCGCTATTTCTCTGTCCAAACGTGGAAATAGAGACCTTGAGACTATGCAAAACGTCCTGGTTAATCCATAGCAATCTCGTTGACCTAATATTGTATTCTACAATTTTCACCAGTTTTGAAAATTCCCAGGGAATTTCAACTGCAATTTTCTCCCTTTCGATATTTTCGTGACCAGTAACTCTGCGAAGAGAAAAATTGTGGAAAAAGTCTATTATCAAAATAGTACATCAATGCAATTCGGTTCACTGTTCTAGGACGGCTATGTAGCAGCTTTTACTCACTGTTCGGGGCATTGAGAATAATTTTATTTTTACGAAGAGCAGAAAAGGGTTTACAAGGTCCTCTTTGAACTGGAATACTACAATTGGATGAAGTATTCAATTTTCTAGCGGTGGACCATGATAGGAAAGAGAGGCTCCGTTTCACATAGTTGAATTGATATTGAATTGCTTCGTTAATAAAGTCATTCCTCAAAATATTATGTTGCTTCATAAGAGGAAAGAAGTTCCATTTAATAAAAGACCGGCTGTACATATAATTTAAAATACATATGCCCGATAAACACAAATTTTTTTCACAAAATATATTTTTGTCGAACCAAAGATAATATCCGTGCTTTAGTTTTGTGCAACACTGTATATGAGTGCAATTTGGTTGATTAGACGCTCAATTGGTTCGTTATCTCGCATCTTATCTTTGCACTGGCGTTGAATGTGACTTGAAAGGCGAGCACTGCGGTCAAACAAACAAAACTGAGCAATCACCTTTTGGCTGGTTTGGAGCAAGTCACAAATACTTTGCTCACTTTGCATACGGAAAAAACAAATTTTGATTACGAAAAAGTTTTTGAAACAGTCAAAAAAGACATTTACATGAAAAATAAAAAATAAAAACTCTCACACTCGTACAATTTAGAAACAAAAATACGCCAAAACGGCGTTTACTTTCGCCGCCAAAAAAAAACTTTTACGAAAACAATACAAAATTTAAGAATCTAATAAACAAAATTTCAAGCTACCTGTAGCCGTGTTAAACTTAAAATCTAAACTAATTCCGAGACAAAATGGTTTGTGTGAGCGAAGACACTTTTGGCAGCACCATCAATCCTCTGACTAAAAAGGTCGAAACTATCAGGCGTTTTACGATTACCAACGATCGCAGTATGTCAATGCAGGTGAGTCCAGTGAAAGTTCAGAGTGTGAGATTTATTTATGTGAGTGATTTGATTAATTAAACTACGTTGGATTAGTTGATAACCTTTGGCGCCACAATAACCTCACTGAAAGTGCCCGATTCGCATGGCATGGTAGACGATATAACGCTGGGATTCGATAATATTGAGGGTGAGTACGCGATCTAAATTTGTATATACCCAGTGCTGGGGTAGGGTTTAATAGCATTTACCAAGCATGGTGTAGCAGAAGGTCATAGCCTATTTATCAAGAGTTGGGAAGGGGTTGATATTGAAAGCCAGTTCCGTAAAAAGTTGTTTCACTGAGGCTTTAAGAACTTTGAAATTCTCACGAAGATCATATAACGGTAGACCCAGGCAACTTGACACTCCAATAAGGGCGGAACCCATTGCATTGACATTGCAGTTAGACGAGCTGGTTAATGGAGCATGTGAAAAGGGATCTTCACACACCTTCTATAGGATTCAAACTCGCTAGTCAAGGGATCAACAGTATTCAGTTTCAAGATGTCTAGAGTAGCTCAGATCTCTCTAAGCAGATTCCTTCAGACGTGCAGTTACCAGGAAATAAACAGGCTACATAACCACAATGCCTTTTAATGGAACAAGTACATAAATGAGAGCTGTGTAATAAAATTATGTTGCCTTCAAATTTTTATAAAATTGAAAATTTAAGAATTAAACTTCAATACTCGGTATATATTTCTCGATTTTTCCTGAGCTTATTTCCTATTAATACTTAAGCTTATAATCTAAATACAAATATAAATTTCTTAACCCCCACCCATAGGCTATTTAACCGAAAATAATCCATACATCGGTTGTACAGTGGGTCGTGTCTGCAGTCGGGTGGGTAACGGTTCCTTCATACTCGATGGTAAAAAGTATGAAGTTACAAAAAATTTCCTCGGCAAACATATGTTACATGGTGGCCTGCATGGCTTTAGCAAAGTTATCTGGGAAGTGGATTGTGTGCGTCCTGATGGCGTGGTTTTCAAATTCACCTCACCCGATGGGCATGAGGGCTTCCCCGGCGAGGTGGTCGCCACTGCTACCTACACCATAACCGAGGACAATTGTATGCGTTTTTGTTTGGAGGCAACCACTAATAAACCGACACCAGTGAATATGACCAATCATGCGTACTTCAATTTGGCCGGACATGTAAGTAGATCGCTAATGTACTAGTAACTACTGGGATGAGATCTTTGTTAAACCAAGTTAATATATTTTTTATTTATTTTACTAGAATGCAGGCAAACAAGGTATGGTGGAGCATATTGCCAAGATCAAAGCTGACTGCATAACCGATATGGATAGTGATACTGTGCCGAATGGCGAAATAATTTGCTTAGAGAATCACCTCTTGGATATGCGCAAATTGACGAATATTGGTGCGGGCTTGCGCAAGATCGCTGGTATCGCAAAGGGTTACGATCACAATTATGTGCTCAAGTATACGCCTGGTTGTATTGAGAAGCAAGCGAAGTAAGTAGAAGTACTGTAGAAGTTTGTCGTTACAACAACAACAACAACAACTGAATTCTACTAAACTAGTAGAGTACAACTCGCTCGGGGTTTGTGCTTTCGATTCTATATAAGCTGGCTGGACTCGAGGGGTGACGCTCCTCACAATGTCTCCATCTCTCTCTACATATCTCCTTCCTTCTGTAGCTCGAAATCACACTTCATTTCTTCCCTATCTACTTACCCCATTTTCCTCCTTTCTAGAATTTTATTTTCTCTCCTTCTAAATTGACCCTCGATCTCTGTACTCAACCCTCTCTTCTTTTGGTTTTACTACCTCTACCTCTCTGAATGTTTTCTAGCCTCTTGGTTTCTCTAGTTTCATTCTCTCGTATCTTTTTCTATCCTTCCCTCTTTTATATTTTTCTTTTCTCTTTGTTTTTGCAGTCCCCTCTCATCCAGTTTTAACTTTACCACAAACCCTGTCAAAATTTCGCGCTTTGCTTAAAATCAAAACATCTCAGCCTAGAGCCCACGGTCATAGACGGCTCGATGACAGCGTCTGTCATCGGAGGGTATCCTCGTCACGGGAACCAATATATCTATACCACTGGCGTATCTCTGAAGTTTTTGCCATAAGTCTGCGCAGAGAGAAAGCTGCAAAAGTGGGTGCTGAAATGAGAGCATCGAGGTCTATTAAAAATAATACTAAGACCATCCAGATGCACTCAAGGCCATACTCACTATTGAGATTAACTTCTCCATAAAGGAAAGTGTTAAGAGATCGAATAACTTATTTGCTGGAATGGGTTTCTATTCACCATTGGGCTATGTTGTCGAGCAGTCAGGTGACAAAGCCCGTACTACAACTGCCGAAAGAGCATAGGTTTTCAACCTTGAGTAACCTTAGATGGAAAAATATAATACAGAAACATAAAGAATATCCACCAAAAACAGTCTGAGGATTTTAGCAGTACCAAGTAAGGCTACTACAAAATGCAACGGGATCCATACCAATTGCGTATTTGGTCTAATAAGCTCTGCCGTTTTTGCGACAGTACAGATGTAAGGGGAGAGCATTTATTTCACAATTTAAATGCCTTTGCAAAAAGAACTGAAAGGATGTTCGGTTTATTGAAGCTGAATAAAAGTCATATGCTCTCAATTAAAGCGATTGAACCGTTTCGAATCGCTTCGATTAAATCATCTTCGACACTAAACGTCGCCAACAGGTACAAGTTTATAAATCGTTCGAAGGGCCTTTATCCCGGAAACTCCATTGAAATATAGTAGGGGTTTTGAGTATGAACTTAACGGTATTTCTTCACTAACAAAGAAAAGTACCCCTGAGGACTTCACAATGAATTCCGCAGTAAATGCTTTTTTGAGTTTACTGGTACAAGTTAAACATATAACGGAGTAGATGCATATTACCCATAAGTTACATTTTGAATATAAATCTCATACTATAACTCGATTTTCTTACCTCCCTGCAGAGTATTTCATCCGCCTAGTGGACGCTGCATGGAGATATCAAGCAATCAACCCTGCATGCATTTCTACACAGCACACAATATGCCCGATTTGGAGGTTAGTATTTTAAAGTATTTTCATTTCATAGCACCTTTCCCATCACGATTCCTTCAATTCCCAATACTAAAATCCTAAACAACTTGTGCGTCCCCCCATTTCACGAATCCCTCATCAAACTTGATAAATTGAAATGACAAATACTAAAGAAAAAGAAGGGCAAAAAAAAGAAAGCACCTCAAGCAATGGTAATCGGCAAGGGACACACTCTTTATGAGAAGCACGGATCATTCTGCATGGAAACGCATTGGTATCCTGATGCAGTCAATCATGTGAGTAGCGTTGAGTTAATATGCTTTGATGCTTGTTAAAATACTGGTTTCTTAAGTTCGTCTTTGCACTTCAGCAGAACTTAATTAAAAGTTGATGGAAGTATTTTTGTCCAGTTATAGTGCTTACCGAACTTAGCAGAAACCATCGTCAACACTTTTTTGATAAACTATTTTTTTCTCTTTTTACAATTTGCCAGGAAAATTTTCCTTCTGTAATATTGAGACCCGGCGAGAAATACCAGCACGTTTGCATATTCAGATTTGGCATTTATGACCCGAGTTGCGAGCGACATGGCAGCGAATTTTGTGATTAAGGCATTGGACAGAGGATGGATGCATGATCTTAACATGCCTACAGATTATTAGGATAGTTAGAATAGTAAATTGATTAAATTTTAAATTCATAGAAGAAAATTAAAGATTCAAATAAGCAGAAACACGATTTAATAGCTTCTTTGATGCATGCTGGCAGCGATCAACTGTGTGGCAGAAGAATATATATGTCGAGTTCTATCCTGTTTTATTCGCATACCTACCAGGGGTATATTTTAGGCCTCTCACGCGCTGAAGCATTATTCCTCTTCCTCTATTTCTTCTTCCTCCAGTACATCTTCATTTACCTCGGCGTCATCATGTTCCCCTTTCCCTTCCCTAACTATTTTCACCTTTACTTTGGTTCTTCCTATTCCTCTTCTTCCCGTCTCTATTTTCCACTGGCTCTGCATCACCTACCCAATTAAGTGAGTATGTGGGTAAGCAGTAAGTGGTGCAGTTTAAGAACTGTTATATAAAGCTTCCCACCCTTTTTTCCCAATAATACAGTTTTTTTTTTATTAATTTATTTCTATTCTAGCTTTTACGCATACCTTCGCTGCATAATACCCCTATCCCTGCCCCCATTCCCTCTCCCTTTCCCTATTCTACTCTCCTTTGTATGGGAGGTGCCACGCCCTCATCATCCATAGTCCGGATTGTGAATCTAAACCATTCTCGAGCCCACTTTAAGTAAATAGTTTTCAATACGAGACTTTATCTATAAGCTCCTGCCTGGTGGTGCACCTCACATTTACTAGCACCTTGTTTCCTTCTATTCGACCTTTAAAATGACATACATTAATAGTTCGTGCATTGAAACTTATTTCGTGCTAATTGCAGTCAATCGGCAGCTGCAAATCATTTAAAATCTAAAACTTATAAAAAAAAAGCTTCAAAAAGAATATATCCATATCATACATTCGGACTCCCATCAACCATCTCATCTCTTAATGCTTAATCTCCTTTTCTATGCGATGAAACAAAGGCCCAAAGTTGCAAATCGCACAAATTCCGAAATGCAAAAGAAATTATTCAAGTGCAGCCTGTGTGCGTGCATTTTTGCCAGTTTAAAAGTCACTTTTCATTTTGGCTTATAGCTCTTCGTATTGGTGAAAAACTGGAAGCTAACCGAGCGCATCGTCATTGAATAAATGCTGTTGACATATTCAGGTAGATAACAGATTTAGGTGCATGCCAGGTTTTGCAAAGATTGAGTGCAAGCAATTAGAAAACAATTTTCGTATCATACAAAAGGATATGCCAAGCAAAGTTAGAGTTGGATGAATGAGCTGGCTAGTGAGCTTTTGTAGGTATGCATTAACTCAGAACGATTTTCTGTTGGATTTTTGCAATTTCCTTCACTTTTGGCAATATTTTTCTTTGTGTGATATGAAAAAGGAGAAGCAGATGAAGAGGAAGAAAAGGAAGGTGGGCAGGCAGAAGAATATGGATGTAATATGAGAAGGGAGAGTCAAGTAAATATTTTGGTAGAACAACGTCTGTCGGTTCTGCTAGTTTTTTATAAGTTATTTTTATTTCTTAAGAAAAAGTGCAAAAGCTCATAAAAATAGCATACATACGAGTTTTAAAATATAATTATACTAAGCTTATGTAGTTTTACAGAGATTAAAAACCCACCACACATCAGAAGGTTTTACATTTCAAACGATTTACAATATCACAAACAACATATTCACCCGAATCACTACCACCAAACTCTCTCGTTCTTATATCACGACACACCATCGTATGCATCAACTCCTCATACAACACATTGGCACAATCACTTTCGCCCAAATAATGCAGCAGATCAATACACGCACGCACAATGCCATATGGACTGAGTGTTAACGAATCGGTCACAGAGAGCCTCGTTTGTAACGGTTTGAATATCGCATGATGATCACCACGTTCAGTGCAACTAAACAAACTGGCACCACCACACACCGCACTCGCAATCGATGCAACAAATGTGCCATAACGATCGGTTGTACATATCACATCATACCTAGTTGGACGCATTACTATATTACGCACCAATTCATGTATGGCAACTAGCTCAAATTCAAAATCTGCCTTCAGCTTCTCATAGAGCCGTTCAGCTACTTTTATATATAAACCATCAGATAAGGGAAATTCTAATACTTGATGACCAAATGTAACCTTCTTACGTTTATTTTCCATGGCATAATGAAAAACAAATGTGAAATAACGTTCCATATACTTCTTTTGCATTATTTTCAAAGTTTCCACCATACCAGGTACTGGACCATATTCCAATTTTGAGAAATTACCCGCATTATTTTGCATGACTACCGTTAGTTTTACATCAGGATATTTCGATTTATAACCTTCAATTGAATTGACATGTATTATGCCAACATATAAATCCAAATCATTATTCAATAAGAGTTGTTTATGTTTTGCATCGGGATCATGTTGCATGTCGACATGTATGGCATGACGATTGCGTTGCACCGATTGTACATACTCATTGGGATAGGCAACTTCATCGGGTCCAATGGGTATACGTTCAAATACAACTGGCACTTTGGCAACTTCAAAGAGATGTCTTATGAAATGTGATCCCTGAGTACCGATTATTGATGCGCCTGTCAGTAGTGTGACCAAATATTCACCGCCATATCTTGAGGGTGGTAATAATTTGATAAATTTTGGTGGTAGCGCTTCCTTTTCATAATCATGCCCCTGCACTTCAATACTAGCGGCCACATTTGAGTAGCGCCAATTGATGCGTTTCAATAAGTTCACTGGTAATTTTTTTAAGAATTGCATGCTCGAATGTTTATTTACAACATAAATGAAATAAATCTATGATTTATGGGAAGATTAGTATGATTTTGACTGTTTTCAAAAAAAAGTTTCGGTTTTATTGAAAAAAAATTAATGTTCTCTTTCTATATAAAAAATGTTATGTCAATAATTGTTTTAATTTGTTTTACTGCACAGTTAGCCATTGTGAATTCCAACAAGTAAAAAATGTTGACAGAAACAATCACAATAGTTAACACCTGTGCTTTGGTTGTAATTTTTTGTGCAAGGCAGCCTGTTAAATTTGATTAGTAATTAGTAATCAACTAATTGGACGAATTTTTTAATTGGTAATGATCATTTTGATTCAAGAAAAGGCAATTATTAATTGATTACGCTGAGAAGAAAAAAACATTTAAAAAAAATATCAAACAAAAATTTAAAATAATCAAAATTAACCAAAAAGTTTTGATTACTTTTGATTATTTTTGTTTGTTTTATTATATTTGATTATTTTGAATTTTTTTCAGTTCGTTTATGTGTATATTAATGTGTTTCTACAACAATACTGAAAAAATCAAAAATAGTCAAAAAAACAAACAAACAAAGACCAAAAAAAAGGATAAATAATTAAACATAATTCAAACAATTTTTGTTTCATTGTTTTTAAGTTTTTTTTAATATTCATAAAAAATCTTGATTATTTTTTCAATTAAATTAAAAATAATCGTTAAAAATTGAAAGTAACTGTTATTCAAGCAATAAATGAACTCTCAAGAAAATAATTAATCAAACTGGTAATCATTATGATTAGTTTTCATTATTTAACAGGGTCTGGTGCAAAACATTAGTTGTGAAAGGAGAGACTTGTGTAAGACTCTTTATGCATTGTTTATTTACATAACATAACCCAGCCTGCGGGCTCTTCGCTGCACTAAAGCTCGTACAGCTCATCGTTGAATTTCCCCTTCGATACTCGCCGTTGGCATCACGAATGGGTACATACATTTTGCGGAGAACTTTTCTCTCAAATACTCCAATGGTCATCTCATATTCTTTCGACACTGTTCGTGCCGTACATGAGGAAAAGCATTATGCGATACTTATAGACCGTGATCTTCGTCAGTCGGGAGAGAAGCTTTGCAGGGAAGTCAAATTCAGGCATGGTAGCATATAGCAACCTTTTTTTCGCACTGTCAAAAGCGGTTTTGAAATCGACAAAGATATGGATGTTTTCCAGGATTTGGCGTATCGTAAAGATGTTTAATTGACCTCGGATTCCAAACTATGTTCCAAGCTGGAAATATAAAACTCAGAGCGAAGTTTTCGAAAAGCTAAAACCAGATTCTAATTCATATTCTCTATTAGCTGTATACTAGTCAAATTCAAGTTTACTAAACGTCTCAACTGGTTCAAGTTTCGTAATTTTTCCATAATAGCAACTGGTATTTTAACACCAATTAACATAATAATCAGTCTCTGCATCTGCAATATACAAGTTGACATACTAGTCATTATATATAGAAGAGTATATCCATAACTTTCATTACAAATATGAATCGTTATTATTTGAACTAAACTAAATTTTGCTTAAACTGGACTTCCTTCAGTTGGTTTAAAACTAGTCAGCAATGAACTAGTATGATTACGCTCACAAAATGCATAGTCAACGAACTGTATGTTTGCTGAGTGGTTTGGCTCTTGACGAACAATACTCATATCCCTGTGAAAAAGAAACAAGTAAACAAGTAAGGGAGGCATCGAAAATTATATACCTAGTAGTGATCTATTAATGCATCCCAATTTACGCAGGTTTATCTGAATACTTTTTAGCTCGTATTATAAAGCCAGCTGATTGTTTTCAATATAAATACTTCTGTTATGAGTTTTGAGTGGTAAATTATTTTAGTGGTATATAAATAGCTTCCCTATCAACCACTGCTAACCACACTTATTCAAAATACCAATGCATACACATTTTATGTCAAAAAAATTTGCGTACAAATAGACAGACAACAAACAACTTGCCTAGATATTTTGCTTGTGCGTTATTCGCTTTGACTGATTTTTGGCAGGAGTATACTACATACTATTGAGAAGCAGATGCCCAATTTTCATTGAAATATCTAGTTCAAACTACAAGCAATCGCCTTTGAAAATAGCAAAATTCTTATGCTGAAAAGTGGGAGGCGCCACGCCTACCTCCAAAAAATCCACAAAATTTTGTTTGCAGGTTGAGTTTTGCTTCAAGAGCTTATTATGTGTGCAAGATCTTATTGATATAGCTTGTATAGTTATAGAAATATCGCGTTTTACATTTTGCATTTTCTAAAACTTATATTTTTTGACTTTCTTCGTTCACGAACACTTTGAAAGTGCAATAGAAATAATTTAAAGCTTTTGTACGCAATGTTATTGCCTATTAAATATATCTATGATCCTTTTCAAAATCTTCCGTATAAAAGTGGGCGTGGACCTTAAACGTTTTCGCCCTTTTTTTTGGAGCATACCTTGTATTATTGTAAATATGTGTGCTAAATTTGGTTTCGATATCTTGAACGAGTTTTGATTTATGATTAATATTATTTCTAAATTCGACTAAATCAAGAGTGGGCGGTGCCACAACCATTTTGAAAAATTTATTTTCTGCCTTAAGGTTAATGTACACACCAAATTTTATTCTTATATGTGTATTATGTACTGAGTACTCACTTTTTTTGTTTTCGAAAATATTCTATATATAAAAAGTGGGCGTGGCTATAATGCGATTTCGCCCATTTTAAATAGCGCTCGGAGATGAGTGCCAAGAAACCTGAATACGAAATTTCATCATTTCAAAATTCGTGTTCACAAACGAACGGACGGACGGACGGACGGACATGTCTTAATCCATTTCTCTTTTCCTTCTGAACATTTTGATATATATAAGTCAATATCTATTTCGATTCGTTTATGCCGTTACATACTACCGTTAGGCGACTAACGTTAATATAACTGTGTGCGTAGCACTACTTGGTATAAAAATATACAATAAATCTCAATGATGATGGGGAAATACATGAAATGGAAATATGACAGATATCCCCATGTGTATGTATATTGTTTGGAAAGTAAATATAATATTGCGCAACCTGCAACAGAAGGTAATTTCCGTTTATTACCGGCATACATAAAAAAGTTATAGTGAACACCCCCAAAAATATCTTGCTTCATTGCTCTTCTTTGCTGCGTTAACTCCATTGTTGTAGCTCTTGAATGGAAGTTTTATGTTTATATGAAAAGTTGAAACGTATTATTGAGGAAAGCTTTATCCAATTTTAGAAGAGAGGAAAACGAAATTTTTGTTACTATAGCGTGCAGAAAAGTATTGAGAATACTCTTGTCATTATTTTTGTTTTAAACACCAATTTCGTAACACTGAAAACTTTGAAGAAAAATTGCAAGGAACAGGTTTCGCTTCGCTGGCTTCTACTTGATTCATGTGAACGTCGATGTTCTAAGCCCGCGCCTTAAATGTATGTAGTTTTTAACTGAAGCTTTGTTAAAACTAACTGTTCATGTAACTACTTACTTAGTAGGGTTAGCTGTCAGTATAATAAATTTAGTGTTTTTGAAAACAAATATCCGGAAAGAATTTTGAAATCCCTGCAGACCAGTTAAATCATATGAATAATAATAAAATGGAAATAAAGCCCAATAGAAAGCCAATTGCAAGCAAAAATTAGTCACTTAAGAGATATCTACAATTTTCAAACACAATTCAGTGCGCAAACCCCCGTGTTAGGTGATTTTATCGTAGGGTAGTTTCGTGCGAATTTTGAAGAATAAATATATCAAAGTGTGTTGCATACATTTAGGCGTTAAACAAATAAAAATTTTACTGTAAGCAAGTTGGCGAAAAGAAAACTTTTGCGCGCTTTGAGTAGTTAAATTCAGTCTAATTTGATGCTTCTATTCGCAGGAAGCTAATTCAAAAATTTCAAATTTTGAAACTATGCCTCATGTCGGGTAACTAAATTTAGCACTACTAATAATCCAGTACGAGGCCAAAACTTTCTTGGTGGAAACTTTTAAGTGTGTACTTGATGCTTTTGGTGCCTCGCCGTAAAACAAATTTAATCAATTTCGAAATTGCGACTCACAGCACTACAAATATACTATAACGAATGAATTTGTCAGCAAACTACTTTTGCTTTATTGCGCGTAAAATCAAAAGTGGAAAAGTGCATATTGATGACAAATATTCTTTTTGTACTTTCATGACCGTTGTTGTTAAACACAAATAAAAGTAGCACCTTAAAACATTTATACTTTCCAAAATGTACCAATATATCTGAGAACATATAAAGCAGCTGATGATAGATAGTATATACGTGCATACAAATGAGTGTGCTACATTAGACTGTTTCAGGATTTTTTTTTTTTTTTTTTTTTTCAAACAGATTGTAATGAAGAAGGATCACTTTCCGCATTGCGAAGTAGATAAAAATCTGATAGCCAAATCCTTGAGAAACGAAAATGCATATACAAGTATAAACGAAGTGCACACGCCAATACTCCAGAAAGCTGTGAAGCCCTTCGTGTATATGGTACTCATGTCGACAGCAAGAATAATGTCAGTCGAAATATTTAACGAAGATGTTCAGAGGTTAAGGAGAAAACTTTTCACTGTCCTCTTAAATTGGGCAACAACCTAGGAAAAGTGATGAACTCAAGACATCCCTAGTGGGCTAGGGTGCTATCGACTACAAACTTTTTGCAATTATTTTTACATTGCAACACGAACGACAAAAATATGAGCCAGCTACTATAATTAAATACGAGTTGATGAAATTCATGCCCTCCCTTCTACTTTAACGATGTAAGAAGGGTCATTGACATTAAAAAAAAAAAAACAATAGATTCGCAGTAGATGATCCATTGCCTGCTCTGCTATTGAAGAACGGAAGCAAGGAGTTGAAATCTAAGTGTCCGCAAGAACGGAGAATATACAAACTAAGCCAACTAAAGAGTTGTGAACTAACTTATTGGAAAAAATTTAACGGTCTAATCTCCATCCATGTGCAGGCTTCTTACAATAAAAGTGATATTAAAAAGACGCTTTTGATTTTATTACAATTTGTACATTTAACACTTCCATTTGGGACACTCGCTGTTTTTGCTTTCGAAATGGTAACGCCACTAAACTTTTTATTAACCACGCACAACGTCCCGTGGATGTGACTGAATAAATAACACTCAACACTCGCGCGAATACAAAACTCTTAAATGGATCAGTAAGCCATCTTGATCGCGAATCGCAATTTTTGTGGGCTCATAATAAAAGCGAAATTTAAATTATTCTACAAAAATGTGGAAATTCTGCTAAGATTAAAAGTGGAACAAATATGTTTGTATGTCTAAATATAAGTTTGCAAAGAAAAGAACCTGACGCACCAAAAGTCTGCGTCATCTTCAGAAATGGGTGTTAATTTTGTCAAGTATCAGACATCTTCAGGAGAACTTTTTCTTCAAATACACTGATGGTCATCTCATTTGTAGGGTTAATAGTTCCCAGACATATCTACATTACTGCAGGTATGATGAGGTAATCACTCTAGCCGAAGAGTTACTCCTTGACGTAACATACCCTATAGACATAATAGATATCATTTTTATAAGAATGCACATTTGTCTTCTCGATGGTGGCGCTCATAATTTTCGTTTGCCAGTTCTTGATAATTCATTAAAAGCAATGTTGTAATAATAGCAATAAAATGGGAATGACTTCATAATTAAAGCATATCAACGCATTGACAACTCATTCTAAATGCGAACAACAAAAATGCCGCTACTGTGGCAAATACAAAAGCAATACGTCGTGAATTGAAATGGTTTAATCAGTCGCAAACATTTCTATATGCGAAATAGTAGGAGTAGGAGATGTAAGTTTTGTTGTTGTTGTTTTTCACTACTGCAACTAGCTTTGCTAAGTTACATTGTTAGCATTGCAAGCAATTCTTTTCCTCTTACCATTTTGTTGTTGTTGCCTAGTTACCACACTGAAAATCATTTATTTAAGAGTGCCCTTTGCGTTGGAGCAGAAAAATGCAATTAACATAATTCAAGGCACCATTTCATTTGACATGTTGGTGTGATTGCACAATCATGTTACTGCAGCGCCGAGCAATCGAGCACCACAAAAACAAATACCACAACAAAATCAATAGTCAACGAAAAACAAACAGAAACAAAAACAAAACCAAAACATGACTGCAACGAAAGGTAAAAATGCAAAGAAGGTAACTTTAGCCATGAATTAAAGTATCCATAGAATCAAATGAAGTGCAGCGAGAGTAGTATGTGGCATCACCAACTAATTGTAAGTATGTACATATGTACGCAAACACGGTTGCCAGACGCAACTATTTTTCGACACCATAATTCGTTCCAAAAACTGCAAAATAAAAAAAAATAAAATTTCAGGCAAAGCGTAAAATAGTGAATGATTTTTCAAGCCTCCGGGAAATATTCCTACTTTATGATGATGATTTCCATACATCTGGCTACACTGCTCTAATCATGTCGAAAAGCTGTTGGGGAAATACTTTTCAGGTTAACATTTTTGAGAATGTTATGAAATTCGGATGGCTTATGAGAGTGCCCACACCATCTATGCAGAAGTGGAATGTTGTCATGGTGACGAATTCGATATAGTTTCATACGATCCGTGCCGATGATCAACCTGCCTGGGGGACGTGGTTAAAGGGTCCAGTCGTCTGCGGAGTGCATAGGATGACTAGCGACCTTCGACGTAGTAGCAAAAAAACAAAGAAGTATCTCCTGTGGAGGTGGTACTAATCGGGAGACCAACAGTGCTGCTAAGGCTCATCCTAAAGCCCCTATTAGTTGCCTTTTAGCACAATATTGAGCGTCTAATGAGTCTGTTGTTGGTGGTGCCAAAAAGATGAGGTGGTCAGCTATAGGTTAAAGGACCACCAAGTAAAGCAAACTGAAAAGGTCAACAACAAGACAAGCGTACGGCAGCTAAGCAGACATGCCATCTCAACGATAAGGTAGGACCAGGGAAATCTTAAGTGTATCGTCTGTGACGACAAAAGTTATGTTGAGCTGTATAAAGACGAAGTGGAACGAATGGAATTTACGGGTGTACGCGCCTTAAGGTGGTGGAAGGTTGTAACCCAACACACCCAGCAGAAATACCGGCATGGCTACAGGAATTTAACCCAATTTTTCCGACTCAAGATTAGAGGGTTGTGAACGGAAATAAAAGGGAAAATTCAAAAGGACAGACATTTTTACTTCAGAGAATGGCAGTCCTTATCTCATGCCAAGTGTACCTACACGGTGAGCTTTGGATTTAAGAATGTAAATTTGGCTATATAGAAGGCCGTCACGTAAGCCTTGGTCAATCTGGCGTCGGTCGTGGAGGCTAATGAGCCCACCAGTGTAATGAGATAGGGCTGAATTATAAATATATATATTTTTTCTTGTCAAACTAGTAAACCTTTCAAAAAAAAATAACTACACCCCTGCTGGTTAGGGGCTTAGAATATGCCCGAGGTAGGCATATCGGTCGTAACATTGGACTGAACTGCGCAAAGGTAATGACATACAACTCGGGGAGTGTTTTTGTCGTTACAAACAACAATAAAAACATAAAAATAATCAAATCAAAATAAAAATTACCAGCATGTTCCGTACACAAAACGAACCATTTTTGCATCGAAATGTCCAAAGTGGCAACCACTTATGCAGCTAGCTATCGTATATATTTGCCCAGCAGCCTGACTGTCTGTCAGTCAAGCGCACCGCCAACGGCAGCCAGCACATTGCCAACATTCTCGTTATTCGTTAAAGTGCAACATCAGCAATATTGTCGCCAACGCTTATTGGCGTCTCTCCCATGCAGCATAATGTGTCACATCAGCAATGCTGTGACGTGACTGCCGCTCGGTCTACGCTCGACATTGTCCATGTTCTTAACTATCTGCGGTACATTCTTATTTAGTATACCAAGAGAGTTCGTGTAATTTTGCTATTATCTAGCGATAATTTATTTATGTAGTATAATTAAGCAAGTTGCCATTCTTTAAGTTTATGCAATTTCCCTCTTTGACTCAATATAGCTAGGAAATGTCAACTTTTAGCCGTATCATCGTTGCTGATTTCAATTTTAGTGGGCGGGGTTGGGGAAACCCCTCTTAGTGAGTAACGGAATTACTATATTTAAAATAAAACAATTAAGAAAAGGGCTGTCTTCGACTGTGCCGAAGGCTTTATACCTTTCATGAATTAATTTAAAGATACATAGCCCAAACCCCATTTATCGGAACAATCGATTGTATGGGAGCTATATGTTATCTTAGTCCGATCTGGGTGATTTTCACTACACTTATTACATATATAATAAGTAGCAAACCTGCAAAATTTAACGTTCCTAGCTTTTTAATTGCGAAATTTAAAGCCCAAAACCCATTTATCGAAACTATCGATTTTATGGGAGACATATGTTATGTTGGTCCGATAGTGATTTTCACTACACCCATTACATATTGTGACGAATTCGTTGATTATCAATCCTGGGTTCGATCACTATAAAGTCAAATAAACACACTCACGGATAATGTAACTAATAGCAAGTTTTACTTACTAGTAATAAACGCAATACAAATTTAATAGTTTGGTAACTTCACAGTAGTTTCCTTTTAAATTAGAAGTTTCTTGGTTGTTCGCTCTTCGTGTTCTCTAAGGGTCGGTGTTATTTATTGGCATCGCCTCTTTCCTTTCCTTTATTTCCTAGTTACACGCTTGCACGCCATCGTTATCTCTGTTGTGTTTAACTAGTGGTGGGAGTGTTATGGAGTTAGGGATGATACTTGCTTGAGAATTATCGCCGCAACATATAATATGTACCAAACCTGCAAAATTTAAGTTCCTAGCTTTTTAATTGCAACAGTTATAGGCCAAAACCTGTTTATCGGAACAATCGCTTGTATGGGAGCTAGGCATTGTATTGTTCCGATATTGCTGGTTTCGACAAATGATTAATATTTTATAAAATGGCGGCCCTTAGCAAAATTTCAGCGAGATATCTCAAAAACTGAAGAACTAGTTTGTGTTCAAACAGACAGACTCTGCTCATCGCCCTGATTATTTCGTTATACATAATGGTGGGTCTATCTCTTCTTCTTCTCATACTTACAAATATCGGACCAAAGTAATAATACCATTTCATGTTCATGAAAGGTATAAAAAACTGTTTAGCAACCCTTCATCTCCGTGCTCGAACAGCTCAGCAAGATATTTAAATGCTCACTTGTACATAGTAGGGCTGCGAATAAGTAACAGATTATAATTTTTTTTATTATCGATTTTTTTTTTTTTTGGATCGATTAAAGCAATTGCACATTTTTATCGAGTTTCGCACAGATCATAATCCATGCGACAGATGAAAAAACTGGTGTAGGCATGTACACACTGCAGCTGAAAACACCTAGTTTCGTATAAATCACCTTTCGTCAAATGTCGAGTTAACACTGAACATATATTTAAATTATTTCTTTTAGATTTATTATTTCAACCATAGTTTAAGGAAAAACTCATTATATTTTTAAGGTTGAAGACATTGTTTTTTTTTAATATTCAACAGCCAATCACATTTTTAATTCAATCATATGTTAAATATATACTGATCATGGTCATAACAACAACTTTTATAAATATTTTTTTTCATTGTCTTAACCTAAACTCTTTTTTATTCATAAAAAACTAAATTGGCTTATAAAACATTTTAAAACGACAATTCCATACAAATTTTTAATTATAAAACCTTTTTTATTTTTTATGTATATGGGGTTATTGTTTATGCGAATCATACTGGTTATTTTTTTACACTTATTACAAAATGATTTTCACTTGATTTAATCATTCACAATACATTTTTACCAATATATAAAATAGGCATTTTTCGTATTAAAAATCGATTTATGAAAAGAATCGGTTATTTTCCATAATAATAGATATTCCAAAAATCGATTTATTGCTTACTAAAATAAATCGGTTAAAGAGTAATCGATTTTTCCGTATCAAGGTCACATCCTTTATGCACAGTTGGGTGGTGCTCAGTCTTAAGACCTTCCTGCAATTTTTCTGCTTCATTCCTGCTGCTCAGCATCTCAGTGTGCTCAAATGCACATCTTCCATCCCACAATAGCATTCATTGAAATTTGCCCCATAAGCAGTATTCGTCTTTTCCGAGATCTACATTTCCGTTCATACCAGTTGTTCCTCCACAAAGCTGGATATACCTGTCGTCGATAACAACTTCATGGCTTGGGTATCGCTTTCTGTAAGCAGAACATATCCAAGAAGATTGGAGGATATATTTATGGAACCTGATTAGACAACCGACCACACTTCGAATAACTGCGATCAACCTCCACCGGGTTGGAGATGTTGCATCCAGACCCTTTAGATAATGGTTACTAATCGTAAGCTTACCGGTTTGATTAATTATTTTCTTGAGAATCTATTTAATGATTGATTACCAATTACTTTCAATTTTTAATGATTATTTTCCAATTATTTAAAAAAGTAATCAAAAAAGTTATGATATTTTACGATTATTAAAAGACACCAAAAGAATCAAAAAAAAGTTGTTTTGCTTATTTTTTTTATTTTTTTATTTTTTTAAATTTTTCATTTTTTTCAGTATTGTTGTAGAAGCACGTAAATATTCACATCAACAATACTGAAAAAATCGAAAATAATATAAAAAAAATCAAAAACAAAATCTAAAAAAGAACAAAAATAATCAAAATTAATCAAAATAACTTTTTTTGATTACTTTGGATTTTTTTTGATAATTTTTTTATTTTTTCTAATCGTAATCAATTAATAATTGTCTTTTCTTGAAAAACAATTAAAATAATCATTCTTCTTCTTCTTCTTTAAATGGTCATCTAACCGCCTGGGCAATTTTGACCGTCCAATATAGCTCTCCAGTCGTTTCTTCCTTGCGCCAAACACCGCGGCATCGCAAATCGGGCTGCACTTGGTCCTTCCATCGGAGTGGTGGTCTCCCTCTTGCTCTGCTTCCCCCGGCAGGTGCCGATAAGAATACCTTCTGGGCTGGAGCATCTTCGCTCATTCTCACAACGTGGCCTAGCCAGCGAAGCCCCTGTATTTTAATTCGCTGAACTATGTCGGCGTCTGCGTAAAGTTCATACAGCTCATCATTAAATCTTGTTCGGTACTCGCCGCCCCCAACGCGTAGAGGTCCACAAATCTTTCCAAGAACCTTTCTCTCGAATACTCCCAGAGCCCCCTCATCAGATGTTGTTAGTGTCCACGCTTCTGCACCATATAGCAGGACGGTTGTGATATAGAGTGTCGTTTTCGTTCGTCGAGAGAGGAATTTACTTTTCAATTGCCTAAAAGAAATCCAAAATTTCTTAAAGGGTGCAAAGGTTTTACACTTTTTGAAACTTAAACTTCTGACCGGTCCCGATTTCTTCCCAGAATAATTCATGTAACACCCTTTTAATAGTTTCCTAAATTTCTAAAAATAAACTTTCGAGCTATCGATTTAATTTTAAATGTATGAAAATCCTTCCATTTGTTCCACTTTTTGTTTAAAAAATAACTTCAGTACCTGTAAAAATTCCTTACCACAGCAACCTACACACAGCAAAAGGTTTGTATGGTCTTTAATTTCTTTATCACTGTCAGGAGTAGCACTCAAATTCCTAGAATTCTACAAGCCTTCTGCTTCCTACATACGGTCACATTATCTGACGATCGCATAAACAAATCGATTCTAGTTGACATGACATGACCAGTGTTGTCCACCTAAATGCGGAGCCAAGCTAAGATTGCTAGAGTATCCCCAACTTTTTCCCCACCTCTTCGCATTCCCTAACAAAAAACTCCTCTACCCTTTGTTGCTTCCTTTATTGCTGCTAAGCATGTGAGCGTTTCATTTCGCTTGAGTTGGCGCTTGGCAGCTGAAATGTCAAGTCATAATAAATGCAAGCTTCAACGCCCTCAGCTGACAATGTCCCACGAAAGTTGTATCGAAACTGAAAGTGAAGCTGCGAAAATGATTTTAGATTTCTAGAACACATTGTTGAACAGACTTGCAACTCAAACTTCCATTTGATCTCCTCAAATCCTTTTTTGCTTGTTTGTATGTGTGGGTTTTTGTAGACCAAAATGTAATGACACATTGACAATAAGCCACAAGCTTTCCTATTCCACGTAAGAATGACTTCACTATGTACACGCAGTACTTGATTGTTTGTATGTTTGCATGTGTGTATGTGTGGGCATCAACATGTACCAATTCCAAACAAATGACGGTAACAAAACAAATGAAACATAAAATTGGTGCCACTAAAATTTGATAAGACTTGAACTAAATCGAACTACCAGAAAACTAGATCGTCCATCCACTACTCATTGCCGTATTGCACACAGAAGTGACGCGCCGATATTGGATTGTTGATAAAAGCAAAAAAGCGAATTTTATTATGGCAAAAAAGTATGAGTTGTGTTGAGGTGTGAGGAAGAGGAAGAGGAACGACCAACGAACGTGAACGGGACAAACGTAGTTGAGTGCTCTACATTTATAAGTCTGGCTTTTAAGCTTTCAAGGAAAATCTATACCCTATTTAATCAAGCAATAGATTCACAACATAACTTGTTGAGTTTCACAGAACATTCTAGAGTTCTGAAGTTGTCTGCTGAGTACTTAGGGAACCAGCGCATCAGTCTCAGTGGGAGCTGTAGTTCTTCAATCCAGAAATTGTAAGAAAAGTGTGGTAAGGACAAGTGATTCTCAACTTGTTGACTCATATATTCACTACCATCCGTCAGTTTCACTTGGACAAACAAATCGTTTTCGTGGCAATGGTGCTCGTACCAGAAGAAGTGTTTCTTCGGTTATCAACTACAAAAACAAACAAGAAATTCTGACGACTCTTATAAAGAACTTAAAACGGTGCCGAGATTATTCATCTCTAGAATTAGGTTGGGCGTTAATCAATTAAATTTTTAATCGATTTATTAATTGATTAAGGAAGTAATTGCAATTAAGTCAATTGCAATTAAATAAATTGATTAAAAATTAATTGCAATTAAAATTGTAATTGCTTGTTGCAATTAAATTATTTAAAATTAAGTTAATTACAATTGAAACAATTCTAATTAATTTTTTAATTATATTATGACGCAATTAATAAAAATTAACCATTTTTCACAATTATTCAATACAATTTATCAGCGGCACAGAATTTTCACGGGAGTGATATTTGAAAGAAATCAAGCAATTTTTTGCCATATATGTATATAACCTACATGTTCTTGTAATAAAAGTTTGTCGCAATAAAACACCGCGGTACCCGGCTAATAATATACTAGATAGCATCCGGGTAGCGTGTTTGTTGTTAAATTCATAAAACAATTGTATTTAACAAATTAATAATTATAGAGAAACACAATTATTGTTAATTGCGAGCATTGCAATTGATTAATTGTTAATAGTACATTTTTACAATTACAATTAAAAATTGTTAATTGTAGAAGTTGCAATTAACAATTAAAAAATTGTTAATTATTAATTGTTTTAACAATTATAATTTGCCCAACACTGCTCGCGCCAATGAATTTCGAGGTTTTTCCTACTTGAAGGCCTACGGTGGGAAGTGTACTTTTTTGCTGGTTGAGGACAACTTTCCTACTCCAGTGAAGAGTTTTCATATCCCTGTACGATAAGACTGACATTTTTCACCACACTCTCTGATTAACTTCACCACGACAAGTAAATAGAGTTATTAAATCATCGATTTTTAGTTTAAAAGATTTGTTTTTTAATATCGATTTTTTTTTGTTGATTTTATGAATGGTAAACATAGATTTTTAATAAATCTCTACATATAATAAAATTGTAAAAGGTCGATGTCTGTACATTGCAAATATTTAAGAAAAATCGATAGCAGTTATTATTATTAAGTCACTAGAAGCCAAATCAACTGTTTTTAGAATTTTGGTCTGTCTGTGTGTCTGTCTGTCTGTATGTTTGGGAACGCATCACTCAAAAACTGCCGTTGTATTACTAGTCGTTTAACTTAAAATTTAAAATATCACTTGTTCCGATAGCTTGGCCAGTTTCGGAGATATCGGCCGATATGTGCACCAAGGTGACCCAAAATGTGTTAGTACAATATGGGTATCAAACGAAAGGTGACAATGAGTGCTGCAATAAGCGATGTAATTAAGTTCCATATCTTATCTGGGGGTCAATTCTGCTTCTGCGTTTTCGATTCTCGTTTAACTTTAAATTTTCGATTTGAAGTGAAATGAAAAAAGTTAAAGCCAATATAAACTTCGTGTTAATTTCAAAACCTAAAAAAATCAAACATAGGATTTTTTTTAAATTTAAAAGTTTTAATTGATAAAAATAACTTCAATTTTTACAATTCTATAATAAACTATCATTAAGTAACCATAACTTATGTCAACACAATTCAAAATATTCTTTCGCAAACAGTTTTTGCCGCACACATCAGAATCGCATTTTAGAGCTCATTGAACTGATGAAAGGAAAACGTCAAGTGTTAACTACAGTGAAAAGATTTTTTTCACTTCTCTATAACGGAAAACCATAATTGACCCCCTGGTATGGGATATAATGATGAAAATCGGACACAGTCTATTATTAGTTCTGAGACGCAGCGAAGCGGGCCGGGTTTACTAGTGCATTATAAGAATTACACATTTTAGATCGATTTTTGTAAATTTTTCATATCTATTATCTTAAATTAATTTATTAATATGTACATCGAATAAGCAGTTTTTGAACAAAAACTCGATTTGCGAACAAATATCGATTATTTTCCTTTAAAATCGATTTTTAATAGATCGAATTATCTACAAATTAAAAAAATCGATTACTGAGTAATCGATTTCACTTTGTAGAGGCCACATCCCTTCAGGAAAATACAGTCGCTGAGGCAATTACCACGATGAACTTTTTCAGCAGCAGTCCACGTTGATATTGGAACAAGCACTCTTGCTGCAAGGCAATGTGTGCAAGGCAATGTGTCTGCAAAATTCCAATAAAAACGTACCCACTAAGTCTTGATAAAGAAGGAGCGGTAATGACGTCGTTCTCTAAGCTGGCGTCACGGTGATGGTCAGAGATTTATAGAAATTACTTTTTTTACGTTTTCGTTGCCTACTCAGTCCGAGGTAGCATTAGCAACTGTGATTCTCTATGGAAAGTGAACAAAGGCTGGCTTACAGGAGATTAGATTTGAACGATTTCAAAGAAAATCATCTTCCTCCTCCCTCCCTCTAAATTAAAATTTCTCTAATCAAAAATAATTGTAATTAAGAATTATTATCAACTGGTCTTGAGTTCGTTAAACTTACAAAAATATGTAAAAATGAACAGACCATAAAACCAACAACAACATAAAAATAAAAAATAAAAATAAAAATAAACCCGTAAGCTAAACTTTTCAATATCTCTATATTTCTCCCTCTCTCCTTTCTCCCATCACAATCCCTCTTACTCACTAAACTATCTCTCTTCATCTCCATCGCTTTCGTAATTTCTTACTCCCCCCAATAAAAAGAGTCTTAGTAATATCGTTTGATCTGAGGGTTGGGGCTACTCTGGCTAGTTCCATCCTATTTGTATTTCTTACTTGAAGTACTATTTCAGTTGCAAGGTAAGTAGCTCATCAATCCAGCTAGTTAAACCGACTAAGTACCTTCTCCTCTCGTTCCATTTATTTTCACAATTCGTTTACAGAACATGACAGAGCTTACTGATCCAATTGTTGTCAGAAGCGGTCCTAACAAACACATAAACTTGCAGAGCTTAAGAAACAATGTGAAATTGTACAAAAACAAATTTGATTACAAGCAAACAAACAACAAAACTGCTGTCGTATTGTACTCACATTGTTGAGCTGTCAATATGAACGTGGAGACACCTTGTTTGGTGAGTAAATTGGTACGGTTAGTTTTGTTGTTGTGTAGCTCGCTGCGGGTTATTTACGTGACCGCCAGTTGCCAAGCAGACGCTGGGCAGTGATATGACAACTGTCAAGCATTTACTATGTAGTGGGCGGAAGCCCGACAGTTAGCTCAAGTGAGAGATCAGAGCGAGTTTAAATGTCGCGCCAAGCAAAGGCGACAAAAATGGAAAAAAACACAAAAAATGGAAAAATTGAAAAAAAGAGCGGAGCTTCCCAAACATTAGCTGTTTGTGAGCTGTTAACTGGTCGTCGTATACAACTAATCGATAAATCTACAAGGTTGCATGCGAGTTGAAGGTCTTTGCCAGCAATGGCCGGCAACCAATTTAAAATCCGAACACACACACATACATTTACAAATATGTTTTCATGCAACCTAGGCGGATTTAGAACACGCGTTCTCGTTCAATTTGATTGCCTCAATATGGAACACAGCATCTTTGGCATGCAAATTGTTCCAGAATTGTTGTTGCTTGTTGCCTCGACTACGAATGCAGTGGCTACGACCGAAACACCAGTAGATGTTGGCGTCGTTAGGAGTTTCGCAATTGTCATTGACATTTGTTATTCGTGCATCGAAAGTATTTCGCTTTCGATTTCATTTAGCACAGTTTCTATCCTCAATATTTGTCTCCTTCAGCTGTTCTTATATTTATCCTCATTTCGTGCATATGTCCTACATACCTACATAGTCCATATTCTTAGTTGTAAGTGCGCCGCCTGTGGCACGCTTGTTGTTATTCAAAGACATTGCCAAAAGCTCTCTTATGCGCTGATCCGGTCTTACGGTCACCCTCTTTTTGTCGTCATGTTCCGCTATCAATGTTAATTAATCATCTCTGATTACAGTGCGAGTTCGCATGTTTTCGAGCGATCGCGATGTAGTAGGTAGGATGTGGCGGAATGAAAGACATTCAAAGTGGCGGCGTTGACAGTTGCACGGCTACTGCTCATCGCTGGGTGGTTTACCAAGTGCGTGAGAAATCTCGATGGGTAAGAGTGTGGAAAGGTGAAGAATGATTGCGTGGAAGTTAAAAAAATAAAACAGTGTTACGGGCGGGTAGATGAAAGCTGTAGATAGCTTCTATAATAAAAAAAACTAGCTTGTAGCACAGTACACGAGTTAGAAGTTAACTTCTTAAATTTTGGGGATCATTTCAGGAGAATTTCGGGTATGTTTTCGCACTTGCCGGGGATCATTACGGGACTTTTTGGAACCATTTTCGGGACTTCTCGGGATAATTGCAGGATCCTTTCGCGTTTATTCTAGTTTCCGAAAAAGTCCTGAAATGATCTCGAGACCTAGCCAGAATTTATCTCGAAAAATACCCACAAAAAGTGCCGAAATGATCTTGTGATGATTCCGAAATAATACCGAAGATGTCCCGAAATGATTCCAAAAAAATGCTTAATTCCGCTTCAATTCCTTTTTTCCTGAATTTCCTAAATTCTACTACAATACCTTCTACATTTTTTTATTTCAGTTGCATCAAAAAAACGGATCGATCTAATATATATAATAATAGCTGACAAGCTATAGGCTAGTTTTGGAGTTGCTAAACCTGAAATCCGTGACTACATTCTTGTGAGTTTCAGGCGTTCTATTCTTGACCTCGTTCCGTAGCTGTGTAAATGGTTCGACTAACAAACGAGTTGAAAGTATAAAACGCCTGAAGGGGATAGTCATGGAAGTCGGCCTTAACTTCAGTATCTGGATACGCATCTCCTTCATATAGTTTCAAATATTGACATGGAAATAGCTTAGGTTGGACTAAGTGGTAGCTATCCCAGCTGAGAAAAACAGCTCACTTGGGCACATTTCCTGTCGTTTGTGATACCGCATTAGCCATGCCCATACTAGGTTCCTATTATTTAGTCTAGCAGTCTATTAAATATCGAATAGAGCAGATATCGATTATCAATAAGTCCTCCGAAGATTAAAAGAAAGTCTGAACCGAGGTTGTTGTTGCCCAAAGGTTGCCCAAAGGTTGCCCAGTGGACCCAAATTCCAACTGCCAAGAAGTTAGAAACCCGATAACCAGCGGAGTTTTTAGCGTCCTCTTATCAGTAAGGCCAAGAGATCCGAATGACGATTTCCAGGGCTGTCCTAATTCCCCCGCAAACTAGATTCGAAGCAACCGCGAGCTATGTGAGACAGTTGGTTGCACATAGATTCCGCTCGGCACATTAATTGCTACTAGGCAGTCCGCGTAAATATTTAACTGTCTAACAGTTTCAACGCTGGACAGTAGCCTATCCACCTTAACCTTCAATTCGCCTACCTCTGATAGGAAGACCCTGCAATAGATATCTAACTGACTCTTCCCTCTATTTCAGAGCCCTTGATAGAAAGCTTGTTTCAATAACTAGAAAAATAGCCACACCTTAAGCAGTTTGCGTAGTTAGGAGACAGAAAGCTGCAGGATACCTGTACTATTTGTACTTCTTATGATACATCCAAATGTGAACATATTTTTGCAGGTGCAGCTTCTTCTAGGTCATTCGAGGAAAAGACGGTGAGTACCGAGATGATTTAGTGACGAGTTATACGAGCTGTATGCACACACCAACATAGTTTAACGAATTAACTACGTTGGATAGGTCACCTTGTACACCTGCCGGTGGAGGCAGAGACGGGGCAGACCACCACTCCTGACTGCAAACCAGTCGAATAGGTATGGTGACGCATAACACCCTGCATTAGGAGGTGACAGCACTTAGTTGTCATTCGCATCCAAGGCAGGAACGGTCAAGGTCTAGACCGCCCCTTTGGTTAGGACCGAATTCGGTCTCGTAGAGTACTTGAGCTTCTCGTTAATCCTATTCATCTGGTCTAGCACATTTAACATTCCACCTGGTAAAGGTTAAGAGCGATTCGCTGGGGATTCAAGTGGTTGCTAAGCACAATACATAGCTTCATATTTTCTCCAGTTTCAGTTCAATCCTGAAGCTCACCCAAAAGTTGACGAGACCTGAATATTTTATGGCGACTCGGCATAGCATCTGCAAAGAGAGGTTTCATCATGCCATAAATACACAAGGCGGGTTGCAGTCGGGCTAGTGCCTAAACGTGCCGGATTTATATCTTACAAAGGACTACCATTTCCACCACACTACGTAAAAGCCTCGGAAAGTGTTTTTATCGCTTCTCAAACAAACCAAGAGACATTCCGTTACTGCATTCGGGAAACCTGCAAAATAAAAATTAAAAAAACTTCATCTTCAAATCATTCAAAAGCAACAGGAAACTATGGGTGCTCCATCTAAATCTCTGCACTTTTACAAAACTTAGTACTTCCACGCAAGACAATGCAATGCCAATGTCAACACATCCATTAGTTTCCTGTCAATTCGCTTTCTAATGTCAATCTAACTAACTTCCTCATTCCATAGTCATTCTAAGCAAATACATACATACCTATGCATGCTCTCCCTTATATGTATGCATGGTTGTGTATAAGAGTACAGGCGTGTGTCTATTGCGACTACAGCTGTCTTTTTCGAATTCTCCAACTAATTAGCTATGTTTTCAAAGTGAGCTTATTGGTGGACAGCTGTGGGCTGGAAGTCACCCACAGCGATGTGCTTCTTGAGTAAAAAGATGTACAAAGTATGCAAATGGAAAGTAAACGCAAGAGTGGAGAGATGGCTGAGGGAGTGGGAGATGGAAAATGAAGGGGATATTAATAGGGAGGGGAAACTTGTAGATTGTATAGTGAATTTAATTATTAACATGTCTCGGACCAGCGCTACCCTTCCAATACAGTAAGTGGGACTTGCAGTCATTTAAGTCTTAAACTTCAAATCAAATTTTCTCCTTGAAATTTATATGGAAAATAAATTTGGAAACCAGACCTGGAAGGCTTTGTGCAGCCCGACATATAATTTGAAATACGCGCCTAAATCCTTATGTGACACGAATATGTGATTTTAAAATTTAAATAACAGAAACGGGGCACTTAATTTGCTGTTTTGCTCTTACTTAAATTTGGGTTTGAATTTAATATACAGTGGTTCACGTTCTTCTTTTTATATATTCCGAAAACTTCTTTAGCTAAAATGCATTTGTTAATTTCTCGTTACAATATTGATAGTTCTTTTATTGAAATCATTTGCATCAATATTTCCAAGCATATTCAAAAATTGCAAAAGTTTCTACAAACAAACTTCGAAAAGCGGAGTGAGAATTTTGAAATTTGAGGCAAGAGTTTAAAACTGGTTTCTGTTTAGCCCCTTAAATTCTAGTTTCCAGATCATCTAAATTTTTCACCTAGATCAAGATCATGAAAAATTTAGTTGATTTTTACCACATTTTGTTTTCTATTTTCTTTCATACGAATTGAATAGCTGTATTATACGCGGACTTTTTTAAGTCTAATTTTGTTGAGGACTGCGCGACGAGTGAAATCTCTAGTTTTGGACCATTGGCGTCTTCGCTCGATTTTGGCTCTGTAGTTTTAACTGAAGAAGACATTTTGGACGCAATAAGTGCCATAAAATGTTCCAAGCAAGTAGATGTTCATCAAATATCATCACTCTTTCTCAAGAAATGCAGCTCATCCATTGTTAAACCGCTTCTTCTTCTTTTTAATCTGTCACTGAGGATTGGTTGTTTTTTGCATGATTGGAAGATTACCTCTGTTACTCCAATTTTCAAATCTGGGAGAAAAAACGAGGCCTCAAACTACCGACCAATTTCTAAAATAGCTAATATTGCCAAACTGTTTGAAAAATACATCAGTACTAAACTTTCTTTTGCTATTAAGCCATATATATCATTATCTCAACATGGTTTTATACCAGGTCGATCTACGGTTACTAACTTGGCTGTCTTCTCAAATTATTGCATTTCAGCATTTAAGGATGGCTTCCAGGTAGATGCCATCTATACCGATTTATCTAAAGCATTTGACAGAGTGTCTCACACTCTCCTAATCCACAAATTAGAGAGATTCGGATTTCACTCATCGTTCTTGTGCTGGGTCAAATCTTATTTGATAAATAGAATTAACTACGTTGTTGTTGATGGTGTGCAATCTTCTTTATATAGAGCAACCTCAGGGGTTCCACAAGGAAGTATCTTGGGTCCTTTATTTTTTGTAATTTTTATCAACGACTGCACTGAGTGCTTTCAAATATCTGAGCATCTACTTTATGCTGATGACTTAAAGGTTTTTAAAAAGATACAGACCCAGTCTGATATCGAAATTTTGCAGAATGAGATAAATAAGTTTCATGAGTGGTGCCGCCGTAATAAATTAGCCATTAATATTGAAAAATGTTGCTCGGTTACCTACAATAAAATTAGATTGCCTCTCTCTTCACCATACTTTATTTCTGATACTGCTCTTAGCTCAACTAACAAGATAAAAGACCTTGGAGTGGTTTTTGACTCCAATTTCACATTTATAGATCATTTGAATTACATTATACCCAAAGCGTATTCCTCGCTAGCGTTCATTAGGCGCAATAGTTTGGAGTTCAAGGATCCATATACAAAAAAATTACTTTATAACACATTTGTAAGGTCTAAATTGGAATATGCTTCAATAATATGGAATCCATTTTATGGAATACATTCCAATAGAATAGAGCGGATACAAAAAAGTTTTTAAAGTTTGCATTATACAGTATTAGATTTGATTTGCCTATTCCATCTTATGTTCCTCGGTGCAGATTGATCAGCTTGCACACTCTTGCCAGTAGGCGTTTGATAGCTGGCTTAGTTTTTATACGTGATGTTTTGAATGGGACAATTGATTGTTCTTATTTGTTACACTGTATTAAAATTAATGCTCCAGCTAGAAATCTGCGACATAGTGATTTATTTGATATTGAAATTTGCAAAACAAAATATGCTCAAAATGAACCAGTTATCAGACTGTTAGCTGAATTTAATTTGATATGTAAAGAAACAGATTTAGATATATTTGCTAATCGAATTATATTTAAGGAAAAATTGTATATGTATTATTCCTAAATTTTTGAATTACTCTCTGTCTGTAAGGTATGTAAGCCACAGACTTAAATGAATAAATAAATAAAATAAAAAAAAAAAAATTGCCCAATAACAAAAAAGTTTTTAAAATCAATTTGTTAAACTAGAATTTAAAGGGCCACAAAACCGCATACTAGGAAGGCATCCTGAACAATATTTTCGAAATACAATAAAATAATATAAAAAAAAAAACAAAATTTAATTAATTAAGTTAAAAAAAATAAAATAAAATAAAATAAAATAAAAAAATTAAATAAAACAAAATAACCTAAAATATGATAAAATAAAATAAAACTGAATAAAATAAAATAAATAAAAAGAAAATTAAAATAAGTTAAATTAAACTAAACTAAATTAGATAAAATAAAATTTATAATTTATTATATAATTATAAATAATAATTTATTATATTTAAATTATATAAAATAAAAATAAAGTAAAATTATGTAAAATAAAATAAAATAAAATAAAATAAAATAAAATAAAATAAAGTAAAATAAAACTTAAATAAATAAAATCTATATTAATAAAGAAATAAATGGAAAAGAAGGAAAATGAAGCAAAACAAAAGAAAGAAGAGCACAATACGTTTAAGCTGAGGAACGTGAAGGAAAGGAGAGTGATGAAAATGGCAAGTAAAGAGAGCTGCTGCAATGAAAGTGAAGAGACTGAACAGCAATTAAAGGAATCGTTAAAATAAAACAAAATCAATGAAATAAAAAAATAAATTTAGAAAAAGAGAAAGGACAGGAGAGGGAAGAAAGGGAAAGGAAAAAAAATGGCAAAGGTAAAGGAACTGAAGTGAAGAGAAGGAAAGGGAATGAAAGAAAAAGCAGCAGCATTACAGAAAAATGAAGCAAAAAGAGGATACGATAAAAAATAATACAAATATAAATAGAAATTGTGTTATTAAATGGTAAGAAAGATTAAACGGAAAGAAAGAAGAGGAAAGCAAATTAAGGGAAAATATAAGGAAAGAAACATCAATTACAGTAAGGGAAAGAAATGCAGAAGAAGACCAAGGTAAAATATATTGAAAGAAAGGAACAGCAAAATGGAAAGAAAGCAAATAATTAAAAAGAAATAAAGTTTCGTGGTTAAATTTCAACCACTGGACGATCTCTAGTTACTATGAAAGTACTGTATATACTTTTATAAAAAAGTAGCTAACAAATTTTAGTTGAAAAAGTTTTTGTAGTAGATAAAAAGATAAAAAGAAGTTCATTAACGCTTTGAGCCACTGTATATAGAGTCAATCATGACAAAGAAATAAAATCTCTTACCTCGAAATGGAACACCCTAATGTGCATACGAACTCCTGTCGCTTGTTCATTTGCGACAATCACAGAGTTTGTTCCTTGAAATTGTTTCACTATCTAGGCATTGACGATATGTCCATCCGTGAGTGAGACTGTCAATGTAACGAGTTCACTTTCCGCATTTGACGCTCGTTTTTATAAAAGTTTATTTATACCTCAACCTGCATGGAGTTCTTTCTTTACATATGTATGTATGTTTGTGTGTTTGTGCACATGTAAGTACATATTTGTATACATAGATTTGTATTTATAAACTTAGTTTTACTTATAGATAGCTATTAACTACCTACATCGCATGCAAATGCTATTGGGCCTCTTCACATCACATTCCTTGTTTTCCCTTTAAAAAGCGCCCACAATACTCGTACAAATGTCGTTTACTGTAGCATATTATCGGCTCACAAGCATCTTAATTTATTTGTCAATGGTTGCAATGAATGAGCTGGTGATGTTCATAAAGTTGCAACTGGCTGCTAAGCAAACAAGAAGCGATGGATAACAACAAGCAACAATTGGCTTGAATACGCAGCATCCGGAATCACTGTGGCGTTCTAGATGGATTCGCACTTATTTATATGGAGATGTATGTTATGTACATATATCGTTATGTACGCAAATTCGCCCGCAACATATTTGATCAAGAATGGCTTTCAATTCTACAAGCAATTCCTTTTCATTTCAGACGAATGAATTTGCACTAAATTTGCCATCAACGCAATCTGCATTTGGTAGAGAATAACTAAATACCCAGTTGTGCATCAGCCGCTCATATATAGCAAGATTTTAATAATACGAATTCTTAAATAAAATGGTTTCTTCGTGCCTAAACAAATTTTTTAGTTGAATGCAACAAAAAAAAAATAAGCAAGCAGAAAATTATAAGCCCTCATAATTTTGGTTGCTATCATACAAGCAAAAAGTTTACTTCTAGTTTTCAAAGTAAATTGCAGAATTTGGAAATAAGAATACAAAATGTTATTTTATTCACAAGTCGCTAAGTACATACGAAAAAAAAATCGCCTTTAAGCTAGTTTATAAATATAACTAAAAAATTTGATGTTTGTAAATTAGAAATTGTTTAAACAAAAATCGTTGCCTACATGAATTGCTATTCTGACAAATTTTTGCTCACTTTTTGCTACAGTTATTGAGAAATATTGTTCAATAACCGTTTTTTATTGGTTAATACTTGACAATATGTGAATAAAATAACAATCTGATTTTTTTTTTTTCAGAATTTGTAATTTAAATGTGAACTTGTCACTTGCCAGTTAGCAACCATAATTATAGGCTCTTATAATTTTTACTGCTTGCTTATTCTTCTGCTGTTGTAATTTTTTTTTCTGTTGGCACTCGCAATTTTCTTTGTTATCTCGCAAGCAGGAAAATCGCATTTGATTTTCAAAGAAAATTTAAAATTTTTGAATAAAAATAATTTGGTTTTTTTTATACATAATTCGCTAAGTCTTAACAAAAAAAATTGATAGTATATAGTTAGAATTAAATATTCAGATCGCACTTACTTACTACTTAGATTTTTTTGAATCCATCTTATTACTATTGCTTAAAGCTTAATACCTATCACAGCTGAGTATAAAAAAAATAAAAAAATTTTAAAAATCACATTCTACAAGCGCACACTTACTGGTGCTGCTGCGAGTTACAACTCTTGTTTTAAGTGATTTGATATAAATTTGATTTGGCTCTTTTACTTCAACGCCACCTTGAAGCGCGCTATGTAAGCTCTCCGGCGGCATTTGGCTAACCGGCCAACTCTTTGACTTTTTCGTCAGGCCCTTTGGCTTATCTGACATATAACGCAACATGCTGCATATATTGTTGGCTATCAACATGTTGCGCCATGCATGTATGTTCGCTCTTCACACATTGTTTATGCGCTACATGAAGTTCTAACATTTTTACTATTATTGCTGGGCATGTTGCTGCACTTGGTTAAAATTGTTGGTTGTTTTGCATTTTTACAATGCGTTCATATTTGTTGTTGGCGTGTGCGGGCCACACTTTCGTTGACACCTACACGCACACATAAGTGCTTCCCTTATTTCCCTTCCATCGCGCACATATTTGTACAAGGTGGCGCAAAAGTAAGCTTCAGATGTTCAGCATATCGGTTGTGGCACGTGCAGTGTGTGCTGTTGCACCGTCTTGTTGGAACCACATGTTTTCCAATCCCAATTCATCAAGTTGCGGCAAAAAGAACTCGTTGATCATTGCTCTGTAGCGCTCACCATTCACAGTAACCGTTTGGCCCCGACCGATTATTGGTCAAATAAATAGTCAGCAATATTCCGCGTTCTGGAGCAGTGTAGCGTAACATTGTTTATTAACGTGTATTTCGCATGTGTTTACTACACAAATGTCAAAACAGAACTGACTTTAGGGGCGAATCGCAAAATTTATAGCATTTTCTGATAGGAGGATTACTTTTGCGCCACCCTGTAGTTCATCTCTCGTGGTCACCTTCAAGTTCCTCAAGTGTATATATTAATTTTCACAAGAACAACAATCAAATTTATTTCATTGAAGTTTTTATAAAAAAAAAAACAAACAAACCTTTCACTGTTGCCTCACTCGTCTGCCAATGGCATTGCTAAAGGGCTATGGAAGGAAGGGTTCCTTGAAAGCGCATGCGCGTGGGTCGCAGTAACTGCAGCGTTGACAGCAGCAACAAAGCACCGATAGGAGTGTACGTGCATTATGGCCAAACTGTGTAGGAGCTAATGTGCAAAAATAGCAATACCGGCAACAAATGTAATCATTTAGATACTTACATCTAGAGAACCTTTGACTACGCACATACTTTTGCTGAATTTGAAACTTAAAAATTTGTTGTTATGTCTAGCGGTAAGTACTTCATAGAGATAGAGCTATAAAAGTTTTAAAGAATGTAGGAAACTTGCATGAAGGGCTGCAAACAAAAATATGAGCTCTTCTTAGCAACTGATGCTGTCTTATCGCTTTCGAAAAGTACGTTGCTGATGTAGTATATTGGCGGCCGCCGTGGTGTGAAGGTAGTGTTGTCGGCCTACCACACCAAAGGTCCATGGTTCGAGCCCTGGTACAGGTAACATCAAAAGTGATTTGAAAAAAGTTTTTCAAAAACGGGGTCGCCCCTCGGCAGTGGTTTGGCAAACTCTCCGAGTGTATTTCTGCCATGACAGGCTTCTCAGCAAAAATTCGTCTCCTTTGTAGATGCCGTTCGGAGTCGGCAAAAAACTGTAGGTCCCACCAATTTGTAGGGAAAATTCAAATCGGCGCAAAACAAATTGGAAGAGAAGCTTGGCGCAAAAATCTCTTAGGAGGTTTATGATGATATACCTGTTGTATATCGCGCCATAGAGAGAGATGTAGTATATATTGCTAGATAGTTATAGGAATCATAACATTAAGAGCCCTTAGAAATTGTTTGACAGCCGCCATGGTATGATGGAAGTGTGACGGTTCATCATGCCAAAGCCTTTCTTCGATACGCGACGGTCCCTCGGCTATAGTCAATAACCCTCTGATAGTGTTTGTGCCACTCTTCACTCTTCTCAACGAAAATGATTTGCCTTAGCAGATGGCATTCGGAGCCATCTTAAAACTCTTCGATCCCATCAATTTATAAGAAATAAGTTACAGCGTCATATGACAAATTTGAATAAAAGTCAGGTATTAATTTCCTGGAATGGTTTTGAGACAATTTTCAGGTTACCTTAGGTATAAAGGTCTGGGCTAAACACTAGTAAAAAGCTATCAGCAAGACTCTTAGGCCACAGGCGGACACATTTGCATTACCTTTTACCTTCTCTACGCACTTCTATGCCAAAAACATACGGGGCACAAGCTCAGCATCCGACAGAGAGGACATGTAAGTAGGTATCTTTACTAAATAGGGTGATTGCAACCATTGGCCCGTAGAAAGCAAAAATAAGCAACTGATGGATGTTACTTCTTAAAGTCTACTACATGGCTTTGAGCTGTGGGCACACACAATTAAGATGAAGAACCACCTTAAATTTATAACATCTGCATAATAAACAGCAGCTCTGAAAGTAGCTTCCGTTTACAGAACCGTATCGAAAAAAAACGTGAATCAAGAGCTCAAAAAAGTCGACCGTGAAGAACTCAACGGGGAAATGTTTAGGCTATGGCAAGAGCACTAGGAAAGTGAACACCGAAGCAGATGAACAGCAAGGCTGACAACAAACGTTAAGGCAGGGATCACTAGAAGCTAAGGTGAGGTTAACTACTACATACGTTACCCAAATGCTCTCTAGGCACACGTACTTCAAACAGTACACACACAGTGAACACACATTTTTCATATATTCAAAATGGAGTGAAAAGCGGCAAGTGCCCGAACGAACTGCTGGCCAAATCACAGCCGATAACGTCATAGTAAAAATGTTAAGCGGCCTAGAAGTGTGGAAAGAAATCAGCAACTTTGTAGAAACCACACTCAAAGCAAAAAAGCAGGCACAACAGAAAGCTTAAAAAAAATGAGAAATGTTGAAAGGCACCCTAAATTAATACGAAAGTGGTCCTGGGGTGCGCAGCGGCGCCAAAAATTATGGAAGTTTTTTAGTCCACAGACACACCGCTGCTGTGACGGCAACATCTATGGGCATTTTGTTATCCTCACAATCAAAAAGATAAATAAACAAGTGCCGAAAATAAGGATCGATAATAAAAGTCTTTGACGTACCTTCTCTTCAGAAGATGATATTGCCTATTTGTTCATGATCAAAGGTGAATTTTGGAATTTTTGCATTATTTACCATAACTAGGGTAAGTAAGCCTGGACGTTAGACAAGTGGGCAGACCTGACTATAGCACATTCGCCCTATTCACAGTGCTCGCGCAAAGTTTAAAGCAGACCCTGTGCATACCTACCGAAGGATTCCACCGCAAAAGGTTTAAGCGGCCTAAAATCTCCTGGCCAACTCGTCTGCTCTACAGTTGCCTTCAACATCCCTGTATCTATTTTTTTTTTCTACTTTAAATGGCAATTAACCGTCTAAACTAATGTGGTAGTCCAACATAGCTTGCCATTCGTTTCCTTTTTCTGCCAACTGGCGCCAATTGGAAGCACCACAAGATCACAATTGATCGGAGAAGGAGACCACTCTTCCCCTGCTTCCAGTCATTCATTACGCAATTAATCGTTGAACTATGTCGGTGTCTGCATACGCCTCGTTACTCAAGCTTCTTCAATATCGTTTAGGCGTAGAGGTTTATAAATCTTTCGAAGAACCTTTCTCTGGAATACTCCCAGAGCAGATGTTGTCAGTGTCCAAGCTTCTGCCCCATACAGCAGGACGGCTACAATACGAGACCTATAGCGTGTAATTTTTGTTCATCGATAGAGGACTTTACTTTTCAGTTGCCTATGAAGTCCAAAATAGTAATTGTTTACAAAAGTGATGCTAAAGTTTTGCTCTCAGTAGAAGCAGGGATCATCGTTTTACTAATCCCGGAGTACTCCCTTGAGAGTATTGGATTACTCTCTATTACTACCTATACTTCTGTGTATTACCATATAATTTTGTATACTCCCTTTTAACATCGCATGTCCTAGAAGGGCGAGTAATAGAAAAAAGTAGGAAAAATTTGACATTAAAACCAGCGTATTGTTAGCTTAATGGTTAGCAATGCGTGCCAAAATTTCTCTGATGGAGAAGCCTAGCAGCTTTCGAAATGGATCTATAAGAAAAGTTATGGCGGTTGACACTAAAACCTTTTCCTACTCTATTCAATTAAATTAAAAATGATTATTAAAAAAATAAAAACAATCAAAAACCATAAAAACAAATCGTGTCTGTTTTCGAAATAGTACTATAACTATAGCCTGTATATGTTTGTTGCTTTCAATTTTTCCTCTAATCAAAAATAATAATAATTAACTAAGAATTATTATCAACTGGTCTTGAGCTCGTTAAACGTGAATAAATAATAATAATTTTCATAAAAATTAAAAATGTGAAAAATTATTATTCTTGACCTTGAGCTCGTTTCATGAATAAGTGAGCAATCTTTTAATAATAACTTGAGGAGGTCTCTCATATTGCTCTAAGATAAGTAAAACCGGAGGCCAGAGTGTAGAAATTTCTTATATTGATCCTAAAGGATGTTAAGGGGAGTACTCTCTTATTCATCGCTGGGGAATGTCACTCCTCTTTTCCACAAAGAGTAGCATAAGATCAGAAAACGAAAAAATATCTTGTGTTGTTCCAAAAGGATATCAAAGAAGGTACTCTCTTATTCATCGCTTCGGGAGATCTCGCTTCAAGTTCTATTGGGCTCCATTGATATTTTGATGCCATTAGAACAAATATACTGAATATACAACAATTCAGTCTCCTTTCCCCATACCTGACATAGAGCCAAACCGTCTTCTCAGACCGTGTCTTTATTTTGCAGCTATCACAGTTTAATATTTGGTCATGTAATCAATTCACACGTACACAACCATTAGTCGAATTCATTCAAAAGATCACAGTTCAAAACTTTTGGGTCAAAGGTCACGATGTAACAATATAAAGTAAATATGTAACTTTATTTATTTTGATCATTTTAATAATTCGATTTGCAATTTAACGGTTATAATTGACCACGAATGTTGAAAAAACCAATGAACTCGCATCAGCTGGGAAGTTGGCTGAAGTCGTCGGCACCACCTCACTGCACTACGAGTACACAGCGAAATCATCATCATCATTGTTTATGCCATCCATATTTGTTTGAAATTTTTTGTTGTTGTTTATTTGGAGTAACATTGATGTTTAGTTAGCGCACATTGTTGTCATGATCAATTTGCTCCAATTTCATGCCTCGAAAATTTGCGCACATTTAACAACTTGCAACCTAATTTCGTTTTGTTGCTGCCACAAAACGTTTGTTTTGTGTTAATGTTGTTGCTCGTTTTTTACTTGTTGTGTTTCGCGGCTTCATAGGAAAAACTCATTGGAAATCTACAATTCATAACTCAGACGATGACATGGCAAAATGTTGTTGATTTTGGAAATTTACAGACGTCAAATGCAAACTAGCAACAAAAAAGAAGGAAAAAAACCCGGTTACACCCAGCAAAAAAAAGAAAGCAACAACAACAATAATATCAGAACAAGGAAAGCTCATGTTGACCTTGCACATTTATGGCACCCACTGCCGATCGTTGGGCTTCAGCGTTTTTGGCTAGAAACGTGCTCTGGGATGGTGACATGCAGGTAACAAACCCAAACAAATAGTCACAAACACATACACACACACAATGACATGCAAATCCACCCAGCAGGAAACTAAGTAACTAGTGAAGCAAATATCTGGTTCAGAACTAAAGCTAACTAACAGCAAGTTCGTTAGAGACAATAGTGTGGGGAAGGCAGTCGAGGCAAACTGCATGGAAACTTTAGCGAGCTGCCTGTGGCGCTGCAGCAAGGATAGTTAGTTCATGCCCCACAGAGGATCTGAACGTGACACATGCCGCCAGTCTACCTCTTTATCAAGCGAACGTCATCTCAGGGTGAAAGTATTTTCTGGAATGTTAAAGAGACCTATATTAGAATTGAAACGTACTGCATCTGCCTCAGGACAGTAATTGATACAAACATTAAGACTTTATTCCTTAGAAGAAAGACTGGAAAGAGGGAAATTCTGCATTTCAGTTTTCATGGACGGATTCAAAATAGCCTGTGGAGTAGGAGCTTTTGACCTGTAGGCTTAGATCGGTCGAACAATTGCAGACCCCACTGTCTACCTAACATTCTTTAACAGGCGTGCAGGGCTCCACAGGCTCGCTTCACCCTATACGCCTATTAAACTTCCACTTTATGTTAGGTGTTAAAAGTACGCATAGGTGTTTGGCACCAACAGAAAGATGCAACTCTTGACTATTGATAGAAGGTGGGATAAAACTTGGTATTTTCGTCCTAGTATTGCATAACACTAGCTCTGTCTTTAAAGGATTGACATTGATCGCCACCATCTCCGCCAAGATACTAGTAGTATTACTTCGTCCGCATAGGCAACCACTTTGACTCCATTCCTGTTGAGTAGAAGCAGTTTGCTGCCAATAACTCAAGTCCATAGCAGTGCGGACAGACCTTGAGGCTTATCACTGTAGACCACAGTTCCATCCCTATCCACTTTACTATAGGGACCTCAATATCAAGGACGGAGAGGCCGTCTTCTATTGCCTCCAAACGAACCTTGTTAAAGGCGCGCTCCCCGCTCAAGAATGCAGCCTTTGAGACGAACATGCTGAGCGGTTGACAACCCTGAGTTATTCAACTTCTTTCAAATGTGAAGTACAAGAATTCTTTCGAAGATTTTTTAAACAAACGGCGAAATACTAAGGGGTCTGAAGTCCTCGGGCTTTTCAAGACAGCTCTGACGGGCCTTTGGGATGAAAACCAATCAAGGCTGGGAAGATTCCATCCGACCCTACGGGTTTCAAGAGTGATAAAATATTGATTGCCCGTCTTTTTAGGTGTTATAATCTCCTCTATTAGCCGATGGGAGAGTAGTACGTTAGTTTACTCTTTCGGTTCCATTTAACTATGCCTACAGCTTGAAGAGTGTGTCTTACAAGCAGATCTAGAGTTTCTGCGAATCCGTCGTCTTTCCTTCCAATTCTCGATGATTCTTTGGTTGATTCGGTAGACGAATAAAAATAGTTCAAAGATCCTTCTTTTGCCTCTCGACCCGTTTTTTATTATACCTGAGAATATTCTTGTATGGCTGTCAGCTTATAGTTGAACGGCTCAGGTTTAACAATCTCTGTGGCTCTTTGCTGAATCTGAAAATATTCGAGTTCCACAGGTAACATATTCCCGTTTGCTAAAACAAATTGGACAACCTGCCCTTAAAGCAGACCGCATGGCCTTCTTTGGCTTGCAACTGTTGGTATCAAGGTCTTCCACTGATGAGATTGAGGAGTGTTGGCGGAACTGACCGTCCTTTGCCGGATACATGGCCGACTGTCGTGGGAGCAATTCGGTGTGACCAGTGAAACCTTCTAGGTCATCTCAGCTTCTCCTTCCGTAAGGAAGAAAAAGGTTGGTAATCAGATGTGAGAGGCATCACATCCGTAGATCAACCATCAAGTTGCACGTAATTATTCTTTGTAGATTTTAGTCGCCTCTTACTACCGGCATACCCACCTCGGGCAAAGATTTTCTACCTTGAATTATTGCTTACCGTAACGAACCGCAGTCAGTTAGTCCTCTCTGGATTACGTTTGTCTACCTTCAAACAAATTTCATATAAAATCAGTCTGTGATCAAAGCGAGATTTCCCATCTGATACCCTCCTACTATCTACCTACTCGAATATTGATATTACCACTTAGTAGAGTAACATCCATAACCTTCTGTCACCCGCTGAAATTTCGGTTCTAGGGAAACCAAAGGCAGAGGTGCTTCCCTCCTTACAAACTATTAGATACGTATTAATAATAAACTCTAAAATTGACCTATCCGTGATGTTTATTTCCGCTCTCCCCAAAAGAGTTTTCTGACCTTCTCCTGCTGAGGGTCCCAATCACACGGCATTTCGGATGAGGCAGTCACCATGGTGATAGAATAGAGTGCTCTCATAGTCTTTCCCAATTCATAGTCTTTCCCAGTTCCGATTTAACGATTTTCCCTACTGGGCAGTTATTGAAAAATAAATAATAGTTCGACGGACACCCAAGCGCCTGGATACGTGTGTAACGGTACTCGCGGCTTAATTGTCATTGCTGGAGAGAAAAATAGGTAAAAAAAAATTAAAAGAAACCCACGACAACAAAAACCAAAATCAAAAAAGTTCAAAACAAAATCGCACTGCCACCATGACCAAATGTGGCAGCCGGCAGTGCCCTAAGCAACGCCTTGGCAAGGGTGATGTGGGGTGTGGTATTTGATGAATTGAACTGTGCTGCCGCTCAAGGATCTCGATGTACATATGAAGAACTGACTATTCTTATCTGTTCAAACCGTTTAGGTCATTGTTGTTGCTTTAATTGACGGTGAGTGAAGTGATGTTATTGTTGTTGGCAGCGACATTATTATTGCTTGTGTAATACATAGTTGTTGTTACCTTTTTTGTTGTTGTTGTTGGTTTTGTTGCATGTTGACTTAACTTATGACATGTTTGGCAAAAAGTTAGTACATATGTACCACGTAGTATTTGTACCTTAAGCAGCACGCTCGTGGTACGCCTTACCTTTGCTATTTGCTTTAAATCTTCTATGCTAATTTTTGATTCAGGAGGAGGTTAAGAGTTCCCAGTTTTAATAATTATTCAATTTGAAATTTGTTTTCAAATATTTTCTTTATATACATATATTGGAAGTCAAGGTTCTATGCAGAAGCCTAAGCATTCACGTGGTTATGGTCAGAGCGACTCTTTTGTCTGCAATTCAAGCAGCTCACTACTACTGGTCGCATGCGTCCAAGTACTCTCTCGGTAGCCACTGAACCCCCGTTCGGAGGTGAGCTAAAGGTGATAAGGTTAAACGGTTTCACGGCTCATCACTTTGCGAAGCGCCAACCAGAGAGTGCCTGTTTTGGATCAAGCGGCTAGAAAGCATGTTTTCACTTTCGGGTAGCACGTTTAGCTTAGGGTAGTAAGTAACCTCTGTTTAATGACGAGCATGGAAGCAATGTAAGGACTAGAATTAAATGCATGCACCTAGAATGTAAGGTATGGTGGCTCTAATTGGCTGACTGATGTACTAGTGGCGGCTACTATAGTGTTCATATGGATAAGCTCACATTCGGCTTAGTATTTATGATAGGAGAAAAGTCTCATGATGATCTGCGCAACATTTTTCAATTTTTCATTTGGATGATCTCATGTGGAAATGGATTAGAAGGACGAGTTGGAAGCAGTTGGAAGTTCTGACTCCACGAGGAAATTTCTCTGTATAGTCTGCTCAAGTTATACGACCCCCAAAAAACATAGTCAAGTACTAAGTTTTAACAGATTGATCATGCCACACGGTTGTCTTTTAATACAAAAACGCGCAGGCAGATTTAAGACGTAGCGATAAACGGGCAGAATACTGACCACCTTTGAGGACCAAACACTGGATCGAATAATTATATAGTCGCAGCAGAGTGCTTCAAAACATGTTTATCAAAAAGCACAAGGAAACCTGGACGTTGCACAGCTGCAGTCACAACAGACAATCAAAGATTGCACAGCCCGTCTTCTGCTCTATGAAAGCAAAAGTGAACCCAAGGAAAGCATGAGCAGTGGGAGCATATCTCCGGAGCACCCGAAAACATATAGCCTGATGAAGAGTGTCCCTTGCAGTGGGAAGAAGGGACGCTGGCTAAAGGAGCTTCCTTGAGAGTAGATGCAATGAGAAGGGTGTGTCAATGTGAATTGAAGAGGCTTCTCCGGATGAAAAAAGAGAAGCAGCGAATCGAGCGCAAAGAGCTTGAAGTGCTTAGATTATGGACAGATCACTTTTCTGCCCTACTCAAGAAAAAAAGTCATTACGAGTTGGCTGGGGTGAGTACCGAAGAAAATTTAATGATGAGACACATTTTTCGACATAATTGAGCGAATTAAAACCCAACGGCTTCGTTGTGTAGGTCATGTTGTACCAATGAATGAAGAAGAAGGAAATCACTCGGATGGAAGGATCAAGTGGAGACCGATTTCCTTTGGCAGAACGAATGACCACCAAACCGATTAGGGGGTTAAGTGCCATTTAAAGAACGAATGAGAAAGTTGAAGGGAGCTATTAGCTTTCCTCTTAAATGGAGAAATTAAGCTGGCGCATGCGAGCCATAATCGAACATGATGGTGTTTATGCTCCCCCGATCGGCTATGACAAGGTAAGAATCCCCATTAAAAAAAAATTTTATAACAGACTCTAACAGATTGTCTGCTGATCGACTGCTTCTATGCGGAATAACTGACTAAAGCAGGATATTTACCGACTGACCGGACCATTTCAGAGCAGTCTTAACCGAGGTCTTGCGATACTTTCGTCAAGCCACAGATGAAAAATATCGCGTCGTGAGTAGAGTTTCGTGCCTAATCCGCTTTTCTATCAAAAAGGGTTTTCCATCAAATTTTAATTTTACTTGAAGTCATTACAAGCCGCTACTCGTAGATAACGGTCATTCGTGTTGTCATTGTCGGCAAACCACCAACTTGGAGACACATTAGAATTTTTGCTGGAAACATGCCGAATTACAACGTCAAACACAACTTTAAGCAGCACCAACGCACACTTGCACACATACTTAGAAACATACATGCGAGTAAGAAGGTGATTCTCATGGACTTACATACCCAACCGAGTTCATACATATCCAAACATGTACTCGCATGACTTAAGGTATGCTATGTTGAGCACAACGCTGATGAGTCCAGTCAGCGCAATGAAGTTATTAACAATGCATAATCATGTCGGTTTACTCTAAAATGGGCGTACGTGACAAATTCCCAAAATGCAGCCACTAAACAGCCAAAGGAATAACACTTGAGAAAGCTTCTCTCACATAGCAGTAAAAACTTCATATCAACTATGTAGCGTCTGTTAGAACTTGGAGTAGAAGTTGTTAGCTGAAGACTGTCTGTCTTGTGCTTGCGCTTGTCGGATGATTATCTACATTTGGCAACTGTTGGCAGCTGTTGTGGCAGCAAAGTAATGTTGCTTGGCAGCCGTTTGCCAATATGGTGAATAGGACGGGCGATCATCGGGCGGTCGACAGCATCGTCCATCATAATGAGCTGGAGTGGGAGGGACAATATCAAATGCGCACGTACATATATGCTGTATGGCAAGGAATCATGGCCCCCTTGAGAAGGTCAGTCGATGCAACTTGAAGTATTTGAGAGAAAAGTCGCGGAAGACTTAATGGTAATTTCAGTTTTCACAAAGAAAATTTAATCACCCACGCGACCAGTAGGGTGTTACTCCGGTAACGGGCGACTACAATCCACAACCCGAAGGTTCAATAGGTCAAACAAATCGTTCCATCGGCAGTCGAGCTAGTACTAGAAGGGTACACATTGGTAGCACTCCCCTAAACCGTCGTTGAGTATTTGCGCTTTCAACAACAACAATGAAATTTAATGAAGAGTTGTACGAGCTCTATCCGGATGTGAACATAAAACAGCTAATAAAATCCTTTTCCTATAAAAAGGGAAGCAACAAATAAGCCACAAGCTCTCAGGAAAAGCCTCCAAAAGTTTTGTCGAAAAATTCTTCGTTTAAGGAATTTTTCCAGACCGCGCCGAACTCTTGTAAGAATGGAAATGGCAAGCTGGTGACCGATGTTCAGAGTTTACTTAAATGAAGAACAATCGATGATGATGTCATTAATATTTCCCAACAAACTATGACGATGAAGCAATCAACCGATTCAAAAATTAGAAATAGGAGTTTAGCCTGTCACAGTATTCAGATAGGAATGGAGCCAGACTGACTCTATCCAGGCAGTTTGACTTCCTCTCCGGTTATGATTTTGCCTTTGATCGGGCCGAAGCTGACAAAGGAGCTTGCCGACTTTGTGTGGATGTTGTTGAGGGCCTGCCGGTACACCTTTGAATCAATGGTCGCAGAATAGTTAATGATGAGCTCTTCGGGCTTTAAAACTAATTAAAACGTAGCCGCTTCTTTGGCTAGCCCATGTTACGTGAATGTATAAATAAAATCCAGCAAAGAACGTATTCTTAATGGCACCCGCCTTCGGAATAAGAAGCAGAGAGAGATCACCACTTCAATGGCACAGCAATTGGAGAAATATTTAAGGTCCCTTGGTGTTTTCCATTTTGTGGCGGTTAGGAACGGTGGGTATTTTGGAAGCGCAAACCCTCCTAATCGGAAATTGAGTCAGTAAGTTTTCAAGCCAGAATATTCGCGCACTCCACATTATAAACTAGAATACCGGGTCACGTTTCGCTGCCTCTCAGAACCAATAATAGACTGAGTCCGATTTTATTCATTATATCTCTGAAACCAGTTGAGATGTGGAACTTAACCACATCGCTTATTATATTCAATAGCACCTTTTGTTTAATACCCATATTGTACTAACCCATTTCGGGTCTCCCTGGTCCACATATTGGTCGACAACTCCGAAACTGGTGGAGTTATCCAAACAACTGATATCTTAAATGCTAACCCAGATGTGTACTAATGCAACGGAGGGAGTTTCATTTAATTTTATTCAGCAGTTTTTGAATCATGCGCGCCCAAGCATTAAGACAAACCGACAAAAATTCTAATAACTGTTGCTTTGGATTCTACTGGCTCACATCCTTGAATATCAGCAGTGTACAAACATCAACAAACAACAAATGCACCTTTTCGAAAATTATTTTAATGTACAAGGTGGCGCAAAAGTAATCCTCCTATCATAAAGTGCTATAAATTTTGCGATTGGCCCCTAAAGTCAGTTCTGTTTTGACATTTGTGTAGTAAACACATGCGAAATACACGTTAATAAACAATGTTACGCTACACTGCCCCAGAACGCGGAATATTGCTGACTATTTATTTGACCAATAATCGGTCGGGGCCAAACGGTTACTGTGAATGGTGAGCTCTACAGAGCAATGATCAACGAGTTCTTTTTGCCGCAACTTGATGAATTGGGATTGGAAAACATGTGGTTCCAACAAGACGGTGCAACAGCACACACTGCATGTGCCACAACCGATATGCTGAACATCGGAAGCTTACTTTTGCGCCACCTTGTATATTTGTATCCATATCAGAAATCACTTCAACAAAGTTGGAAAATCATGAAATATTTATATTTTGCAACCCCTAAAAATAACAGCAGAAAAAACAGAAAGGGAGAAAAGATTTTTATCGACGGTGGAGAAATAAACGATATCAAAAAAATCGATATCGATGAAAAAAAATCTCAGTTCCAATCAGGTACTTTAATAACTCTTATTAGTAAAACTGTTAAAACCTAAAATTTCGTTGAGAGCGAGAGAGTAACACCAAAAAGTAAGAAATGTTGCTTCTGTCAAACTTACGAGGCTGTTTATAAATAGCGGGAAGCTGATAAATACGTGCGATCGACAGTTAAAAAGAAAAATTTTTAATAATTTTAAAGTAAATTGTTTCCACGAGCTTCTAAATGTATGCAAGACGGTGCTGGTCCTTTTAAAGATCAAAGTTTATCAAATTTTGTTTCCAATTGTTTGTCAAATTAACAACAGCTGACCGTTTGACAGTTTTACCAACAAAAATTCTTCTGACCATGGCATACCAATACAGGTAATATAAACTCAACAGCTGATTCGATTTTTTTCATTTTAATTTTTTCTAAACTGCCAAACTTGCTCTCAATCGGTTTGTTTACACTTTAACATGTACTGTGCTGTTTTGACATTTAAGAAGAGCGATTTTCAACATGGCCGCCCTGCTATTATCTGTTTTACTATGCCATGCTTCTGACTGAAACTTGCAACCTCTGACTGAGAGAGAAAGCCATTTACTCTCATTTTTGTGCTTTCAGTGATTTCCTGTAACTTCTGCTTCTATTTCTGAATGTCTCACACTCGTACTCCTATTTGATAAACTCGCTCTCCCGTTGCAAATTCAGATATTCGCAGAGTCACGTTAGAATATTCTTTTCAGGCAAGTTGCCTAGGTCTTATGTAGGTTTGTAGTGTTGCAATGATTTTTCATTTTTCTCTAAACGAAACAAACAAAAACAAGAGCTAGTTGCAGTTCAATTAGGAGTAGGTGTTTGGCTGGTACTCGATCAACACTTGGTCCATATTTCAATTGCCACTAAATTCAATAGAGTAAGGAATTTTTATTGAGTGCTGCGCTAAATATTTCACAAATCATATATATGTTTGTAGTTGTATGCATGTTAGTTCTTGTGTAGGTACTTATGTCACAGATATGTACGAGTATATATAAATTCATGGCTCCTGTGCTATACACAACACAAAGCAACCAAAAAGCTGTGTTCGCCGCCTAGATATCTTGATTAATGCGGGCATATTTGACTGCAGTAGAAATGAATTATTTCAATTGTGTTCTCACAAAAAAAAAAGGTAAAAAATATAAATAAATAAAAAAACCGACTTCCTCAGACCAAAAAACCCCTTTCAAATAAACAATTTGTTACGTCAGCAATAGCTCAATTATAACCATCATGACATTGTCTTTATTATGTGAACAAATTCAAATTCTCAATAATTCATCAGCTAACAATGTGGGCGCTGTGCAAACTAATCATTTGTTGTAAATCAATGACACTGACACCTGTTGCCGAAGGAAGCCACTACAGCCCACAGTGCATGCAGTTCATAAATTACGCAAAAAAGCGCCAATAGAAATTGTGTTTGTTGTTACTGTTCTTGTCTAATTTTTTTATTGCAATAGTGGTGGAACATATGCACAGCATGTTACTTAAGTTGTTCGTTTATATCAAAATTTGCACAGTAAAATATTGCTCAAACGAGATCTACCTGCGTTCATCGCCACCAGCATGCGTGTAAGGGCAAAAAGGTTAACACAAGGGAAAACAAGTTAGAATCATATATTAGACTGAGTTAGTAAAAGTTTGGTTTTAAACTGCTCAAAGGTTTTATTTTGTTTTAGAACAAGTAAAGAAGTGTAAAAACGGGTGAAACCGAAATTTAAATACATAATTCTGTTCCATTATGGCACTGCAAGTAATTTTCAGCTATATACCTATATTAGAATGTAGCTAAGTAAGTTTCAGATTATTAAAAAAATAATTTTTTAGTTTAAAACTGGTTTTTATTATATTTGATATTTTTTATTTTCATTTTGGCTTATTTCGTGTACCAACAATAATTGAGTTATTAATTTTTATTTGAATAGAAAATGAATTCAATTGATTTCGGTAAATAAAATAAAATTAAATTAGAAAAAAAAATAATAAAAAAACATTTTATTAAATAATAAAAATTAAAAATTAAAAATAAAAATAAAATAAAATAAAATAAAATAAAATAAAATAAATTAAAATAAAGTAAAATAAAATAAAGTAAAATAAAATAAAATTAGAAAAAAAATTAAAAACAAAAAAAACCAAATAAAATAAAATAAAAGTAAAAAAAGTAAAATAAAATAAACTAAAGTAAAACAAAATATAATTAAATAAAATAAAATAATATAAAACAAAATAAAATAAAATAAAATAAAATAAAATAAAATAAAATAAAATAAAATAAAATAAAATAAAATAAAATAAAACAAAATAAACTAAAATAAAATAAAATAAAATAAAACAAACTAAAATAAAATAAAATCAAATAAAATTAAATAAAGTCAAATTAAATAAAACAAAATAAAATAAAACTAAGTAAAATTAGAAAAAATAAATAAAAAAAAAACCAAATAAAAGTAAAAAAAGTAAGATAAAATAAACTAAAACAAAATAAGATAAAATAAAATAACACAAAATAAATTTAAAAAAAATAATATAAAATCAAACAAAAAAAATTTAATTAAACTAAATTAAACAAAGTAGAATAGAATTTTAAAAAATTGCAAATTGAAAAAAATAAAATAAATTAAAATAAAATTAAAACGAAATGAAAATAAATAAAATAGAATGAATAGAAACCAAAATTTCTCTAACGAAAAATTCTAGCAGCTCCTGAAATGTACCTACATATAAGAAACACAATGACGGTTGCCTCCAAAATTTCCCCACCATTAATATAAAAACTCCTAATAATTAATTAAATTATTAAAACTGAGAACAATAATATTTTTAATAAAATTTATTATTCTTTCCTTTGAGTTCATTTAAAGTCATGAAACGTTTACTTTATTATCATATTAAAAGTGGAAAGTATGGAAGAAACTATAAAAAAAAGCACTTTATTCGCATAGATGCACGCTAAATAAAACAATCAACTGATGAAAAACCACCCTGTGGCCCTGTGATTTACAGCTTCCTCAAATAGATATATGCGAATAACTTTGTAGCTTGTTTCTTTCATAATCGTCCAACCCATATAAAAAAAAACTAGTTTCTCTTGTCTTCCGGTTCCATACTCAGCGATAAGGCAGTACTGTTACAACCACAACAACAACGGAAATTTGACAGTGATCGGGACAGTAACAGCTCAACCATATATAAACGCACAGCGTGATTTTATTTTTGGCCAAATTTCTCATGCCAATAGAAATTGTATGAGAGCAACCGAAATTGAATTCTGTGCGTTTCAAGCCAATTCAAAACTTTTGTGCGTCGGCAAACGCTGTGCGTTTATATATGCTTGAGCTCTGAAGGCACCGCGTCAGCGTTTAACTATGAAAAAAAAAATCCAGCGAATCATTAAATAATAGAATTTCATTTGTTTTCCGAAACTTTTGATTAATACAGTTCTATTTTTAGCATCTAACTATTCAATTCAATTAAAATGTTTTAAACTTTTGCTCAACATGGCTCAATCGATTTCTTTCCTTTTACTAAAGTAGTTATTATCTGATTTTTTTTTGGTAAGCACTTGTGAAAATAATAAAATCATAATTGTTTCTGCTAACTTATTATACTCGAATGTACTAGTACATAGGGTGTTATTTCTTCGTTGCTTTCAACTCAATTTTTTTTTAAATGACGAATAAAAAATGGCCCGTATTAAGTAAGTATGAGGCGCCATTAAATCCTTCCCCAATAAGATATATAAATTTGACTTAAGCAACCTCGTTTTATTATATATTTAAGAAATCAAATAAAAATTGAACATGTAGAACCTATTAAATTTAAGAAGCGCGTATGTAATTATGTTGAGCATTTTATTTGCACATCAACTTTTTAACAGCTTGGGATTATGTTCATATGTAAGCTTATCACGTAAATGCGAATATTGTATTATTCAACATTTTGCGCTCGCTCATCACGTTTGCACTTTTGCATTAATTAATCCTGATTAGCTTGAACTCTAACTTACAAATGTACATCAATGTTAAATACACACTGTCCCACCAGTGAATCATTTAGTGGAATATATTGTGCTAACTACCAATAGAGTGAACCGGGAACCTGATCTACCGTCACAATATTTTACTACTCGCTTGACACGTTTCTTTGTACTCTATATCACGTCCTTATACCGCTACTGTAGGTTTATTGTGTGTTATCATAATATTTACATCAAAGTAACATGACATGAAAGAGATTCTGATCACTCCCACTCACTTGAACAGATACATTGTATGCAACAGAGAACTGCACGGATAGCTGTTTTTGTGAGCAGATATGAGTGTACTGCCACTATTTACTAACACAGTCTTGCGACTTTGAGTACTGTTGTTACCTGTTTATTATCTTGGTTAATGATTTTTGCCCTCAATTACTAGTATAATTACAATTAAATGTTTAACTAATTGCAAGCATAAATCAATTATTAGCCCTAAAGTAACTTCTTCAATTCCAATAAAAAATTTCAAAAAAAATAATTTAATTGCATTACAAATAATGACAATTACATTTTCAGTTCCTTCCCAACGTTTTTTTACAATGTACTTTTCTTTAATTACAAAGAAATCTGTTAGCTCGGGCTTTGGTGTGGAGAGTAGTAATTGATTCCTTTTTCCAAATACTTATAATTGAGTGCAATTTATTTCCTAAAGTAATCATTACTTCTGAGGAATTTTCTTGTTCATAAATTCACATATTACTTGCCCGTCCAACTCAAAATTATTTTTAAAGTAATGGGAGACTGCGGTTTTTTTTTTAAAAAAAAAAACAGAATCGCCCCACGTTAGGGTGGGGAACTTTCAGTGCATTTCTGCCAAGAAAGTTCGTCAGAAACAATGTATCTATCCTAGCCGATACCATTGGGTGTCGGAATAAAACAAGTGAGTCCTGGGAATTAGTAGGTACGAAATGCGAATCAGCATGTCAGAAATTGGAAGAGAAGCTCATCCGCAATCTCATCGGAGGTAAACCGCGGCGAAATAATAACTATTTGAATTGGAGAAGCATTCACAATATTCCAAAAAGAGTCCGTTCTGGAAGTAATTATATGACAACTACCCTAGTTTCTGATACTACATAGATTGCAATTATTTAGCAAATCAAGGTGTTCAAAAGACTGACTAATAAGACTGGGATTATCAAAAATATTTAATCACACCGTAAGTACACCCTACTGACAATGCTCAGTTAGCACTCCAACCGCCTTATATACAAGGGCCTTAGTAAACCCTAGTAGTTTCCCTTATAGCTTATCGTCGACAATTTACCAGAGAGATCTCGACAGCTGGCTGCAGGTCGCAGCAGCCCAGCGTTTACTTTGCTGACTCCTAGTCCACCTACCCAGAAATATACTATTGAAAGTGATGCCGCAGCGCCCTGGCACACAGAAAAATGTTATCTTAAAGTAGTTTGAGAAAATTACTTGGTTTCGCTCAGCGCTTTAGTTGCTGAATCAATGTCCCAGCAAACAACCTTGCAGAAAATGTTACTAGCTCAGAACTATCCCTGAGCTAAACCGTTTAACGACACCACCAGTTCTAGCTCAATACCCAAGCAATGCTTTCCACTGTCTACTTTTACATGGCGATTTCATTGGCGGTGACAATTGCCGCCAGTGCATTACTTTGCAACTCGTTCTGAACCGGTTTCCATTCCGACAGTTCTAAGATAGTTTGGCTTTGGGTAATTCTCAACCTTTGCCGTTTCGGAAAGTTTGAGTGTAATTTTGCTTGAGGATGAGTGGTTATCTATATCCGATATTTCAAAATGCCTTCAAACTATCACTATTGTAAACGGCACAGAAGGATTCACAAAGCGTGTAGCTCAAGACTGTCTCTTTTGGAGACTGGTTCGCAATTTTACTGCAGGGATAAACTGCTTGGAAGCGCTGCGCCGTATTCCATCCACCGATTGCTTAATGGCAAAGCTACCTCAGAAACTATCCAACTCTCACTTTCAACTTTGCCCCATCCGTATACAGATTCAACAGACTATTGTTCTAGATGACCTCTTTCACCCATACTTCCCTGTTGTTCTTGTTTTTGTATTGACGACCTTTTTGCCTGGTACAATGTGCTGCTGCAGTTCTCTGATACGTATGTACATCAATTAAACTATTTGTGTTAATGAGGTTAATAACCGTTCAACAGTGCAATACAGATCCTTTTAGCGTGGTGCTAGGACTGATTAAATAGGCTCTGTATTGCACTTTCGTTATACTGAAATACTCGAATTTCTTTGAAAGTAACAACTCGTACTTTGTAGTTATTCCGTTAACCCATAAGTGACTTCACTAAAAGATATAATGAAAACTATGTCGCTTTCTCACTTTTAATTTTAAATTTAAATTTGTCTTGAATGAAGTAAGGCCAGAATAAGGCCAGATTGTTAACAAAAAAAAAAAAAAAAAAACAATTTTATTTGGGTTAGTGTGTTACTCAATATTGATTTTTGCCTTTAAAAAAAAAAAATCATACAAAATAAGATAAGAAAATTAAATTGGTATTACACCTAAAAACAGTTATTTAATATTTTTATACTTTTTTTTAACAACAAAAAGCACATCACGCTTTTGGTGTCTGATTTTTATTCAGTTTGTTTAACAAAAACAAAAACCCCACAGATGATTCATATTTAGCGTAAGGAAATATCGGATTTTATAACAGTTCTTGTCTTTTTATCTGAAGTCAGAAAGAATGCAGTTACGAGTATTATTTGTAAACATTGATTTTTTTGCCGAATTTCCGGTGTTTCCTCTTTTTTTTTATTTGTAGAAATTTCTGTAAGCAAATATTTGCAAAATTAAAACTATACTTTCTGTGTTGAGGTCGCATTGATGATTAATAAATTATCTTCAAATTTATGGTTAAAGCATGAAAATCAGAATAAGCGACGGGAGATGAATCAAAACAACTTTCACCGTTCTTGTCTCAAAACAAAAGTAATTATTTTACAGCAAGTTTCGTCTATAAAGTAAACATTTTTATTTTTGCTAGTAATATTTAACTCAAGCAATTTTCAATTTTTTTTTATTTATTTGTCTAAACAAAGTACACTATGTAATAAATTTAAAAAACGTTTTTCCAAGGTTTCCATGTTGATGGCCTCAATCATAAAAAACCGGCACACTCAGAAGTTCAGAATTACAAAACCATTCAAAATCTGTAATTGGGGACCAAAAAGACGTTTTTTGAAAACCGTTTCTGAATGCCCATTGTAGAACTGGTTGCATTATAGAACAGTTTTAGAATGCCCTAAAATGTTGAAAACTTATTTTTTTTGGCCCATTTGAACCAATTTTTAGGAAAAATTTTTGCAGAACTTTTTTTTATACTATTCAGTAACTCTACAACTATTTAAATGGTACCCAGAATAGTTTTCGAGTGCGCTTTTTTGGGGATTTTTCAAATTTTTTTAGGTTCAATTAAGGTCTTCTTTTCTTCTTCTCAGGAACTCCAGAACTATTTGAATGCTACTCATTTTCAGAATGTTTGGTTTAAGACTAGATGGAAATTCCAATTTTGTGAATTTTCCAAAGTTTTTTGTTAGCTGCAGTTATGAAGAACCTTACTTTTTTTCTGGAGCTCTAGAACTATTTGAATTCTAGAACAGTTTCCAGTTTCCGAAAGATTAAAAATCTGATAAACTCAAATTTTTTGGTCCATTTTGAAATTTTTTTTTTCTAATTTCAGGAACTCTTGCTGCATAAAACATACCGAAAGCATTTTTTTTTTGGTATTATTTTGCAACACCTTTTTTGCAATTTTTAGAAACTCTAGAACCATTCAGTATCAACCCATAATAGTGTTGGTTTTAATTTTTTGCGCCACTTCGTATGCCGTGAACATACGGACAAAAAATATTAAAAAAAAAAAAAATTATTTCTAATCTTATACAACTTTCAATTTTTCAAAATCGAAAATGTAAAAGTTCGCTATTAAATTTGAACTCTAATATTTTTGTATGTTAAACAAAATTTTTAATTTTTTGTATTTTACATTCCACTAGCATGAAAAAAACTGTCGACCAGAAAGTAAAAAAAAATTTAAATAAAATACAATAAAAAATACTTTTCTGAAAATTTCAGGATATCTTTAGAGATACCAGCTGTGCAATACAAAATAAAACCTGACAGAACTTTGTTTTATAATAAAAGAAGTTTCCTTTCACCAAAATTCATTGAAATAATCGTAGGGGGTCGATTTCAACTATCTGACGATTTGACATGGAAAGCCCCATATGTCGTTGAAAACATAACTATCAAGGGGTTGTTTCGAAATAATTTTACATGTACACTGGTTAACAAATTATTCAGGAAACCCGTGTTTTGATTTTAAAAAATTTCACAAATTTTAAATTTCTTCCGTATTATTTTAAAAATTTTCTGGCACTGATCAAGTAGCACTAACTATTCGCATACTCGTCAGAATTGCACTGATAGAACTAACATGAAAATTTATTAGGCATTATATGAATTAATCTATAAAAAAACTGGGTTTTGGACCCCTAAATCCAGATGTTGATGTTTTATTGGAAATCAAATCATATTTAAAACTTTTTTTCTGTGCACACTATTCTCTTCAATGATCTCCTCAATCAAGCTTGTGCGACGCATCGTAGTGCTAACTTAATCGCTACTTAAACAATGTCTTGTTGCAAAAAATTATTTCCATGGTTAGTTGGAAATTGTCTTTCTTTAAATTATTTGTAGTATAGTTCACTTTTTAAAGCTGATTAATGTTGCAGAAATGTAATTTGCCATTAAAAAATAACCAATCAAGTTTTCTTGGTCATATCCTTGAAGTGCTAATACAATGATGACACATGCACAGGTTCGTACTAGATGCATGCCATGCATGAATGACCTTCAGATACATATTGCAAAATAATGCAATTGCTTGTTGCTCTTATTTGATGGTGCATTTAAATTATTTTCTATTAAGAAACGTACTTATTTTATTTTAATTGTTGTGCTTTATTACAACAGAGTAAATATTTGAGTTGTTCCGCATTAAACACTTGATTAGCGTTTAGCATTTTTACACCGTCTCTTCAGTGCTTTGGTTGCGGCGAGGCACATCGCGCCATGCATTCAATGCCACAAATCAGTCGTAAGCGCACCGTCTTGCATGACTAAGCGTATAATGGGGCGTCACTATGGTGACCATGCGTGTTGCGCATTATAGTGGAGAGGAGGTACTGGATTTGAAGATTCTGTGCTTTATAACATATCTTTGGAATTGAAAGTATCAATGCTCTCTTAGTATCAGCGTTCATTATTCCTACAGTCGAATTAATTAAGAACTAAATTAAAAATGTCAATGGTGAATAAACTAAAAAAAAATTTAGTAAATTCAAAAAAAAAAAGTATCAACCAAAAAAAATGTATGTATGTATGTTTTTAAGAAATATATATTCTCAAAAATATAAACTAGAATAAAGAAGTGAATACTACTTCATCCTGTTTCGCCGAGAGGTTCACTCAAAGATGCCTATAACCAGGGTTTTACTTAAGGGGTTATATACAAAGTTGGGGCTCGAAAAATCGAAAAATTTTTTATTGCATATTCTGGAAGTACATACTTTCGAAAATATTTGCGCGAAATTTCATCTATATCGGAGTTCCATCTATAAGCACTTGACACATTTCTTTAAACGTGATTATTTCGGAATGAAGTTTTTTGAAAAGTCCCGTTGCGATGAGCGTGATATCTCAAAAACTTTTCAATCGATTTTCATAATTTTTTTTTAATTGTTTCTACTGACAATCCCGTGTCCTTTAACGATTCCTTTTTCATTTCAAAATTTTCGATTCTTTGCAATCAATTTTTGTTTGAAATTTTGAACAACTGAAAAATCGTCAACATGGTTTTTGTATTGGAACACACATTTTTTTAAGGAAACCAAATCGTTCAAGGACACGACAATAGATTTGTCTCCAATCATTTTTTCACTTTTTTTTGGTCACCTTAGACAGAAGTAAGCCAGCAAGTTGTTTAAAACGGACATTAATTATATGGCATTGTTGCTAGGAAGTCGAGTTTAGAGCCCATTTGCTTTATGTAGGCTAATATACGCCTGTCGTATTGTGTATTTTATTTTTATATGCAATACAAAAAGATTTTGATTCTCCTCCAGTTCTTATACTGACTTAATTTTAGTACTGGAAAGGCTATGTGACAAGACACCTGATAAGGCAGATACATTTTTACTAAGAATCTTTTTCAAAGCAGAAATACACTAGGAGGGTTGGCGAGCGCTGAGCATGGCCACTGTAGAAAATAGGTTTCCAAACGGTTTGATGTTAATTCCCCCGGCTCTTAAAATCTGAGGCCTTCGGTGGCTAGCACACTACCACAACACCATGGTGGTCGCTATGCAGTCCATAAAACAGAATCCGCAGTAGGCATTATTGCGTACCGTACCGTTGTTGTCAAACATTGTATAGCATATAACCTTCTAGTGGCCACGTTAATTTATTTAAATTTTAAATCTCTACATATAATAAAATTGTCTGTACATTGCAGATAATAAAGAAAAATATATAAAAGGAATCATTACTTAGCCAATATAATAGAAAGAGTTTTTAGAATTGTTGCCGTTTGTATGCATGTTTGAAAGCGCATCACTCAAAAACTTCTGAATATGAATAAACATGACATTCACCATTGCATTATTAGACGTCTAACTTATAATTTAAGATATACCTTATTTCGATGGTGCTACCGGTTTCGGAGTTAGCGACCAATATGTGGACCATGCGGGTATCAAACGAAAGGTGCTAATGAACGCTACAAGAAGCTGATTTTTGTTGGAACGATTTTCGGTCATTCCTTATCAAGTTTGGTTTTGTGACAAACCGGTTTCGGCGTTCTGCCATTTTCAATGCCTAGTTTCACAAGAAGCATTGTGATTACTGGTTTCAGGATATAATGATTAAAATCGTACTCAGTCTATTATAAGTTCTGAGACGTAGCGAAGCGTGAATGGATTTTTGAATATTTCAATAAAAAAAATTATCGTTGAGTGGGGATTGTGTTAGAAGTAGAGGAAGTGAAATTACGCTCGTTGGTCGGATTATATAGAAGTTTATTTGAAAATATTCCAATCCGTTGTAGGGAACTTCTTCAGGATTTGAGTAAGTTTTTCTTCCCATACATCTCGTTTGAGGGGTTTGTCGTGGACGCCTTGGAGTGTTGATCGTGGCCATATCAAGCAACTAGATGAATAGTGGGTTTGTATTCTTTTTGATGTGTAAACATCTTTGGTCTCGGTAGGGGCTGTCCAGACAAGTGACACGTCCAAATTAATTTTCCAAATGCGGTGCAGTGTAAGTGTAGTATAAGTGTAAGCACCTTTGGGCTCGGTAGGGCAGCGAAATTACGCGTATGATCTGCCTGCGTCTCTCTCTGTGCCTTGTTGTTGACGTTGGCTCCATGCATATTTGAGGTGTTAGTGAAATTTGGCTTAATGTGCGTGCATAGAATCTTGTTTGACTACTTTGCTGATATGTATGTGACGCTCTGCTTATGTGGGTGTGTGTGTCTGGAAGTGCTTTGCTGATTCCTTGCAGTCAAACTAACTAGTTGCAAACTACTTTACAACTAGTATATGCACCAAGCCCAACTAGTCAGCCAACTGTCATATTTCCATATAAGCAACTGGTATTTTTAACATGACGATGTCCTACGAGATGTCAATTGTCAGATTTCGACCAGAACATACCAGTCATCTAATACTCCTGAAATACTAGTTCGTATATAGTGGAAATATACTAGTATCATACTGGTCGTAAAATACCAGTTTCATAGTAGTTCAAAATGGAAGGAAATGTACTAGTAAAATTGCAGTCTAATCATGCCAGTATCATACTAGTTTGAAAAAGATAAAAGAATACTAGTCAAAATGTAGACCAAAATCTCTAGTAGGGATTAAAATAAGAAAATGAACTCATCAATACATCGTTTTCATTTTTCGTCATTTTGGCTGTGAAAAACCCGATTTGGGAGTGCAAAACATAAACTATATCTTTGGAATATTTCATAAGCTGATTGCGAATTACAATAGCATACAATGCAAATGAAATAAACAAAAAAAATAACTACAGCTTGTATCGCTTAAAAACATACTATGAAAATTGCAGTCGTATAATGGTATGGATTGAACTTTTTCTGACTAGTATGATTTCAGCCAGGAAATTATAGTTGGATACTAGTATGTTTACGTTTATCATAAATATACATAGTGTTTACAAAAACAAAATAAATGATTATTCATGTTAATTTGTTTTGTTTGTGTAATCTTTGTGGTTATAACTCTGGAATGAAATGCAAAAAAATTTACTATCTAAAATAAAATAATTTAAATTAAATAATAATAAAATAAAGCAAAATAAAATTAAATTAATTAAAAGGAACTATGATAACGGGAAAAAATTAAATGAAGTTAAAGAAAGGAAAGAAAAGGAAATGAAAGAAAAGGAAAGGAAAGGAAAATAAAGGAGAGGAAAGGAAGCAAAAAAAGGAAACAATAAAATATAATACAATAAAATAAATTGAAAATATTAACTGTTGAATGGAAATAAAAGCAAATAAAATAAAAATATATTAAAGTAAAGGAACAGCATGGAAGAGAAGGGAAATAAGGCCAGGAAAGAAGTAGCTGATAACTAAAATAAAATAAAGTTTTGCGCTTGAAATTCATCTATTGGGCGAGGTCTACACCTTTTTTTCTTTACTGGAATATTATATGAACCAAGAAGTCCATCCAAAAATGCGACGCACCAAATACCTCGATGGGACTCTGATTATATGATTGGCCTTAGAAATTGTTAATAAAGTATAAACTTCGAAAACACATTCACAAAATTCAGTTGAATATCCAGTGGGTAGTTTCCTCCAAAATACCATTGCTCAAAAGATGTTTTAAGCACGCAAAAGAGGTGTCAAAGTTTTTCACATTATCTACCAAATTTGGATCGGAAAATTCAAACACAATTTTACCTAGCACTAAGTTCTTCTCTAGCGATGAAATATTCTTGAAAATTTTCGATTTTACAGTAATATTTGCTCCAACGACGCATTACTTACATTCAAATTGACACACATTTCTGACTGCAGCATAGAAACTCACAAATTTCCAGCTCCCGTTCTTTAACATTTTTATCTAACCGCTCGTCACGATCTTTACTGTTCTCTGGACGTCATCATCGATGTCCATTAAATAAAATAAATTTAGGGCCTCTACAGGCGGTAGTGCCTAAGGCCGATTTCGCCACTCGCCAAAAGTGTTCTATCCTACAGCAGTCTAACCGGTCGTTCTATAACATATGCCATCCATTGGAAAAAGATGGATGAGTCCAAAATTCGATAGGACTGTCTGATTTGATACTTCCGGTATAGCCTAGCCCTAGATTGTACGGAACCTAAAGTGTCCAATTTATGAAACTGGTCAAAGCAAGTGGGATATCTCTTAATTCCGCAGTAGTAAATCCCCTTTGAGCTGTTTCATTCCAGTACTGAGTATCAAGTTGACGTAGCTCTTTTTTAATCGTGAGGATGAGCATACTATATGTTTGTACATATGACATATATAATTCACGAGCCTCCACCTTAGAAACAAATTCACAACTTTTGTAGGGAACAAATCGTTGAGTCATAAAATTTAATTTTATTGTGTTGTTCAAAGAATCAAGCGAATACGATAAAATTAATTTTAATACTACAAAGACTAATGAGAATGACTGTAAAATAAATGAAAGCAACAACGACAGATATGTAGTACATGACTTTATGGGACAAAGCAACATAGAACTTTTTTAAACGCAATGATGTAGCGACCGCAAGGACGTTTGTAGCTCTTGGGGTTCAAGCTAGATTTCGCTTGATTGCGGATGTGATGACGAAATGATATGTCTGTAAATGAATAAATGTGTGTAGGTTTATATATACGAGTATACCTTTATTGACATGGAATTCCCTTAATCTTTACGCGTTTCTTTTATGCATAAATATTTGCTACCATATGGTTTGTATGTATGTCCAATATATTTATAGAATCTGTGACTATATTTGGTCTTTATTATACCATGATGCGCTTAGAACACAAGGTATTATAAGTTTGTTAGTATAGCGTTTGGCTGTGGCAGCATGAACGGATCGAAGTGAAATAGCCTTCAATATATTAAAATTATTAGCACCCGTAAAGAAATCGATTGGTTGGAGTTGTTGTACAGGGTGGGCCAAAAGAAACCAAGGGGTGTAAAAGTTGAATAACTTTTTCGTTTATTAATTTTTTTTTATTTTTTCTTTCAGATTATATAGACAACACTTGGAGAATTTATAATGGAGAGGTTCACAACTGAACAGAGAACCAGAACAATAGAATTTTATTATTTAAACCAGAGATCAATTATTTTAAAGCAAAGAGCATATCGTCGACATTTTAACGTCAGAATTTAGCCCTCTGAAGCAATGATTCGTTGCTTAGTTGATCGTCATCACCACCATGGCAGCGTAACAGATTTGCTTCGAACCGGTAGACCACGTTTAAGTCGCACTGCGAAAAATATTGAACGAGTACAGCAAAGTGTTAACGAAGCACCAGAAACATCTGCCAGAAGGCGTTCTGCTCAGCTAGGAATGTCTCGTACGTCACTACGGCGCATTTTAAAAAAAAGATTTACAGTTATACCCATATAAGGTGCAAATGGTGCAAGAATTAAAACCCGCAGATCATCGGCAACGTCTAAATTTTGCAGTTAAATTTCAAGAGTTGGCCAGAAATGAAATCAACTTTATTAAAAATTTGATTATGAGTGATGAAGCTCATTTTCATTTGAATGGCTTTGTTAATAAGCAGAACTGTAGGTTCTGGGGTTCTCAAAATCCAAGAGACATTCATCAACGCCAATTACACCCCATCAGGTGTACAGTATGGTGTGGGATCACATCTGAAAATGTCATTGGGCCTTACTTCTTCGAGAATGAAGATGGAAGTGCTGTAACCGTAAATGGAGAGCGGTATCGGTTTATGATAGAAAATTTTTTACGTCCTGCTCTTGAAAACAGACCTGGTATGTGGTTTCAGCAGGACGGAGCTACTGCCCATACTGCCCGAGACACAATGGCACTTTTAAGTCAAATTTTCGGAGGGCGAATAATTTCCAGAAATTCGGAAATTATTTGGCCAGCGCGATCGCCAGATTTGACAGCACCCGACTATTTTCTTTGGGGTTATTTGAAGGAGCGAGTGTATGTGAACAAGCCAGAGCCAATCCTTGAACTCAAGGCAAACATTGGTGCAGAAATTCGAACGCTACAGCCACAAGTTTTGAAAGATGTTATGGAAAATGCTCTAAAAAGAGCCCATCAGTGCGAAGCTGAAAACGGCGGTCATTTAAGAGACATCATTTTTCATACTTAGTGTAAAAAAATTTACCTTTTGTATATTATATAATCTGAAAGGAAAAATAAAAAAAAATTAATAAACGAAAAAGTTATTAAACTTTTACACCCCTTGGTTTCTTTTGGCCCACCCTGTATGTATCGACAAAAATTTGTTTGAACGGTGGACAAACATGCCCACATCTTACACCTACCCAATGTGGATAAAGTTTGGTATGTAGATAGTGTACATTCTAAGAATATATACCTTGGTGTTTCCACATGGGATGTTTCTACGGAGTTGCCACCTATCTGCTTTTTTTTTTAAATTAAATGCAAAGTGCCAATACGGGTATCAAACGGAAGGTATTTTCCTGCTTATTTTATATAAAAAAATCTTTATAAGTGGGGTTGCCACTTATTGCTTCCACCTGAGCTTACTATAAATATTTTTTGTTTGGGTTCGCTACTAAACGATAGATTTCGCCATGGGAAGTAAATTTAAACAACCTCATGTGCCTCGTAGCAGCTGTCTCTTCAGCAATGCTTTCTGAGGTGAAAAGTTCAATCAGCTGTTCATATTGGGGAAATCGAATTTTGAAATTTAACTGGTGTACGTTAAACAGTAAAATATTCTTGTTATTTGAAAAATTTATAGATTGGTGATATTTAAGAAAAAAGTGAGGTATATACACATTTAAGCTAAAAAAAATATCTAAATCTACTAAAACTTTGAGAGGACATATTTGGAAAGCTATTTACAATTTTTCGAAAACAAAGAAATTCGCGTACAGCCGCTTAAACATAATATCTTTGTACCAAATTAAGTGTAATTGTGTATATGATTAAGTATTATATATTATTCGGGCGTTGGTCTAGCCCTTCTAACCTATTTATCTCTGCCAGCTTAGTTCAGTAACAAAGTTTTTCAAGAAAGCTCTACCAAGTTTCGTTACAGCTCTTATGGGTATAAAATGTTATAAAACTCTCGTCCTTAACTGAATTTAGACGTCCCTTACCTGCTTTTATTTGTCATACTTAGTAGTGGTACGCACACAAGGTATATTAACTTTAGTCGCGTAACGGTAGTATGTAACGGCATAGATATTTACTTATATATATCAAAATGTTCAGGAGGAAAGAAGAAATGGATTAGCCACGCCCACTTTTCATACATAGAATATTTTCGAAAATACAAAAAAGTGATTATTGTGTATAAATAATTAACATTAAGCCGGAAAACAAATTTTTCAAGAAACTTTTGAAAATGGGCCTGGCACCACCCTTTTTTGATTAGTCAAATTTAGAAATAATATTAATCATAAATCAAAAACCGTTCAAGATATCAATTTAGCAAATATATTTATATTAATACAAGGTATGTTCCGGAAAAAAATGGGCGAAATCGGTTAAGGTCCACGCCCACTTTTATACGAAAGGTTTGAAAAGGATCATAGATATATTTAATAGGCAATAACTTTGCGTACAAAAGCTTTATATTATTTCTATTTCACTCTCAAAGTGTCCGTGAAGGAAGAAAGTCGAAAAATATAAACTTTTGAAAATGGGCGTGGCCCCGCTCCTTTTATAGTGAATTATTCCACAAAACTTTTTATGCCATAACTCCGGCAAAAATTGATTTATCGAAACGATACTTGGCGAAAATGTTGAACGTATAAAAGTAAATGCTTGTTGTAAAAATAGGCGAAATCGGTAACGGCCACGCCCATCAAGCTATATCAAGCACACATAAAAAGCTTTTTAAGAAAAACTAGACCGAAAAAATTTTGTAGATTTTGGGGAAGTAGTCGTGGCGCCGGGGTCGCCCCTCGGCAGTGGTTTGGCAAACTCTCCGACTGCATTTCTGCTATGTAAGGCTTCTCAGCAAAAATTCATCTCCTTTGTAGATGCCGTTCAAAGTCGGAAAAAATCTCTAGGTCCCGCCAATTTGTAGGAAAAAATTCAAAACGGCACACCACAAATTGGAAGGGAAGCTCGGCGTAAAAATCTCTTAGGAGGTTTATGATGATATACCTGTTGTATATCGCGCCATACATTTATATTTTTTTAAAATTAATTTACCCCTCAAAACTTATAACAGAAGTGCCTTTATTGAAAACAATCAGTTGGCTTTATAATACGAACTGAAAAGTATTAATGCCATAATAGATCAATACTAGGTATATAATTTTCGATTCCACCCAAACTTAGACTTCCTTACTTGTTTTATTTCAATATACCTAAAAGGCATAAAGTAATGTCGTAGAAGTATTAAAATTAATGGTTTTTAAGGAAATCAAAACATAATTGCAAAACTTCTGTGGGCGTCTGGCAAACAAACTCGCGAACATATGTTTTTATATTTATGGGATTTTTGGCAAATAAATAAAATTCATAAATATCATATTACCTCTCAATTAAATTGTGATACTTTTTCATCTCTTGTTGTACCAACACTGGTTAAATGTTTTCAAGTTTGGATTTCATTTTAAGCATTTTAAATTTTTTGTTTTTAGAACGAAAAATTGATTTTGTATCCGAGCAGAGATTTTTTTAACAAAGAATCTTTACATATAATAAAATTGTAACAGGTCGATGTCTGTACATTGAAGATATTCAAGAAAAACTGATAGGAGATGTCGTTATTGGACCAGCGGAACCCAAATCTACAATTTTTAGAATTTTTGTCTGTCTGTCTGTCTGTCTGTCTGTCCGTCTGTATGATTGTGCGCGTATCACTCAAAAACTACTGAGTATAATTGCATAAAACTTTCACCATTCTATCACTTAACGTCTAACTTAAAATTTAGGACAACTTTCATTTGGATATATCATCCAGTTCCCGAGTTATTGACCAAAATGTGGGGAAAATGTGATCAAAAATGTGGTTTTTTTACCATAACGCCCGCGTCACACAAAAACGACTGCATAAAAATGAATGAAACTTTCAATAATCATTCTCTAGACGTCTCTCCTAAAATTTAAGATATCTTTCACCTCCAATTTATTGACCTAAATGTGGACTCAGGGTGACTGTATGATTTGTGCTTTTAAGGCGGAACAAAGTTCGGCGGGTCAGCTAGTATTCTGATAAAACAATTATCACGTTTTTACCCAACAAGCAAAAAACGTTGATTTTTCGTTTAAAACACGTTTAGAAGTCAAAATGGCTTACTCATGGCAAGCTTATGAATCTTATAACTTTAAACGAGTTATTCTTGTATATTTGTATAGTTGTATAGTTGTATATTTGTATATCCATAACTATCTCAGGAAGAACTTATCCCATTTGGATGAAATTTGGTATATAGGTAGTATCCTTTGTTTTAAGATTTTCTACTTTGGGGTGGTTCACAGGGTTGCCATCTATATCAATTTTTTTTAAATATTAAGCAATATATGATATATCAAATGATATTTATTTCAGGCCGAATACCAACCAGAATATTTTAAGTAGGATTGCCACCTAGGGTTGCCACCTGACTGCATTTTAATTATTCCTTCTTATATCGACCACTATCTCGGGAACGGTTTAACCGAATCCTACCAATGATTTGCGTTTACATTTGTGGTTAATGTTCGATTGTTTGGAAATCTGTTTTGGAAATTTATGCTCTTGGTAAGTAAGATTATGCGACAAGTTTGAAAAATACCGAGCAAGGCTCGGTCACCCAGGTACTATTAATTAAATAACAAGAAGTTTTTTATAAATATATTTCTACACCTTTATTTAAAAGTCATTTTTTTCTTCAGCCGTTGAAATTATTTGTTATTTGTAATCAAACAATGATTACTGCAATTTAACTAATTGTTAGGAAATTTTTGGAAGCGGCTATATGCAGCCATGACTTTTATAAAAAGAATTCAAAATATTTTTAGTTGAAAAAATTGACAAATAGTGTTTCTGTGGATTTTTGTAAACACTTGCATTTAACTTTTAAAGTTAATTGATTTATAAAAATTCGTTGTTGAAGTTTATAAAAATTTCTCTTTAAACCAGCAAATAAATTAGTACTGATAATGTTAATGTATCGTGTATTAGAGTAAGCTTACTTTTAGTTGTTTTTAAAAATATTTACAGAAATGTTTATTGGGTAGAATGCAATGTATTTTGTTGCTATAAATATCTGATGCAAGGCTTAGTAATTTAAAGATTTTGGTTTTCATTTCAAGTTAAATTTACAAATTTACATGCATATACTTGTATTATATATTCATATGTTTATTAAATGAGGAGCAATACAGTTGTGAGCCTTAAAAATGGGGGTGCGGCATAGGTTCGAAATATGTTTGAAGTCACTGTCATATAACGTGAAGGAATTCATAGGGTTGGTAGTGAGAGGAGAGGGTAATTGGTGGGGGGAAGTGGAGGGTTTCTCTCACTAAAGTAATGGAACTCATCGGAAAGATAGCTGCTTGGTTTGGAACACGATACCGAAACGTTAATAGACCGGGGTCTAGTGCTTGAGGTTTCCAAATGGAAAGTGTATGGTTAAAGTGGATAGCTCTTGAGGTCTTGTCTTGATAATATGTCTGGAGTGTCGAGATTTTTTGTGCCGAGTATTACTAAGATGGTCCTTGGCTGGGCCGCAGTTGGAGCAGAACATACATTATCTGAGCGTTGAAAAAGCTGATTATGAGTTGGGCCTAAATATTCTTTTGTACGGGACAGAGGAAATATGTCGGTATATAGTGTGTTTCACCTACGTTCGCAGGTCATCCCTGGTTTGAATTGTGGAGCCACTCTATTTCCATGTGTCATTAGAATCATGGGTGGTATATTATAAATTTATTCCGTGAGTGCCAGATCAACATCCCGATGACTATTTCCGTCTTGCATAGATATCTTGTATAAGTAAACAATAAATATTTTCTATTTATACTTCTTTTCTATTGAATTAAGCAAAAAAATTTAGCCCACACAAAGCTTATCAATAATCTTTCAAACAATATTTTTATTTGTAAACAAATAAAACGACCCAAAGCAGAATTTTTAATGGAGCTGGTAGCACTGCATGTCATAATCTCTGTAAATGTCAGGTAGCTAACATGGCGACCGAAAACTGACAATGGAACTCCTCCTTTTTTCTACCATGCTTGCTACTACTTTCAGAAGTATCTATGAAAAGATACAGAGTCCGAATGAGTATATTTCTCAACTAATAGGCAGCAGTATTGTTCCTGAGTTGTGCGTTTTGTGGTGGTTTCGAAGATGTTATTATCTTTCTCCGTCATAAAAGCCCTAACGGACCTATGTTGCATAATATATGTTATTAAATAAGTACTAAGGAATTAAATGTGTACTTAAGAAAAATTCAAGAACGGAGTCGACTCTCGGCAGTCGTTATAAATATCCAGTGAATTTCTACCATAAAATGCATATACGAGGTGTGTTCAAAAAGTATCGCGAATTTTGTGTTTTTTCAAAAATTATTTATTTATTCATGAATATCTACTTTGTCCCCTTCAAAGTAATCCCCATGAGATATTATACACTTGTGCCAACGGTTTTTCCAATCTTCGAAGCACTTCAAAAAATCATTTTTTTGTATCTTGTTCAGCTCCTCCTTCGATACCGTCTTTATCTCGTCAAGAGAAGCGTAACGTCGTCCTTTCATGGGCCTCTTCAGTTTAGGGAACAAGAAAAAGTCACATGGGGCCAGATCTAGGGAATACGGTGGCTGCGGCATCATTAGTGTGTTGTTTTTGGCCAAAAAGTCGCGCACAAGCAACGATGCGTGAGCAGGGGCGTTATCGTGGTGCAAAAGCCAATTTTTGTTCTTCCACAAATCCGGGCGTTTCTGGCGGATTGCTTCGCGCAAATTGCGCATAACTTGCAGGTAATATTCCTTATTGACCGTTCTTCCCTGTGGCAAGAACTCATGATGCACCACGCCCCTGCAATCGAAGAAAACTGTCAGCAAAACTTTCACATTCGACCGAACTTGGCGCGCTTTTTTCGGTCTTGGTTCGTGCGGCAGCTTCCATTGAGATGATTGAGCTTTGGTTTCCACGTCATAATCATAAACCCACGATTCGTCACCAGTTATGACCCTCTGGAGCAAATTTGGGTCGTCGCGGACAGAGTTTAACATCTCATTAGCAATGTTCATGCGATGCTGTTTTTTGTCACAATTGAGCAATTTTGGTAAAAAAATAGGTAAAAATCGAAGACGATCCAAAACACGTGCAAGCAAAGCAGCTGTCAACAATTAACTGAACATTCAAAATGGCCGAGCTTGTCGGCATAAGTGAGAGACATGAGTACCAACATAACGCCACAAAAAATTCGAAATTCGATACTTTTTGAACACACCTCGTATTTCAGCCTTCACCTATCCCTTTTAGACTATGGTGCGTTCGTTGACCCTATGAACCTAGTATAAAAACTTCATAAAAATATGTTGAGGATTTCGACCCCACATAAACTGCACCGACCCATCAAAAAATGTGCCGAAATGATTAGGACTACGAACTGAGTTTATTGAGCCATATCCGTCTGCCCGCCTGTCTGTTTGTAGTGCTCTCATTAGTAAAACGGTATTTCGCCTTTGAATGCAAATTATTAATTTCCATGTTGCCTAAAATTTATATTTTATAAAATTTTAATTCGTTTTCGCAATGGTAGGACAACTTCTAGCTATTGCCCAAATCGGTTTGAAGCTAACTGTAAATTTTTTTATAATTTATGTGACATTAATTAATTTGTCAATAAAATAAAAATAGAAATAGGAATTAATAGCTGGAACTTGAACGAGTTTCTAAAAAACCTAAGCAAATATGTATGTAGGTATATAAATTGAATGTAAGCTGTTCATAAACAAAATTTGCTGAAAGTTCTAAAGAGAATGAAGGTACAACAATCGAGTTAAAAATCTATTTAAAAAACTGGAAGACCAGTAACATAACGTAAGAGCTTACCGAACACAAACCACAGCTTTTGCTGGCTTATTGGAATTTTCCACTGTTTTAAATTACATAAGAAAAATTCAGAAAAAAAAATTGCAAAATAAAGGCTATATCGATGTCAGCTTTGCAAATTCGGTCAGGAACCGCTGTACATACTAGCTTTTTGTGTTCAAGAATTCCTTCGGACTGTTCTACACTAAGATATCAAATGTCATTGCGAAGGCCAAACAAAAAAGTTTCTAAGTGCACTTCTTGGGCCACTAACAGGACACATTTTGACAGTTTTACTTGGTAAATGCATGGGTCTCCCAACGAGCCACTTCTTTTTTCCCCACAGTTATAATTTAAGGAACGCTGAGACAGACGACACCCGTATCTTAGGTAATCTAAAATAAAAAGCATGAAAAATGTCTAAATGAACAAATTTTTTTCGCAAGAACAAAATAAAGACGCCAAATTTCAGTATCACCTGCTCAAGCTAAGTTAAATTCTCTTTTCAGTGGTCAATTAACGTGAAAACTTCAAATCGGCAGCTGCCATAAGAGCCACAAGAGAGCTAGATCCTAAAAGCACTTGTGCGACAAACTTGTTTGACCTGTCGCCTCAGGCTTTTAAGTGGGCACAACTTTTTTGTTGCTTAACCGAAATTAGCAAGCCACCTAGCATCTAGTTGATCTTTCTTTCCGACATGTGGCACGTTTATCGGCTCATAAAAGCATATCATTTCAGTCAACAAGGTCGCGCATTCTAATTGCGGAGATAGCAAAAACAAAAGTGGCAAGAAAAGCAAAACGAGTAGTAACCGTGTACGAAATAATTCTTTAAGTGGAATATAAAAAATTTTGAGATTAATTTTAGATTGATTTTAACGATATCTAAGCAGGTTTCCGGTAACGCAAGCCAATAACGCAGGTTTTTTGTTTTGCAAAAATTCCTACTCAATAAAACACTTTTAAGTGTTGCTTATTATATTTTTTTTTTCCTAAATTGATTAATTGTTCTGCAACGAAATTGATTAATTGCTTCATGAACGTCAAGGGTATTGGTTTTTTGTTTGGTTTTGTGTCTTAGCTTAGTAATTTGGATTGCGCGATGGGAGAATATTTCACTATTGCAGTTAAAACACAAACATTTCTTGGTGTTAATTTCTTGTTTATCATTTAATTTCTCTAATTAATGTGATTCGCAAATCTTTGACGTTGAAATTATGTTAACAAAATGTCATATATGCACACTTAAGTATGAAATAAGGATGCCACTTTCTTAGAGTTCCATTATACCGGGATTTTCGGAATTTGATTTTACAATACCGGTACCCCTTGGTTTGAGTATTCGCTATTCTCCTATTCTCCAACAGTTTAGGTTGAAAGAAGTGAAAAAATTGTTTGCGAAACTAACATTCTAACAGCAGCTTCGATGCAGGCACTTAGGTTCCTATCCTAGTGTCCGAGAAGGGGTCCGATGAGCAGTTGGTGACTTCGAAGCTTGTCATCCCATATCATCGCTGTGCAAATGGTTGTAATTTTGCTCTAATATCAATTAAAAATGGAAACTTTTTAATTCGGAAAAAAAATTTTTTTTTGGTATTTGATTCATAACTCGCTAAATGCTTGCGAAAAAAAATCGGATATTAAAAAATTACATATAATAAAATTTTTTTTTTCCAAATTAATTAAAGTTATATCAGTTATGACAACGCAAAGATACAAAAAGTTTTTTTTTTTAATGTTTTAATTTTTAAAGTTTTCTAATTGTTAAGGATTTTTTAAGCATTTTTTAAAATAAAGAGTAAAAATGTTGTGTTTTTGTAAAAAAATATGTGTGTTTTTGTAAACAAGACGTGTGTTATAAAATTAAAAACCTTTTTAACTCAGTTTTTGTTATTGAAGATGTTGCATTTAAAGGAAATTTCGAATATTGAACAACTTAACAAATACAAAAATCCCAAATCGATAGTGAATTCCACGGTTTCTTGTTAATTTCCATAAAGAGGTGACATTTATTTTGATTTCAGTAACATATTTCCAATCCCGAAGCTTTTAACGAATAAATTCCGGTATTGACATCCCTAATAAGTACATTAGAGTGATTCATTTTCGCGAAGTTTTTAAAAATATTAATCTAATGATGTATGTATGTACACATTAGGTTGATCCACTTCCGATTTCGGTTATTTTAGGTGGTCAGGAAAAATATTAAATTTAAAAAAAGTTCTCACTTAATATAAATTTTAAGTACTTGTAATTATAATTTGAACCTTTGGTGTCTAAAAAAATGTACAATAAAATTAGTTTTCTAAAATACTGTGGGGGATACACGAAAAAACCTAGTCACTTTTAAGGAAATCCCCCACAAGCTCCATAAAACCTATTCACAATAGTGCAAAGGCGACTAGGCACTCAAAATTTGGAAAAAAAAATTAAATTTTATTGAAAGTTGAAATTGCAAGTATTTACTTTAAATTAATATTAAGGGCTAAAAATTTGTGAGAATTTTTTTAGATTAATATTTTTCTTGACCACTTGAAAAAAACAGATGTCGGAAATGCATCACTCTAATGTACATCCCTACACATACTAGGGTTCTGTGATAACTCCGTTTCGATTCATTCATTCCGAATCACTGATTCTGCTTTGTTTGCATTTATGGAGACAGACGAAGAAAGTGACGAATCATTTCCTCAACCACCTCCTTTGGCAGCTTATATTAAGGAGAATATTTGAGTAAAGGGGTGCTTTCCTCCTCTTTTGAACTTATTATCATTTATAATCACTTAACGGCCTAAGCGATTTTGGTCGTTACATATAAAATAGTGACATCAATACCTGCATCCAATCCGGGAACAAAAACATTTTAAAAAAATTTAATATTCTACAAGGCCGTTGATATTGACCGAGTGGAAGCCCTGCCTTTGAACAAATCCAAAAGCAAAATCAAATGTTCGCCTAATTTTTTTATCAAAGTTGAGTTGGAATTGATGCTGAAAGGGAAAACTTGTTAGAGGCGAAGTTTACAAACTCCTTGTGCTTTAATTGATAATCATTTAAGCTTGGCCCCCATCAGTCGTTCCTTATACTAAAATATATAAGAGTACTGTTCCAAAATACAATGTTGAATAGTCAGTAGAAACTAATTAATCCAAGTCGCATAGGAATATATAGCATTTGATAAATTACTACAGACAAAAAGTCAGAATGTTTAAAAAAAAATGTAATTAACAAATTTTTTTTTAGCACAAAATAATATTTATCGCTCATAATTCTCACGCATTCCACGCTTTGCTTATTGAAAAATCCAAATTTACGTATTTTAATTTTTACGTCTACATATTATTACTGATGACTTTTCTATTCAATTTGACTTTTTCAATCTGGTTTTTTGTCAGTCAAAGCAAACTCGTCAAAAGGCGGCTAATACAACTAATGTGGATTTGTGCGCTTATTCAGCGCTAAGAAGGTAGTTGTTTTTGTATTTAATAAGCAAAAAGGTTTGGCTTTAAATATTCCCCTAATTTTTTAATCAAAGTTGAATTAGAATTGGTGCTGAAAGTGAAAACTTGTTTGAGGCGAAGTTAAGAAACTCGTCGTGCTTTAATTGGCAATCATTTATCTTGTTATGAATCTAATTTGCGTCACTCTTACAAGTTCATATTCATTAATAACACCGCGCAACAAGTTTTGTTATTCTTTTGCAAACAGAGTAACCATTTGTATTTTTTACAGATCATTTTGCTTTACAAAAGAAAGGTCGCATGCCCCCACTTTAAATGTGAACACATTTAAATGGTCTGATTTAATGAAAACCTTATAGACTTATAAATGAAAATACACAAATTTTATATTTCTCATCTCCTGATTAATAATGTGAGCTAATAAAACTGAAAGAGACTTAGTAGTATATCAACCCAAAAATTTAAAAATAACATAATTGTTAATGTAGAAAAAAAATAATTAACAAACAAATATTAAAGGCAAAAAGGTGTGGACTGAGGATGGATTTTGTAGAACTCTTAAATATGAAGATTCCTCCTCTTTTCTTAAATACAAACTTGTTTTCTTAAACCTTTTATTTAATTCATATTTATATTAAAAAATATTTTTAGCGTTTTAGTTTAGTTTGTCACTAAGACCAATTTTTTTTTTTTTGGTTTGCTTTAAACTGTATTTATTTGTGCGAGAAAAAATTTGAAGTAAATCATTATCAAGATTTTGCACAAAAAACCTTTTAACTAGATCATGACTTCTAGAAAAGTCGTGAGAAAAATGGGCGACGGAGAAATGGTGTCACTTTAAACTGAAACACAACACATCCTTACGCTCGGAACTCTTCAATTTTATTTACGTTTGCACCAAGTCTTCCCAACTATTTAGGTGTAATGTAAAACGATCTAGACAATATCCTTACCATGCCTGCTTTTATAAAAATACCATTTCTACTCTGTAACAAAAATTATGTTGCCCAGTGTAATTGTAACATAATAGAACTACACTTTGCTGCTTTTATCTTACCTTTAAAAAATTTGCATTAGGGTGGGCCAAATGTTCAAATGTTTGAGTGCAACTTGCTAAGAATACTCAGACAATTTCTTAAAAACATCGATTTGTCTGATATAAAAACCTAACTGCCACCTAAAAAAAATGTATGTATGTTGGTGCATCTATGAAAACCTTTCTGTTGATTTACTAACAAGACGAATTTATAAATCTATATCGATATTTTTGTAATTCGTTAGCGATACATTTTATGCGATAATTTAAATGGATTTTTGTAGAAAACGTGCCAAAATTTAACATTTTCATAACATTTCATGAAATTATAACATTAAGTGAAGAAAGAAATTTAAAGACCCGGTTTGCATTTACTTAGAGTAAAAAGTGCTTACTGAACACTAAAACCCTTCGCATAAAAACCTCTGATTATAGTAAAGTGCTAAAATCGTAGCAAAACATAATGCACAAGACACCCAAACAATTACCGAATTTACCAGCAACACTTAATCTCGACAACACCAAATTAAGCTAACACATTAAGACAACCAGAAGAGCTAAATAGCATGAGCAAAAACCGTGAAACATACAAAAATCGTGAAAAAGGATTTGCAGTAAAGTAAAATTGTGCAACTAAATATGTCCTTGGTACATAGAAAGTTGCTTACAAGAAAGTGGTTGCTATATGAAACTCTTTAAAGATGAGGGGGCAAATGAAATGGGAGAAAAGAGAGACAAGTGAATTAACCAGACGTTAATGAAAATGACGCCATTCAAGAAAACACTTAGACTAAATACAACCGAAAAAGTTGCACAAAAGATAATGCTACAAGCGCTTCAAAGGATATGAAGATAAAAGATAGCACAAACTAAAACAACTACGATTAAGTTGATAATATTCTTAGTATTACAACAAAACAAAAATAAACCATTTTACGACAAAGCCCAAAAGTCAGTAAACAAGCGAAAAAGTTAAGGAATAAAAATTAAAAAGTTGTAGAAGCGTTTTGGGAATGAGATGGGAAGAAAAAAAGAAATGAAAGACGAAGCACGTTATATTCTTTGACAAAATATATGTTATACTCAATTGTATTACATTTACACACATATGTATAATGGGAGATTTCATGCCAAATCGTGCTATGACGAAAACCCTTCTTGCCTTGAGAGAAATTTAATGAAATAAAACGACGGCGGAGTGAAGGATCGCCCTATCTAAGCAAACAACCTAACTCAGAATTTATTTACAGAATCATAATAAAGATTTTTTTTTTTTCAAAAACAGCGGCCTATCTTAGAGTTGGTTTAAAATAAAGTCGTATCTCACAGTTTGTTTGAAGAACCACATGCCTTAACTTTTTAATTGAAAAACACCACATCACAAGCAGAATTTAATACATGTCAATCAAGTAAATTTTTCAGTAACACGAAGAAACCAAATTATTGAAATCTACAACTAGTTTTCAAAATTTGAATTGGTACTGAAATGTGTGGAGTTAGCATATTTTCTTACATTTTTTGATCTTAGCGCGTTTTTATTTTTAGTCTTTTTTTTGGCAAGAAACCATCCACAGATAAGAGTATAGTTCCATTTTCTATTAGCATCAAAAAGTTGTTTCGAGTGAAAAGTTTGCTTAGCAGCTTTTACCCCAGTGACATTATTTTATTTTTGATTTACCTTTACGTGTATACAAAAAAAAATATCACCCTTACATAGACCCGTGGTACCCGAGCACCTCATACAGGTGATCTTGAACTAGACAATAAATATAATTTCATGCTATTCCAAAACATTCGCGGATATAAGCATTAGTGGTAAAAGCTTAACTGAACTTTGACTATATTTTTCATTTTTTTTGAAATCTCGAACAAAGAAGATAACACTAGTATTGAACCAAATAATTAAGAAACGGCTGACACGGTTGAGAATGAAAAGGAAGTTGAAGTTGAACAAGGAACCACCATAAATGTGATGTAATTATTTTTCCAAAATGTATTGAGGGAAGGTAGTCTATAACTACTGGTATGGTAATCCTTCAAAGACGTGCGAAAACAAATCCTAAACATGTGCATACTTTAGATTATGGTAAAAGCATTTGTTTCCAAGCAAGTTTTTTTTGGTTGAAACGAGATCACGGTAAGACGACAATAGAAAATACGAGCAGAGAAATTGAAAATAAAAAATGTTTTTTTTAAGAATTTTTTTGAGCGCAACGCAATATTCAGGAATCCAAAATTGTCAAATTTAAGAAAATCTTAAAAAAAAATATTCTGGAATCAACAAAGCAAAAGAATGTGGGAAACGATAACTGAAGCCACTTTATGAGCGGGACACAATATTCGTGAATATTCGCCAATTGGGCTATTCACTTTTTCGGGATTTGATTTAACAAAGCAAAAAAGACGGAAAGTGATGACTGATGATTCGAGCTCGATACCCAGCCCATCTACTCGATATCTGTAGATGTAGTGTTACGAGGTAATCGATTACAAAACAAAAACTCCATACTTGACCTACTCTGGTCAATATATAAACGTAGTTACTCTTATCGAAACAACGCTGCCATTGATTAGCAACTGTTTGGCAACGTACGGTCAAATACGCTTTATCAGCACTCAACTTTGTTCCCCCATCAAGGTAAAATTTACAAAAAAAAAAAAACAAAACAAAAAAACAAAAAACAAGAAGGTAAACACCCCAAAGTCAAGCAGTTATTGTTTGACCATTTTTAACAAGTCGGTCACTGTCCCGATCCTTAAAAAATGCAAAGCTTTCTAAAGCTAGAGACGAACGAAAGCAAAGTACTCAAGAAAAACATGCAAATGAGGAAATAATTGAGTACTGCAGTAGAACGAAAGTGTGGTTGACCAGTTATTGGGAGTTTATACATGTAAGCGAAGAGCGCAAAGATTTAAGACACATAGTAAAAGTACGTAAGGACCTACGCTACACCCCACTTCTGAGGACAAATAGAATTGTTTGAAGAAATCAGCAAAAATATTGGCTATTATTTACGCCAATGTTCGATTTAAAAATCTTGTTTTATAAAAGTGGGCGTAGTACTCAAGCAATTACGTCCATTTTGTTCCGGAATTTTCCCTGTAAAAAGGCCAATATTTTGTTGTGATATCTTCAAAGGGTTTTGAGCTAAGCTCAGCTGAGTATAAAACTGTTTTGTAGTGGAACTGCATTTTAGAATCATTTAATAGCTTCCACAAAAAACGAATATTGAATGAGTTGACATGGAATGGCCCAAATATGTATTGGCTAACCAATAAGGATATTCATTGCATGGTCCCGCTAACTACTGTGTCACTTACTTGCAATATTTTGTTGCTATTTTTTATAGCATGGCATATTTGTATGTACCGAATTTAATGAATGAAGTGCCAAGAATGAGCGCAGAGAAAAAATGTAAAAAAGGACAACAAAGTATGTTAGCTGGCATGTAAAGGATAAACGCCTAAGTTGGCATCTGTGCAGAAGCAATAAGGTGGTTGAAGTGCGGAAAAGGAGGGTACGGTTGTTAAATGTGTTATGTATGTATGTGTGATAACATTGCTGCCTGCATACACTCTAGCGTGCGTCTATGTAGTGGAAGTTGTGTCCTTTCGCCTCTTAATCCAAATAAGCTAACTACTCACGGGAAAACAAAGGACATCGTGCGCTTATGCATCGTCATGTATCACAGTATTCCATGCACTAAGATAGCAACGGCTGCTGTCAGACAGGTAATCAGCTTCGAAAGTGCTAAACAAATGGCCCCACTCAGGATATTACTCAATCACTCTAATGGCATTTAGTTGCCGGTATTGCAGTGCCATCTTAGGTGCATACTGGTGTATGTAGGTAGGTGTGGATATGGCACTGAAAGGGATTTAATTTTTTTGGCGCAGCTGTAATTGGTCTTACATTAATTATATTGGGTTTAAGGACGTTAACATTTTTTTAATGGAAAACTACAAAGTAATCGATACCAGCGACGATCCAGCCAAGTCATGGCAAAACTAAGTATCCGGAAAAGTTGAAAAGATTTAATATTTTATTTCCATGTATATGAAGAAGTCGATATGCAAGCTGTCGCAATTCAGAGCGCTAAATAGTCTCCAAACTGCAAGGAAACCCTTTTAGCGAGCGGGCGGTAAGTCTTAAGCTTATTAGCCTATTGCCTAGGGAAGAAGTTCATAGTATCAAAACTAAAGCAAAGTGGACGCGTGATATCTAAATATAAATTTAGGAATATGTAAGATGCCCGAAATGGTGACCACCATATTAGGTAACATCATGGGCCGACGACTGGCTTACTCAGCTGTCCACATGCTCAACGGCTTATGAACTTTTTCTTAGATAGATAGCTATATTTTTGATGTAGCATTGTGACCAGAGGTTAATTTTCTTAGTGGCAGCGAACTCCTCTGGGCATTGATCTATTGACCTCACATTATGGCCCATTGCGAAAACTTCAAGAGACGCTTACCAAGCCGAAAGTAACCGAACCCGAAATTGATTTTGAAAAGCGCAAACAAAACAGAAACATAATCTAATAAAAACTTTTAATTATTAATTTAAAAATAATTACTTAAAAAAATACTTTTCATAGAAACAAAAGTTTACTCTTGGTCTTGAACTCATTCATAGTCATGAATAACTCAGAACCGAAACCTAGAAAAAGTTGAAACCGAAATCAGAACCAATTTTGATAAACGAAGTCAAGACGGAAGCCGAAATACTTTGCAAAACAGAAACCTCCACCGGAACGAAAGCGGAGCCGAAATACATTTTGAAAAACGAAACAAAACTGAAACCCTTCGGTAAACGAGACGAAAATAAAGCCCAACCGGAGAACGAAATTTTGACAAGGAAAACCAAACCGAAACTGAGATACTTAGCAGAATCGAAATGGAAGCTAAATTTGAACTTATTTTGAAATACTTAAACACGACCAAATCCGAAACATTATTAAAATCCGAGTATGGCACGAAACGAAGTTCATTTTGAACAACAAAATAAATCCGAAACATATCACAAATCCGAATCCGCAATATATTTTAAGCAACGAGACAAAAGTCGAAACTATTTACAAAATCAAAACCGAAACGATTGAATATCGGCTTTAGAAATTGTAAACCGAAAAATTATACAAAACCGAAACCGAAACACAAAATTTCGACTGGAACGTAATTGTTACTCAGTAGGAATTCTTGATTATATTATTAGTCTTGAGTATGGACTAAAGAGATCCACATTTCGCTAGACATTTTCGAAATGTTTAGATCTCAAAGTAGCTTAAATTAATGACGGACCCAAAGAAATTTAAGGGATCTTCAACTTGCTGATATGATAATGATATTCCGAAAACACAAAGACATTACAAACTTATTTACAAAGTTTTTTATCAAAAGTTATGCCTATGTTTATTAAGAAATAAACAAAAATAATAATAACAGCACCTAAGCAAGAAAAAATTTAATATAAACCAGGACAACAAAACAAAGCCGAATGCCGGTAATCACAGATACAAAAACAAACACAAAACATCTCATTTCTCCAAAAATTCTCTTGGCACAGTGCACAATTTGGCAAAGCTTTCAATTTTGTAAAGGAATGCTGGAAATTTAAATGAATTTTGTATGCCAATATTCACAAAATGCACAATTGCACAATATATTTAAACTATATTTAGGTATGCGAATATGAAAACGGCTTTAGAGTTGACTCCTTTGGAGCACAGGCAGGGAAGATTATTGGCTAATACAAACATATGTATGTATGTAAAATTAAGTATATAAGAGAAAATGTATACTAGACTGCCCCAAAAAAATGCATTTTTCCATTATTTTAATATTATTTTTCAGAATAGCCAAAAAAAAAATAATATAAAAGTTTTTGACCTTAATATAAATTTTTAGAGTTCCATCATTGCTAGTTTCGACTTATTTAGACTGATCTGGATGGTGACTCTGCATCGCAATGCAAAAGCAAATGCTCATTCGCTTCGCGATACAGAGTAACCCCTTGATGTTTGCTTTAAAACACACTAACAATTTAAGTAAACAAATGAAGCTGTAAATAGTTTTTAGTGTATTGCATTTCGCAAAAAAAAAGTGTGCAGAAAGTTTTTGGTAGATGGACCGTTCCGCAGTAATTAAGCTTCAAACATTCGCTTTAAGAATGTCTTTTCTATTTATTGATAATTTCATGCTTACCTAGTTTCAGAAGTAAAAATGTGAAATAAGAAAACCATATGAATGTTTAAAGACTGATTACTCTGGAACGGCCAACCAGAGGATAATTTTCACATAGCAACTTTTTAGTGAGGAATTCAATTTCCTAGCATATAGCAGCTGAATTTTTTACTTAAATCGTTCGACAGTTTTAAGGCATCAACCATAACAATTTTAACAAATCTAAACTATTAGTGATGGAAGTAAATAATATTAAGGTCTGAAACTCTTAAGCTATTTATTAATTTTTTCGCCATTCCAAAAAATGTAAAAAAAATATAAAATTTCGTCCCGTCTAATGTATAAATACATATAAATATTAGATGCAATAACGTTGATCTATATACGTTTTGTATGTATTTATGTAAAATGCATGAACAGGACAGCAATCAACTTGATTATCTATGATTATAAATGAGACTACACTTGAGACATTTACCAACACCCAAAACACAAGTGACCCATATAAACTAAAGGCACGTACCAGCAATCATTGTATGTATGTAGGGATTCCGATTACATATATACATATGTACATACATAGGAAAATTCTGTCTGTCTATATAGCTTGTCAAGTGTTGTTATGTTTTTATTTAGTACAATATCCAATATTCTTTCAACCTTTTGCCATGCGGTCAAGTGAGGAGACCAAGAAATAAAAGAAGGTCTCATTCTCGTTTATTTTCTTTAATAAAAATATATTTTATATCAAGAATATCCTTAGTGATATATGCATGTTTCAAAGTATAACTGCCCATATTTATATATATACAGAGACCTGTATGTGTTTAGATTTGTTAACCTAATTCACCTATATCACAAGTGGGAGTAGCTAGGCTGAAACTAATAGGGCTCAGAAGTTCACATTTTAGTTGCCCTTGTCTGGGTTGTTTTAGACATTGTGCGACTTTGCCATGTGATATTTGATTATAAATTAAAATAAAGATATGTGTCACCACTTCTACATTGACCCTGCTCTTAGTATCCCTGCTGTGCACAACTAGTATTTTCAGACTGAGTTCAAACTAGTACGAAAAAGACCACATCTATACCAACAAAAATTAAAAATTTTAGAGATAACTACAGTATGCAGGGTTAGAAGAATTCAGTAGAACTTTTACTGAACCCTCTCATGTGATCCAAAAAGGTCATCCACTAAGTCCGGAGTAACTTTAATTATTTCCACTTACCTTGATTTAACTAAGTTCTTTTGGTGTATTTCAAACTAGTTCGGGACTGGCATGGTTTCGTCCGCAACCTGGCAATTGACATCTCGTTAGACATGTCCATGTTACAAATACCTATCGCTGTCAAGATGTTGGCTTGATGCACCACAGGTATTCAATATCTACCGATCTTGGGCCAAAAATGCGGGGGAGGGAAAGCACCATACCCTGATGTTTAGTGGAAGTAATATGTCAGATGCATTTCGTAGGGTTAACCACACACTTTTTTTTTTTTTCGTTTAACAGAGGTAATCCGCTAACCTCGCCTATAGTTTGCTCCTTCCCTAAGTAATCACCAGATAAGATATACATCTTATGGGTAGAAATGAGATAATAGGTCATAATTTTAATAGCGGACATACTTGATTAGAGAGCAAAACCGTAACTGCTTACCCAAAGACAACCACACCCGACTACACTCTACAGGAGAGCAGAACAAAGTGTTTTTTGTCATCAAATAAATAATAGGCGCACTTACGCCTTGGCAGTGACGTCACTGTTGACAGATACAAATTTGAAATGGCGAGGGACTTTGTCTACTTTGGAATCAGCGGTAACACCGAAAATAATAAGAGATTTTAAATTCAAAGAAATTAGGCTCATATAGGATGACCATTGCAAGAACGGAAATACCCACATTTCGCACTCATAAACGAGCTCATAAAGAGCGTAAACGCTTCTATTTAGTTTGCTGGGATAACTCTTTCATAATACTTTTATTAATAAGCAAATTAAAGCTCGTCTAGGTCATGTTATAGTCATGTTATGCGAACGAACAAATAAGCTTCCGCAAAGAAATTTTTCTATAGAAACCTAATCTAAACAGCAGAGGAAGAGAGGGACGTTTATTAAGCTATAGAGTGACTAGGTCTCAATTGGGTGTTGTTTGTTTTTGTTGTTGTTTTAGCGACAAGAACCATCATCCTTCTTACTACTTTACTAAAAAGATAGTTTAGCCAGTTCATATTCTTTCAATAAACCCCAAAAGATATCTTTAAAAAACACTTGAGCTCAGCGTTTTTGCATCGAGAAAAGACGCTTGAAAGTAGTCAGAGAAATACCTTAGTAAGAAACGAAATGGAACGGGGAACGGAATTCTTCGTGTTCCTGAACCGCTCAGTTGTTCAAGGGAAGTTATCACGTGCCTAATTTATAGCAATAATAGACCAAAATAATGATTCTGACTGTTATTTTAGACGATATCCTATACTCGAACAAAGTTCTGGTGCAGTTCCAAATTTAGAACTGTTAATTCGTTGCTCATTCCCTCCACCATCCATAGCGTACCAAGCCACGTCAGACTGACAATTCAATACAGAGTTTCCAATGCCAATATCCGTTTTTGAACATAGCTAAACGAAAGGTTGCCGAAGCTCTGAAGGACTGCGATACCTTAATTTCAACGAATTTATTTTCTACAAAACTTAAAGTACTAAAAGAAGCGAGTTACTTCTACATGCATTCAGCATTACTTTTATTTCTAAATTCACTCAACAATTTATTTACCCACGCAACAGAGCGTAAATTGAAAACTTTCAGTGTCAAGTTCACAGGCTATTTCCGTAAAATCTAAAAAGTGTTGCTTTATCTTAACCAAACTCAAACTAGAAGAGCAAGTACCTCAGAGCGCTAAAATAAAAAAAGGACGAAACAAACCACACAATAGTTGAAAAGTAGCAGAAGTAGTTAACCTAAGAACGGTATAATGCACCATAGCAAAAAAGAAATAAAAACATAAAACAACAACACAACCGGGGGATGCCAAATTGAATGTGTGTGTGTGTGTGTGGGTCAAACGTACCAACAATAACAACTCGCTGGCCACTGCTGCCGTGGGGTGTCTGCAAATGCATTAACTACAACAGCGGCAGCAGCGCGCAGTGACTGCAGCAAGGATAACGGCAATTTCAGCACGCGCTCTCTAAAGAGCCTTAAAGTGGCAACGCATATGCTTTGTATTGAGTGCAGCATATGGCTGAAGAGCCAACGATGACACGAACGAGCATTTATTTTGTGTTTTTATATTTACAACCTTTTTATGTGGTTGTTGTTGGTTACCTTTTGCTCTGTGCGCTCTGTGTTTTATTTATGTTTGTTTGTATGGCCTTGCTTACCAGGTAGTGTGCCACAAACCGTGAAAGTCACAAATTATATGATCGCATTCCGTGATAGCGGCAATTTGATGTTGAAGTACACGCGCTAAGGGAGAACTGCGCTAAGGGATTGCAAACGCTGCGCAGGTTAGACGATGGACAAGACAACCCTTAAGCTGTCCCATAAAAAGGTAAGCAGACAACAACAATGACAAACGAGCGCACTGATCCTGCCGCTACTGATATGTAAATAGTGATGAACCTTAAATTAACTGTTTTACATTCCGGGTTACCTTTATAGCATTTTTATACCCAGTTGTGCTAAGCGTACAAGAAAAAGTTGTAAGTGGAAGAAATAGGGATTTGAACTCGATTTAGTCTGCATATGACGTCCTTTTAATCGAACTACAGAATATCTAAAGACCATATCAGAGACCTAAGGAGAGCTTGATATATGTTTGCGTCTATTATTGGTTGACTTGAGCGATGGGAACCGGGGTAGCGATAAACTCCTCCAGTTTACCAATATCATAATCCGTCGAGTTACTTTAGGCTTTGTTATATTATGTGTGCTATGTTAATGTGACGTGTAGCTCTATGTTTACTTTGTGTTATATGGAATAACGCTTTCTTAAGCTGGGCTATGTTTTGCTATGCTGTGCTCTGGTATGTTATTTTATTTTACTATACTATGTTACGTTATGATACATGTAATGATATTCAATGTCAATACTTTTTGTTACATTATTTTATATTTTCTTATGCTATGTAACGTTATGCAATGCCTGTTAAGGTTATGTTTTACTGTGTTGCATCTTTTTCTTATTTTGTTATAGTGTTTTACTAAGTTTTTATTTCATGTCATTTCATGTTATTTATTTTATTATTTGGTAATGTTATGTTTCGCAACACTATGTTATGTAATGAGTTAAACTTTATACGGTGTGTTACATTATTGTTGCGTTAGTTTACATTAGACAAAACTAGTTAATGTTATGTTATGTTCTGCTATAGTATTTTCTGTTTTGTTATGCTCGGTTGGGTTACGTTATATTATGCTGAGTCGCGTTATGTTATCTTACGTTTTGTAAATGAGTTCTTATCATTTTATGATGGTTCGTTACTCATTATATTTTTTGCGATTTATGTTATGTTATGTTAAGTTATGTTATGTTATGTCATGTTATGTTGTGCTAGATTAAGATATGTTAAGTTGTGTTACATTATGTTTTGCTATGTATATTAATGTAATATAGTCTATTATTATGCTATGTTATGCTGTTGTATGTTATGATATGTTTTTTCAATCACTTTACGGTGCGATATGTTAAGTTGTCTTACATTTACTTATGTTAAGCTGCGCTGTGTTATTCTGTGCTATGTTGCGTTATGTTATTACACCATTTTTTATTTAGATTGCCTGAGCCCCTTCCAACTCATTACTTTCCTAAGACAAGCACAGCTCACAGATGAGGGTATAGTAAATAATTTCTAAAAAGATAAAATAAAGGAGTCCACCGTGTAGCACACTCTTTTCATGAAACTATCTTCTACTGCCAGCATTAACACCAACAATAATGTCAGCGTAGAAATCCAGCGAAGAATTACCCTTGCCAATAAATGTTACTTTGGACTGAGTAGGCAATTGAGAAGCAAAGTCCTCTCTCGACGAACAAAAACCACGCTCTACCAGTCGCTCCTGCAATATGGAGCAGAAGCATGGACGATGACAGCCGCAGATGAGTCGGTCCTTGGAGTATTCGATAGAAAGGTTCTTCGAAGGATTTATGGGCCCCTCCGCGATGCCGACGGTGTTTACCGAAGAAGACTTAATGATAAGTTGTATGAGCTCTACGCAGACATCGACATTGTCCAGCGAATTAAAACCCAGCGGCTACGTTGGCTTGGCCATGTTATGCGAATGGAAGAAGATGATCCAGCCCGAAAGGTATTCTTGTCGGAACTCACCTATGGAAGCAGGAAGAGGGAGGCCCCACTTCGTTGGAAAGACCAAGTGGAGAACGATCTGCGATCCCTTGTCGTTTCTAATTGGTGTCAGCTGGCGAAGGATAGAGTCAGGTCAAAATCGCTTGTACAGTTAAACAAACAGCTATTAAGGGATGTTGACCTATATATGTATGTATCTTCTTTCTGTAAAATAAATGTGGTTTTGATGGAATCCCTGTTCAAGGAAATCTTTCGCACCAGAACATTTAGATAATAATTTTTCATTTCTAATCATGCTAAGATCTTACAAAAGTACGCCACTGGGTATATTATATTCGATCAAACTCAAATTTAAACTTGTTTTTATTAATTTTTTCTATTTTTTTTTATATCATACTTTTCATCCCGTTTTGTTATGCCATACTGCGGCTAGAAGTTTTTGCTTTGCTGAAATCTTCCCTGTTCCCAAAGCCATATGGTCAACGCCAACACCGCAGACAGCAAGGGATAATAACTGCAGCGCGCGCGCTCTTGTGCCACTCGCGTGCCAGTTGGTCAAAAATGCTACTTACACAGACCATCAATGGGGATTCCGTCAACCAAATAGCAGCATAGTTGAACAGTTGGCTCTTCTTCAAACATTTCATCAACTGAGCATTCGAACGCTACTGCGCCACACATAGCTGTGGCGTGCGAACAGTTTGTAATTGTACACAGTGAAGTGAAGATCTCGTCAAAGAGTACCATGAACTTGAACGCCGGCTCTTTGCAATTGCAGCAAAGATACTTGGAACAGAGCCATCAACTACCATCGATCCATACATTTTCAACACAATTCAATGAGTTTACATACGCCTCCTCAGAGGAGGATGGCTCACAGCATTATGCAAGCAGTCCCAGTTATACGCTATCGATCATCAGCACCAGCACAGATCAGAGTCAAGCCGATTTGGCACTGAATGATTGGCCTAGAACACTGAGTTACGGGCGTAACCAAACATTGCCGCCGATACCTGAAGCGGACTCAATTTATCAAGCTTACGACTACAACACAACACAGCAGCTCCCTGGCAGTGAACAGCAGCACACGAGTAATACTTCTGGCACAGAAACTGCGTCCACAAAGACGACTCCAAACAAGACTTTTCCGCCTGGTTCCATAAAACCTACGAAATCTAATAAGCGTGCCTCCAGCCAGCAACATAAATTTAGCGCACCAATCAAGGACCCCACAACTAAAATTAAAACGGAATCCACACAACCACAGAAACAACCCAGCCCCAGCGTGCTCAAACGTCGTCGTCAACAAGCCAATGCACGTGAACGTAAACGCATGAACGGCTTGAATGAGGCCTTCGATCGTCTACGTGAGATTGTACCAGCACCTACTATTGACCAAAAGCTCTCTAAATACGAAACACTGCAGATGGCACAAACTTATATAGCGGCACTCTGTGAGATGCTGGAAAATGAACTGCATGCGAACAGCTGTGCGATCCAACATGGTGGTGGTGGTGTGGAGCATCTCACATTCCAGGAAGATATACGAATGCAATGAGATTGTGTGGCGTGGCCACCAAATGTTGTTATGCGTTGTGTGCGATGTCGTTCTAAACCAAAGCAAAACCAAAACTACGCGCTTGGCTGGAGTGCCCGCCATGCGCCCACCGTCCCTCTTAGTGTTTTAAGTGAATGGAATACGAACTTACCTTGTTTGTGAACTTTTAAGTGCTTTTAATTAAAACGGAAATAAAGATTTGTGATTTTGTGTAATGAAAGGAAAAGTTGTTCGCACTCATAAGCTCAGTTTCGTGTATGTTCCTGTCGTGCAGTTAATCACACACTTTCACAAGAATTTGTTTGTGTTGTTTGCAATTTTACTGCTTAGTTCCAAATAACTCTTGTAGGATTTCCTGCAAGTTTAATTATTTATTTACTTCTACTTGACTGCGAAGTTTTCCACTTCACCTGAATGGACGTTCAATAGCGTGTGCAAGTCCTCAATATGAGCAACACCTGAAATAGCTGGGATAAGGGCATAGACCTTTATTAACCCAGTCGTATTAGAGCTTAACCACAGAAGAAGATGAAAATGATGAAAACTCGTTTAAACGTGTTATTAGTTTGCCCCAAGAACCGTTGTTCGCATTTCGCTAAGGGTCATATGAATCTCAAAAGTTTTATCTGATGCACTTGGTAGAGCTTAACAAACGTCAGACCATTTTACTATGGAAAAGTTCTCGATTTACAGTTGAACCTCGGATGGATATAAAAGAAGTTGAAAACTTGTTTGAAGGTGTTATTTCTCATGGCACAAATTTCCCACGATGGTATAGTGAGAAGTGTGATATGTGAAGGCATAAGGGTCTGCAAATACTTTTAGGCCGCGATGCAAGGTTTTGATAAAATAAAAACGAAAAAACGTCTTCAAACCACTTTTGATGTTACTTGTCCCAGGACTCGAATCTTGGACCTTCGGCGCCCGCAAAGCTGTGATTGAGAGTGAAAATTAAAGTTTTTTAGAGTAGATCGACACTTTTTATTGTTGCAACTGAAATAAAATATTGTATTAGAGTATTGTAGTAGAATTAAGGTAACTTAGAATTTAGGAAATAGCTGATTGTAGCAGAATTAGACGGCTCCGATAACTTCGGAACATTTAAGGCATCATTTCCGGACTTTTTCGGTTAATTTCGGGACTTTTTCGGTTACATCTCTGGATTCTTTTCGGGACTATTTCGGATTCATTTCGGGGCTTTTTTCTTAACTTTTTCAAGTATCAGACTTCTCCAGTATCCTTTCGGAATTTCGGGATTGTTTCGGTATCATTTTTGGGTCTTTATAGGGTTCAAGTGACTAAATAAGCACAAAAAATATCCCGAAATGAAAAGCTCCAAAATTATACCGAAAACAATCATATAATTTATTTATTTATTTATTTATTTATTTATTTATTTATTTAAATTATGAGGCTGTGCATGTAAGGCTTAAGTCTTTTAAAGTACATCAACAGAACTAAATTAACAATATTTGATGATCCCGAAAAAGTAAGAAATTAACTTCCATCACGTGTACTGTGCTATATGCGGTTTTTTTAATTTACTTTTTAATTTGTAGTCTCTTCCTTTCAAATTTGACGTTTCCTCTTTATTTATCCCTATAACTTTCGCTTTCTTCCATCGTTTGCTTTTCACCACACCCCCATGTCCCATCCGTATTCCTTACCCCCCACAGTTTCCTCTAACACCACCGCTACATCGCAAAATTTACTCTTTCTACTAATCTTCTTCTCCCTTTTCCTCTGCTCGTACCGATATGTGAGTAGTTTCGCTAATATAGCGAACAAATATTTTTTGGTCTTGGTTCCGTTAACTTTTTCCAAAGTGCTTTTTGATATATAGTACAAATATCTATATATAAAATATCATTAACTTGAACCAAAGAAATTCCTAGGGGTGCCTAATTGCAACTTTCAAAAACTATATAAGGCCTGTGTCGTACCCAGCGAATCTTTCGTGGAAAAGTCAAATAGGTCGACAATAAGCTGTGGGCATGAATGAAGGAAAAACAACACACCAAAATATGTGGGCGTGGCACCACCCACTTTTATAAAATGATGTAAATCTTGACTAAAGGACACCTTTAACTTAGCCCAAATACAGTTATGGTGATTGTTGTTGGAGCAAAGCTCGAATTTTTATGTTTGTTTGTTAATTGATATTAGAGGAAAATTTACAACGTTATGCACAGCGATGCTATGGGATGACATGTTTCGAAGTGCCCAGCTTCTCATCAGACCCCTTCTCGGACACTGAGATACGAACCCAAGTGTCTGCACCAAAGCCGCTGTTAGAGTACTCTAACAACTAAGCTATGATGCCCTGTAGCGTCACGATGCATTTTTACGTTCAGAGTTATTACGAAACGAAATTTTATATAGTCTGGGGGCGTGGCGCCACCTACTTTACCTAAACTATCTATATCCTATGCTGTACACAGTGAACGTAAGAATATACTGTGAATATTTCATAAAGATCGGTTTGAGTACTAAGCAAAAAAATCGTGCAACCTAAAACTAAAGCACATGAGCTATTCTTCCTCTTCTATTTTATAGAGGGCGACCTATGCTATTCGGGTCGATTTAATCAAAAAGCACCATCCATTCCATTTACCCGACAACTGAGCGCAAAGAAACCTAGATGTTACGAAGTGTTCAAATCAAAACGTTCACACTTAAGTCGGTCCAGTGCCTGAAGGTGACAGTGTCTGAACGTATTGAATTACAAAGCACTGCCACTCCGTCATTACTCCCAAAAACCTTCGCAAAGAATCAAAGAAACCAGTTAAAAACAACAAAGGAGGCCACTTAATTAAATAAATAAATAAATAATTCTTCACATCATCACTTCATTTTCTACATGCAGTGAGCGCCTGCTTTCTTCTTATCTGCGGCCGTCGTTTGTCTTTGGGAATAATGTTGTCTTTCGCCCAGGGTTTTCATTCGTTCTCTCAAATTTTACAAGAAATTTTTATTTAGGTAGTATTTTCAGCTAGAACTGAAATTGAATTAACTATCAAAAACCACATCACAAACAATATCCCCTCCTCGTCTCCCAGCGGCTTTATTTGGTGCATTTTACAACTTTCATCCTCAAATGTAATCAACTCTTTCACGTACGTTCATGCATCTCCGAGTATGTATGTACTTACTTACTAGCTGTTTATGGAAGACTCAAGCAAAATCCTCCACTTTACAACACGACGGGAAATGCAAATTATCCTTCAAATTTCATAAGTGTTTATTTTAGTAGGTGTTTGCGTTGTGGGTGTTTGTGGAGAAAGTACTAAAGTCACGAAACTATGTAAATAAAATTGCAAGAAACTTATAAAGTACGCCATGTTTGTATGTTTGCAGGAACTTTCCTCATATTTGTTGATTTTATAAATAATTAATGGTGCAACTAAGTAAGCTGCCTTAATTTTCTAGTGAAGCATGCAGTGAGTAATTTTAACATAACTTTGCACAAGTTGGGGCTTTGCGTATAAAAGCTTGACAAGACATACGAGTAAGTTGGTAAGTGGGAATAAATTAAGGAAACTTTGTATATTAGCAATATTCTCTTTTGAAAGGAATCAATTTATTAAAGGTCCTTATATAAACATTATTGCTTACGGTAGGAGGAAATCCAGCTAAATAAATTTGTAAGTTGTAAAGTGTAACTTACGCAATTGCATCTTTGACGGGATGAGTGCGCATTCAAGATACATGGGAAGGACTCTGGCGCACAGTACAAACCTAACTTTTAGCTAGTGTAAAGTTAAAAAAAAGAGAAAAAAAGAAAAGAATAGAAAAGAAAAGAAAAGATAAGAAAAGAAAATAAAAGAAAAGAAGAGAAAGGAAAAGAAAAGAAAAGAAAAGAAAAGAAAAGAAAAGAAAAGAAAAGAAAAGAAAAGAAAAGAAAAGAAAAGAAAAGAAAAGAAAAGAAAAGAAAAGAAAAGAAAAGTAAAGAAAATAAAGGAAAGGAAGAAAAAAAAATTTTATTAAAAAAAAATAAAATAAAATATGATATAATAAAATAAAGTCAAATTAAATTAAGTTAAATATAATAAAACAAGTTAAAAGAAAATAAAACAAAATTAAATGAAATGAAATAAAATAAAACAAAATAAAACTAAAAGAAATGAAATGAAATAAAATAAAATAAAACAAAATAAAAAAAAATATAACAAAATAAAATATATTAAACTAAAATATAATAAAATAAAATAAAGAAACATAAAATAAAATAAAAAAAATAAAATAAAGTAAGGTAAAGTAACATAACAGTAACTGTGAATATATTCACAGAATGGGCAAGGTTGAAACCCCGAACTGCCTCTTTTGTGGAGGCATAGACGACGTACGCCACGCTTTCATCGAATGTGAACAATTCGCTCTACACCGAAGGTGGACGGAAAATATTCTAGGCGACCTATCCCCGGGAAAAGTAGGGAAAAATTCAAATCGGCACACCACAAATTGGAAGAGAAGCTTGGCGCAAAAATCTCTTAGGAGGTTTATGATGATATACCTGTTGTATATCGCGCCATAGAGAGAGAGACCTATCCCCGGGCAAAGGATAGATAGGATACGATCAGCAGATACGCGAGGATCGTACTCCTCACAAAACGTTAAGACGGTTGCTTATCCCACTGGCGTGAGAGTAGCCACAGAGCTCACGTAGCGCGCTCCCGTACATGAAGTAATGCTAAACGTGGTCCCAGGTACGGAAAATTGCGCGGGTCTTGGGAAGTTAGGTTTTAGTGGATAGTCCTTCAAAAGAGGAAGGGAGTCTCACACACGGAGAGCCCCGATACTAGAGCACCTAGTAAAGATGGCTTAAGCCCGGTAAATGCAAAAAAAAAGTAACATTAAATTTAATTTAATTAACTTAAAAAAAAATAAAATATAGTAAAATACAATAAAATTAAAAAAAAAAATTAAACAAAATAAAATTAAATAAAACAAGATAAAATCAAATAAAATTAAATTAAAAAAAAAAAAAAAAAAATAAACAAATAAAATAAAAAATAAAATAAAATAAACTGAAATAAGATAAAATAAAATTAGGTAAAATAAAATTAAAGAAAATAAAATAAAATAAACAAATAAAATAAAAAATAAAATAAAATAAACTGAAATAAGATAAAATAAAATTAGGTAAAATAAAATTAATTTAAATTAAATTAAAAAAAATCTTTTTAAATTAAAAGAATCAAAAAAATTCAACAAAAAGCAATGGAATGTAATGAAATAAAATAAAATTATATACCAAGTTCGCCTCAGTCAAACCTAGAATCAATTTCCGATTCGTTTACACATCAAACTTTACGAGTTCTTGCCACTCCCGCCGTTCTTTTTTCTCCCCCACTTTAGTAATCGATATATCCGCTTTTTAGTTCGCTACTTGACAGTAAAATTAAATTAGTCAATTAATCAAGTAATCAATAAACATGCAATAAAAATAGTAACAACAAAAATGGGTATAAACAATATTTCCCCTTTTCAAAGATCCCACAGCGACACAAACACAACCAGCAATCAATTAACCACACAAAAGAATTGCAAGCGAAAGTATTCAGCCGGAAAACCCCTAAAACACACCAAAAACAAAATGGAAAAGGTCAAACGAAATGCTTCGAATAAATTTTGCAGTTAATGAGCAACGACCCATAACTCTCCCTTCTGTGCGGGTAACAAGCGATATTAGCTTAAGTCACCCTCTTCGATGAGCTCCTAAACGGTTTGCTGTTACGAGAATTTTTTGATTCAAATAAAAATTGCTAGCTATGTAATTATAAAAACGAAAAGTCAATTGAAAAATTAACAATTTGAACCAAACCAAAGAAGAGTTTTATGTTTCGGTTGAGTAAGCTGAGCAGCCAAGATGAAATGCAAGCGTGAAATTTTCGGACATACGCTGCTTCTTTCTGCAGGCTGGTTCTAGAGACGTCAATACTACTAGTAAAACAATGTGGATCGAGTTCTTTGGATCGTGGAGATTGTCTTGTGAACTGCCATAAGGAATGAACTTTTCAAATTTTTGGTGGATTGTTAGGTTGTATTTTTATAAAGCACTGTCCATAAGCTGAGTTAATTAAAACAATATCACTTGACAAAGTAAAATACTAATAATTCTGTTTAGAATCGGTTGGCTAGTGAATGCTCTTCATTTATTACTTCGCTAATATATCAAAGACCGCTGATATTCCGGATCTTTATTCGCTTAATTCTCATCCAACAAAGCTTAATTTCCAATTGAAAAGTTTTGCGAGAGCTCACATTTCAACCGCAGCACTTAACCATATAAATTTTCTTGCTTGCTTCTTTTGTTTGCAACACAAAACTCTTTTCCTTACCACCTCTAAAAAATATTTTTAAATTATTTACAGTCGCCTCTTCTTTGTTAAACGTTACACCAACGCACAGTAAAGTAACAAGTAATGGCATCAGGTACGGGTGTGCTAGTCTCGTGCCGCACTCATGCCATACTCATGAATTATGGCCACCACCAAGTGTTTCAATATTAGGTCGGGATAACGAAGTTAATGAAAGCGAAGAGATAGACAAAATTAAAAAAAAAAAAAGAATGTAAATGTAAAAATTCCCCCACACTTGCCAACAAGCATCAGCAGTTTTTCTGGAGTCAACGTCGTAAGTTCTTAACTACCTCACATTTAGCGGGAATTTCCAGTCAACTCGTCTTCTATAAAATAAAATAATTAAAAAAAAACTAAAATAATATAAAATATAATTTTAAAAAAAATTTAATAAAACAAAGTAAACTAAAATAAAACAAAACAATATAAAATAAAATAAAATAAAATAAAATAAAATAAAATAAAATAAAATAAAGTAAAATAAAATAAAATAAAATAAAACAAAATAAAATGAAATAAAATGAAAAAAATAAAATAAAATAAAGTAAAATAAAATAAAATTAAATTAAATAAAATAAAAAAAACCAAATAAAATAAAACAAAATAAAATAAAATAAAGTGAAATACAATAAAATAAAATAAAATAAAATACAATAAAATCAAATAAAACAAAATAAAATAAAATCAAATAAAACACAATAAAATTAAACAAAATAAAATATAATAAAATAAGATAAAATAAAATAAAACAAAAAAAATTTAACAAAATAAAATAAAATAAAATAAAATTCAATAAAGTGAAATAAAATAAAATAAACTAAAATGAAATGAAATGAAATGAAATAAATTAATGAATACTTGAAATAAATTAAAATAAAATAAATTAAATTAAAATAAAATAAAATAAAACAACATGAAATAAAATAAGATAAAATAAGAAAAGATAAAAAATAAATATAATAAAAAAGTAAAAATTAAATTAAAAAACTATTATAAAAAAAATAAAAAATAAACAAAACAAAATAAAATAGGATAACATAAAAATAATTTAACAAATAATAAAGAAAGAACCAATAACTGCGCGAACTCTAATTAACACAAAATTCTCCACTGAGGTTTTTCCAGCTGTGGATTCTCCAAATAATTCAACTTCGGTTTTTATCAAGTTTAAACTTTTGCTATGATACGAAGCAAGAAAATTCTAGTAATAAATTTCTGTTTTTTCTTTTTAATTTGGCTTTTTACTGCAGGTTATCTACATCATTTACTGCGTGCCTTTTTCTAAGCACACACAAAGTGGATATTTGCTGTCTTCTGTGAGTTAGTTTTCTTCCTTCCCGCATTTCTGCGGATAAGTACTAGCACTTTTACATATTGGCCGCTTAGCTTTTGAATTAACGTCCACAAAGTGCCAAGTACTCGTTTTATAACAACTGGCTTAGTGTAAACAACTGAAGCAACAACAACAGCAGCACTTAATATACATACATAACTACAGTTTCGCTTGCAAACTTAACTTAAGATAGATAATATATTGCTCTGACTTTTTTTACGCTTTCCTACCACTTTTCCTATTCCTCGTTCTCACTCCACATTCTTTTCTTTTAATTTCCAGGATATCAGACCAAGCTTGTCTTGCTGTTCGTTTGCGAGTGTGAAATGAAAATAAAAATCCAGCAATTTTCTCAGCTATTTAATTTTGTCTCACATACCTAGGCACCCACATAACAACAAGCGCGAAGAACTTTCTTGATTCTTACAAATAAGAAACTAGTTTCAAGGATTATTATTTGCATTATCTGCAGTCACTTTGCTTCCTCTCGAACGGAGATTATCTTTACTTTCTGCTCATTTGTAAGCACCCTACTTTGTTTGAACTAACTGCAACTTGTCCTTACAAGTTTGAACTTATGCTTTACCTTGCCATTTTATAATAATTTTTCAGATTTTTTAGTGCTTAACTTTTCCTATTTATCTGCGTACACTTTTTGTGATTTAATGAAAAAGTTTTACTGCTTTGTCTGCTTTAACTGGAAAAGCTAAATCCTTCAACTAAAACAACTGGGATGAGTCCTTCCTTGGGAATAGTGCACTCAGCGATTTTAACAACGTTCACAAAAGCTGAAGTTATCCTTATTTTCCGATAAGAGGGGGAGCGTAAGTGGTTTTCCACCTGACCTTGACAATGCAGCACAAGCCTTCCCTTCCTCTGAGCTCAGCAGTAGCATCTTTGAGCCGGAGCATCTTTACTAATTCGCCTAATATTACCCCGCCAGCCCAGACGCTAAGCTATGTCTATGTCTGCGTTAAGCTCGGTAAGCTGCTTTGGTACTCACACTGCTGTCCATTAACCCTTCGAAGAACTTTTCTCCTTCATACTTCAAGTATCATCTCAGCCGAAATTTTCATGGCATTGTTCTGTTCTGGTGGGGAAAGTGATTTGACCTTGATTTTCCTGACTGACTTCGGTCCCAACATTGGTTCCTATTACAAAGTCCTTTACAGTTTAAAAAGTATTATTTCCGCCAACGACTTCCTCCCTGATGACAGTAAATAATCTGTATTCTCCACTTTCTTAGCCCGCCCACTCTTGCAGTCCCTTTATGTAGTTCTGAGAAGATAGCACTTACGACGCTCCAGCTAAGATAACTGCAGTCTTATAACACAAAGTGCCTTACCGATTTGGCTTGTTCTTTGACTATCGTCTCAGTGATTGGATATATGCTCCTCAACGTTATTTGATAAACACAAAACCCTCGAGGTCAGCTTTATTGTTTCTCAAACGGGATATCGATATTCGTACTTTGTACTCGGCTGAGTAAATATTAATTTCATAACTTCTTCGATCAAAAGTTCGTGTCCTTTATCTTTCTATGCGGAGGTAACTTGGACTCAGATTACTAGGTTCTCCTGAGAACTTATCCCGGCTAGAGTGCAGTCTTTCTCGGATTTATATCGTTGTAAATCTTCGATTCTTAAAGTAATTAACCTGAACTTATTTTCATATGGTATTATGTGGTGGCACCTTCACCCTGCTCGATTCCAATTCAGTGTCCAACGCGGCATTATAGCAGTATAACACCTGTAAAATAACATAAAAATACCATCACTCGAACGGAAGGATGAATAAGGTAATAGTTAGCATGTTCTAAGTATCTTTCTTGAAGTGTTGTTGACCTTAAAGCTTTGCATCGCCTTGAGCGCTCGCTTCGAACCGAGCTGCTTATTTTCATATACCCCACCGACAAATTTCGCAGTTATTACATTTATAGAGAATTTCATAAATAAAGCACACCCGGAATTTAAGTGTTTTAATCATTTATATAATATTACCCAGCCGACCTTGTTCTGGCCAAAAACTGACTTACTCGTATCTGCTTTCGAGAAATTGTACTCTCTTCCTTGCCCATTTCTCGATTCATATTCATCTAGCCCTAAATCTTCTTTCCTTTTTTATCTTTTCACTTTTAATTCATCATATCCCTTCTTCTTGTTTGCCCTCTTTCTTTTCCTTTAAAACCCAGTAATTAAACTATATGTAGAGGTTTGAATTTCAATATTTTTCTCATAGAACTATAATTAAAGGGCGGTATAAATCTGTATTATTTTTGAAGAAAGGTTTCAAATTTTTTCAAAATAATTTTGAAATACATAAAATCGAAAAATATTTGAATATTTAGAATTTCTTGTGTGAAAACATCTTTTGGTTCCCTCTTTTAAAATATTTTTCAGAAACGCCCAATTCAGTATTAAAAAAAAATACCCAATTGTGGAATTTGGTTGCAGAACGCCCTATATCAGAATATGTTTGAAAAACGCCATATCTGAACAAAAATTCAGTATATTTTCAGCTGAGATAAGGGCCCTGAAATAGCGCGTTCTTCAACGTAATTGTGAAATAGTTCGTCATTGAAAGTAATTCTGAAATAGGGATTCCTTCAAAATAATTCTGATACAAAGCGTTTTTGAAAAATATCTTCAGATAAGGTGGTCCAACACTCAGCCGTCGGTATAAAAATAAATGTTCTTAATAAGTTATATGAATTATAAAAATTCATTGTGATTTTTAAGCAATTCAAATTTTTTTTTTTTTCGATTTTCTGGTTTGAAACATGTTTTTCGTTTCATTCTTAAAAACTTAAATTATGAGAGCTATACAGGGTGTTTTTTTTACAGGTTTGTTTTTCGAATAGAGATAAAACTGGCATTTTGTGGTCAAATCTGGCAACTCTAATGTCATTTATGTTCAGTTTGGTTTGCCATTTCATCATGAACAGGTTGACAAAAGAACAACGCTTGCAAATCGTGCAAATTTATTTCGAAAATAATGGTTCAGTTCGCGAAGTTTACCGTGAGCTCCGTCCATTTTATGGTCGACATAATCGTCCATCAGAGCAATTAATTCGGTTAACCATGGATCGTTTTCGCACTACGTTTACTCTATGTGATAATACGCATCCGCAGAGACGTCGAACAGTGCGCACCGAAGAAACAATTGCCGCTGTAGAGCAAAGTGTTGAAGAGGACCCGAATGAATCGATTCGCCACCGTGCACAGCAATTGGAGCTTTGTCCATCAACTTTATGGAAGATTTTGCGCAAAGATCTTGGCTTGCGACCTTACAAGATCCAGCTTGTGCAAGAATTAAGCTGCAATGCGTCGTGATTTTGGTGTATGGGCCGAAAATGAGATTGATTTCGATGCTGATTTTCATCGCAAAATTTTGTTCAGTGATCAGGCTCATTTTTGGTTGAATGGCTACGTCAACAAGCAAAATTGCCGCATTTGGAGTGAAGAGAATCCACATGAGACCCTTGAAACGCCATTACATCCACAAAAACTGACTGTTTGGTGTGCTCTATAGGCTGGTGGAGTCATTGGGCCATACTTCTTCCGCAATAATGCTGGAGAGGCAGCTACCGTTAATGGAGACCGGTATAGAGCCATGATAACCGACTATTTTGTTCCCGAATTGGATGGCATGAATGTGGATGAGTTGTGGTTCCAACAAGACGGCGCTACATGCCACACAGCGCACGTCACAATCGATTTATTGAAGGAAACATTCGATGAGCGCATAATTTCGCGGAATGGACCTGTCAATTGGCCACCAAGGTCGTGTGATTTGACACCATTGGATTATTTTCTTTGGGGATATGTGAAGTCGCTCGTCTACACCAACAAACCAGAAACGTTAGGGGAATTGGAAGCCAACATTCGCGGCGTTATTGCCGACATACGGCCCCATATGCTCGAAAAAGTGGTTGAAAATTGGACCTGTAGAATTGGCTTTATTCGAGCCAGCCGCGGCGGCCACATGCCCGAAATCATATTTAAACATTAATGGCATAAAATTATCCTTCCAATAAAGCCAAATTGATGGACCTTAAAACGATTTTCTTGTGTTTTATTTCAATTCGAAGTTCTATACCCCTAAAAAAAACACCCTTTAGTTATGTAACGCACTGTTCAGGTTAGGTATTGCCATATTTTTCCCCGTTTTCCATTTCGATACACTAGTATGGTGCTCTATATTCTGTTTTGTTGTTGCTTCGGTGTGATTTATGCATTTGATCCACTTTAACGGGCCATTAAATCACATTTCATCCTTTAAGGGAGCTTTGATTTTCGTTTGTAGATGAAAGTGTTTGTATGTTTGTCAATATAATTTTCATGTTCACTGCTTGTCTTGCATGATTTGTCGTTGTTGTTGCCATTGATTGGAAATGGGATTTTCATACATTTTACTTGTAAATCGGTCATGATTTTTTATGACTTGGAATCATCAAATTTATTATAATTTTTTTCACTGTGTATGAGCCGGGCGGTGTTCGTGCAAAGGAAAGAAGAAAGCTTTAGTATGTCCGTTTAACTGGTGAGCTGAGAAGAGTAGCGTTTGTAGAGCCAGATTTGTCATATCATTATATATTTTGCATTAGAAATTGTTATCCTTTAACGGTTCATTGAACTTTCAGTGAATAAATAAGTTTAACAGGCAATATCAAGTTTTTATGAGAGTCAAATTAAGTGGAATTAGGTTGCCACAAGTCTGCAAGCTTTTAAGCGTTTAGTGAAGTACCAAGAGCAACAATAATTTAAGCAGAAATGTGTTAGCAAAATAATATAATATCATTAACTAGTTCATCAAAATGCGTACTTCAAGCATATAAGGACTATTCATTAAAGAGCTGCCTCTCTGGTGGAATGCAAAAACAAATTTTTAGGAGGATGGTTGGTTGCTTGTGGAGATACAAGAGTAAAGCAGGTCGGGCTGAAGTATAGCACTTTGTACTCGTCCCTCAGCTGCCGAACTTTGGCTGTTTCTTAAAGTCAAGCAATCAATTTTCTTGTAACCTTGGATATACCTCTTTAATTGCTGTGCGTGGACGAAGCACAATGACAGGCTCAGTCATGTCAATCAATGACACAGCTCTTTCGCTAGTTCGTCTGCCTTCAAGTTTGCATCGACATTTCTCTGTCAAAACAATCAAATGTACTACTTCAGAGGGGTCATCGACAAGAGCTGGTCATCTTGCCAAATTTCCTAATTGGGATTTATGAGATGGTACTCAGACCGCATCGAAGTTGTAAGAGAGTTTAGAAAGAAGCTCGATGTAAGTATCTTTCAAGCAATAGTGCGGAAGACTGTGCTATGTCCTCTATCTCTATTGCTTGAAACTATTTCACAATAAGCAACTGCTGGGTCCCGGGGCACAGTAATATCCCCATGCCAAACCGATATTCTGTCGCGCTGGATACTTGTGAACCGTACGTCGCGGTCCGTAAAGAGTTAGAAGTTCTGCTGGTCACCGCTCTTTTGAACTGATGGCTGGGAACAAGCGGTTTCAGGCCACATTCACTTTCAATGCCTAACGCAGAAACGTGTCATCAAATTTGTGATTAATGGTCAACAACTACAAGCCCATAATCAAATTAGAGGTAAGTGCATGAGCAAATAAGGCATACGGTACTTACATTTGTACATACAAAAGAAAATATAAACAACAATACCATATAACGTTTATCATGACCACACTCAAAGCTATGTGCTGCATAGACTCAAAAGGTTTTATACTAAGCTGTGCATATGCAAACATATAAATCTATATATCAAATTGCTCTTGACCACAGAAGGAGTCGAGAAAGTTATCTCCGGTTGAGGAAGAGCCTCCCACTTTCTCTGCTGCCAAATTCGCATGTCAATACGAAACCCTTCTTGGCTGGCGGGTCTTCCTCTGTTACCGAAGATCATAATGCATATTCCTTCGAAACTCGCTGTTAGCATGACTGAAATACAGCAAGAGCCATCCCATCTATACATCCGAAGAGTACAAACATATTAGAAGACTTACATTTTTTTGTTCATCGATAGAAGTCTTTCTTTTCAATTGTTTATTCAGTCCAAAAAGCGGCTATTGGCAAGACACTGAAATGATTGAAATAGACGGGGTCAATTAGAATTCTTGTCCTCGATTCCACAAGCCCCACTTTCTTGACCTCTTAATGAAGGCGATAAAAGTCATAAGCTGCAACTCGTTTTTGGTAAGGCCAAGAAAGGATTCTTCTCCAAGCAGACATCGGTTCTAAATGGAAATTGCAGGCACTTGGGTTCGTAACCCAGTGTCCGAGAAAGGGTCTGATGAGAAGTTGATGACCTCGAAACATGTCATCCCATACCATCGCTGTGTATATCGGTGCAATTTTTCTCTTATATCAATCAACAAACAAACACACAAATTCGAGCACTGCTCCAACAACAATTACAATAACGAAAATTGTTCAAATTAGCGCCCCAATTTGAGATTCGGCTCCGCTTTCACTTCAGTTCTAATTTAGGTCTCAGTTTCGATCGTGGTTTAAATTAAGAGTCCGATTTCAGCTCTGATTCTTGTCTCAGTTCCGATTCCTGCTAAAATTTTGATTTCACTCGAAGTTCTATTTCCGATGGCAGTGCTTATTCCAGTCTAAGCTCTTAGTCCAGTTTCCATTCTGATTCCGATATAATTTCTGATTCTGGTCTCAGCCCGATTTCGATTTGAACTCATATTACGATTTTAGTTCTGATTCCGGTTAGTTCCGTTTCCAGCTTAAATTCAGAGCCCGGTGTGAACTCTGATTTTAGTCTCAGTAGTTCCGATTCCTATTGCAGTTCTGATTTTGATTCCGGTTCCAATATCGATTCCGGCTTATTCTGGACTCAGTTGAGATTCCCGCTTCAATTCAGATTCTATTCTTGGTAAATTAGCCCCAGAGGTGAGTATATGATGTTCAGCCTGCCTTAGACTTCTTTTGAATTTTATTTTGTTTTATTTTTTATTTGTAAACAATAACAATACGTAGGTACGTTTAATCCAGCTCTACTATCACTACTAGACCACTGCACTCTCAACCCAATTGTTCACAGTTTTTACTATAATTTTTCATGATGGCAAAATATTTTGCAAAATTTGCGACAATTAAGCGATGCGCTCGATATATATGTGTGCTGTTCATAAAACATTAACAATTTTTTTTTTGTAATTTTTGTTCTTGCCACACACAGCATGCATGTCACATTTGTTATTATTGCAATCACTGTACGTTCTAGCCGTACATGCAACAACCACGCGCCAGGTTGACATTTTAACAGCCAAATCAGAATTGTCTGCTTCTGAAATATGCGTTCACATATTGTGCAAGTTAACTAGACATACATACAGCAGCGTTCAATATAATAGTAGTGTAATTAAAATGGATATCGTTCGGCGAAATATGTTTAAGCGACATAAGCGTAGTCATTTCTTTCGTTTATTTCATTTGCATTGCATGCAATTCGCAATCAGCTTATGAAATATTCCAAAGATATAGTTTATGCTTTGCAATCCCAAATCGGGGCTTTTCACAACGAGAATGAGAAAGCCAATCCTGCGCAATGTCTCAGAGCCAACAGTGCTCGCCCCCAATTAATACATACAAAGTGTAAAGTTGCCTCGCACTCCCCGTTCTATATAGAACAAATAATTATAATAAAAACAAATAATATTACTCAAAGGTTGTCCCCTATGTAACAAGTGCTCCGCACCCCCCGTTCTACTCTCTGAACAAATAATAAAATAATATACAAACATTAACTCAAAAAAACTACTCGCCCTCCATAAAGCTTAGACAAAGAAGAAGCTTTGATTTTAAAAATTTCCATTTAAAATATAGCGTATTTCATAAGAGAAATCAAAAGAAATTTCAAAGTTTAAACAAAGTTCCGAAAAGTTAATTAAACTTTAAAAACGTGATCATCATAATCTGCAAATTTTTTGCCAGAATTTCTAGTCAATTTTTGAGTAAGCAGTTTTGTAGAGCAATGAATTTTAGCATAACATTATGCAAGTTAGGACTCGCTCAAGAATTTGCCTGAATTTTCAGAATTTTTTCCGTCAAGGGTGTCAAGTGATTTCTTCCATACAACGCACGAAAAAAAATTAATTTTGCATAGAAAAAAAGACCCACATCCTTGACAAAAAAAATTCTAAAAATTCGTTTGAGGTGCTTCTTACTTGCATATTATTGTGCTATAATTCTCTCTCTATGGCGCGATATACAACAGGTATATCATCATAAACCTCCTAAGAGATTTTTGCGCCAAGCTTCTCTTCCAATTTGTGGTGTGCCGGTTTTAAATTTTCCCTACAAATTGGTGGGAGCTACAGTTTTTTGCCGACTCCGAACGGCATCTACAAAGGAGACGAATTTTTTGCTGAGAAGCCTGTCATGGCAGAAATACACTCGGAGAGTTTGCCAAACCACTGCCGAGGGGCGACCCCGTTTTGAAAAACTTTTTTCAAATCACTTTTGATGTTACCTGTACCAGGGATCGAACCATGGACCTTCGGTGTGGTAGGCCGGCAACACTACCTTCACACCACGGCGGCCGCTATAATTGAATGAGCTAAAAATTCCTTCCAAAAATATTGAAATTTTGATGTAAATTTTTAAAAGTTTAAATAACTTTTCTGAACTTTGTATAAAATTTTAAATTTTTTTTCATGTGATTTCTGTTATGGCATTTGCCTTAATTTAAATGAAAATTATTAAAAATATAGCTTCTTTTTATTTCCTCAAAAGATATTCAATTTAATTTCACTACTATTATATTGAACACAACTGTGCCTACAAAGTCATATGTGAGTGTTGCAGGTTTTGCATTCAATTCGATTAATCAAAATATATATCGAAAATAGACACCAGACACTTTTTCGCTTACAATAATAAATTATTTCAATAATGCTGTGGTCCGTCCTATAATTGAGGTGGCTTTGGGCCAACATGGAGCCTACACACGCACGCTGAGCCTACAATGCTTTCAATTTCTATGGTATGCATTTGTCATCCGTAGGGACATTTGTTTGGATTGTGCTCTCAAAAGCAATTTACAGCTTAAAAGGATTTATGTACTTAAAAATTTAAATTACTTAAATGAGAAATTGTTTCTTACGAATGTAAATGTGTGTGATCATGCTTGTAAAGAGTTACATTAGCGTAAACTAAAAATAGTTGCAGCATTAGTTTAGAGGAAAATTTGTCCTTGAACCTGCTATTCCAACAAAAGTCGATGTGAAACTAAGCAGTCGTTCTCGTATTTATGCAGTAAAGTCTTTCAGTGAAGCTGCTCATTTCTTCTGTAGCAATAAGCAATAAAAGCCAAAGTAGAGCTAAGCCGAAACTGAGTTATTAGTTGTACTCTTCTTCATACTCAAATCTAAGAACAAACTAATTTTTATCTGCTCAAAAAATGATGATTCAATTTGTTGTTACAAAATAACTTAAAACTGGTGGAAAAAATGCCTTAAGTTGCTCACAAAAGCTCGCGCGTAGCACAGTACACGTGATGGAAGTTATCTTCTTACTTCTTCCATCTCGAAAATGTCATAAAATGATCCCAAAAATTGTGCCAAAAAAGTCCCGTAAACAATCAAGGAATGATCCTGGTATGATCCCGAAAATGCAGAAAATGGTCCCGAAAAAGTTCCAAAAAGAATCCTATATGATCCCCAAAATATGATGACAACATCCCGAATCGATCAAAAAAAAAGTCTCGAAATAATCCCGAAAAAATCCGAAATGTTCCGAAATGATCCTGAAATGTCCGGAAAAATACCCGAAAATAGTCTATAAATTATTCTGAAATGATCCTGAAATAGTCCCGAGAAAATAAAGAAAGCAATCCCGAAAATGTTCCAAGAAAGTCCCGAAAGGGTCTCGAAATTATTTCCACAAAGTCCCAAAATGATCCAAACCCTGCCTAATTCTGCTACAATTGCTATCCCTAAGTTCTATATCATCCAAATTCTATTACTATACTCTGCTAAAATTTTTATTTCCTTTGCATCCCAAATAAATGTCGATCAAATACAAACTAAGCATCGCCGCTACTCTGATAAATTTATCACCTTTCACGAGTCTTTCCCGATTTTGAGAAAAAATATCCTGGTGCTCCCTGCTCTGGGACCTTACCAAAGCCCCTACTTGAATATTGTATATCTTTGTAGACCAACAAGCAAGCTCTTAATCAAAAGAACATTAATTTCACTGGTTAACATTAGAGCCTTGTGGTTTTTTTTATACCCAGTGGTGCTTAGCAAACAGGGGTATTAAATTTCTTAGCCTGGAAGTTCATTCTAATGGAATAACTGAGGCATCATAAATAAAGACTTCCAATATAAAAATGCACAGGATAAAAACGTAATTCAATGAGTCATGTGCATCTGTCCCGCTGCAAGATAACTACAGCAAAAATTAAGATATCTTAAAAAAATTTTCCAGTTGGTGCCAAAGTCGAATTTTTATCACTCCGAAATTTCATTTTTCTGCAATTTTTGAGATTTGGAGTTTACGGTATAACAAAACCAAAATATGGGTACAAATTTTTAAATTTAGTATTGAAATTCGTTTTGAGCAAATGTCTTTTCGTCGTATTTCCAAAAAGTAGTTGAAGATGCTGAGTTCAAAACTGTGAAAATTTAATTTAACGAAGCATGTTAGTTTGGCGGTTAGTAGGCAGTATTGTCATATTCGATTAAATAATCGATTTCGGCCAAAAAAACACATGTCAAAACTTTGTAGAACCTGCGTACTTTGAGTGAGTGTTGGGTTTCCGATTTCGAAAAAACACTATCGATCTGGGACTAGTTTCCAGCATTAGTCAAAACACATCAGTTCGGAGTTTATTCAAATAAACCAGAGCAATGCAAAGCGATAATAAGAATCGATCCAACCAGTATTCAAGCCAATTCTACATATTAAGTCATCTATAAAATTCTGGTTTCCGATCCTACACGTGTTTACTTGAAATTCACGTCAAACTACTGACAAACATAAATCGACACATTAGTAAATAATGAATAATATTTTAATTATTCAGAAAAGAATATCTAAAAGAGTCTTACTAAAAATTTTAATAATTAAACTTATCCACAAACAAAGCTACTTTATCAGTCAGCATGAGCCTGTTTGGCAAAGCTTTATGTAGCAAGAGTCATGGCTTTTATCGGTACTAAAGTCAACCGAATGACCAATGCCGTATTTACATAAATTCTATATTCAATCGAGTTGGTTTAGCTCAAACATGCTGACCTTGAAAAATATTTTTATTCTCACTTTTTTATTGCCAGTCTTTAACTTATTTAGTTGCTCCTAACTTTTTCGCCATTGATGTTGTTGTTTTTGTTGCTATTGCGGCTGCTGCGATAGCTGCAAACAAAATGCTAAAATTCATAAATATAAGTCATAAATACATAAAATTAAATCGGCATTTTTTGTGGTAGACGACAAAAGTGTACGCTGTGTAAAGGAGTAAAGAGGGCAGCAAGCGGCGAATAAACTAGTTTGGATTCTAAATTTAAATGAGTTTGAATTTATAAAAAATATTACAGTCACAGTCAAAGCCACAACCGATTTTGATATGAAGAATTTAAGCTGGTACAGACAGCCGCCAATGTGATAAACGTGTTTGCTGTTGTTGGTGTTTCTGGCATTTATGTTTTAATATTCGTAATTAAATTAAAAATCTTCACTTAAAACGGATATACTATGAAAAAAATATACATATGTATATACTCACATACAGATTTTCGCCATACATGTCCATACTGCAATGCAAAGTTAGTGCATTAAGAACATTATTATTTTTTTTTGTTGAAGCTTGCTTAGCATGCTCTTTATGAAAAGAAATTAAAACAAAATAAGTTTTATTCAATCTTGTTATTTTATTTTTTTATTTTCGTTTTATTTTTTTTCATTACATTTTCATTTTATTTTATTTTATTTCTCTTATTTTATTTTATTTTATTTCATTTCATTTCATTTTATTTTATTCTATTTTATTTTATTTTTTTTTTTTTTCATTTTGTTTTATTTTTTTTCTTTTTATTTTATTTTTTTTTATTTTATTTTATTTTATTTTATTTTATTTTATTTTATTTTATTTTATTTCATTTTATTTTTTTTTTTTTATTTTTTTTTTATTTTTTTTTTATTTTTTTTTTTTTATTTTATTTTATTTTATTTTATTTTGTTTTGTTTATTTTCTTTTTGTTTTACTTTATTATATTTTATTTTATTTCATTTTATTTCATTTCATTTTATTTTATTTTATTTTATTTAATTTAATTTAGTTTTATTTTATTTTATTTTATTTATTTTTTTTTTTGAATTTTATTTTTTTTTTTTTCATTTTTTTTTATTCTATTCTATTATATTTTATTTTATTTTTTTTTATTGTTGTTGGTTTTATGGTCTGTTCATTTTTACATATTTTGGTAAGTTTAACGAGCTCAAGACCAGTTGATAGTAATTCTAAGTTAATTATTATTATTTTTTATTAGACGAAAAATTCAAAGCAACAAACATATACAAATCATAGTTATAGTACTATTTCGAAAACAGCCACGATTTCTCGTCAGACTAATAGTCATGGTATTTTATTTAATAAATTTTTTTTATCTCATTTTATTTTATTTTATTTTGTATACCAACAATTAAATTGAATTGTTGTTTTTACGCCTTGTACATTTGTGAGGTACCATGACTATAAACGAGCTCAAGGCCAAAAATAATAATTTTTTATTTTATTTTATGAAAATTATTATTGTGTTTATTTTTTTTTCTTTTAATAATTATTTTTAATTAATTATTAAAAGTTTTTATTAGAATAGAATTAGAATATTTGCAGAGCGTGCAAAAATTTCTCTTATGAAGTAGTCTACCAGCTTCCGAAAAGTATCTATAAGAAAAGCAATGGTCTCTCTATTTCAGAAATTCTTAAGCAAAATCTGAGATAAGGCGATGTTTAACTACATTATTACTACATTATTACTAGAAACGAAAAGTGCCTATCTATGGTACTAATGTGTCACCTTTGCATCACTTCAAAATCTAAGAACTCAAAAGTTTATTACTTAACAAAGTTGATAGTTATGAAGCTATCTTCAAGTCCACTACAAGTGGTCAATCTGATTGTGGAAACGTAACTCGCTTAGTTTTTTGAGATTCAACTAGCAAGTTTAACTTGGTTGCTTTGTTTTAAAAATTTGTTGCCAATCTTTTGAATGCCGCAAACTTGTAAAACCTGTGAAGTTGCGCGTATAATAAATATTCATGACTCAAACTCACAGCAGGCGATCATGTTTTTTTTTTGCTTGTTTTTCATTAGAAGATCTTTTTTTAATTCTAATTTTAAAATTAAAATAAATACTTTAAATGGAGCCTGTTTCGTAAGCAAATTTTGAGGCTGTCTAAGCTTCCTCCTTCAGGTCATTGGTCAGTGACTCCCTTTAAATGAAAATGAAAGCATACAAATTATCACTTGGCGGTCATCTAAGGCACGCAAAAGCTGTTGATGCCTACCACAGTTAAAGGGTGAATGAAGAAGTTTAATAAAATATTATCAATACTTTGGGCAGTGTTTAAGTAACTGTTTAAAGATCTTAAACTGCGAAATGATCAATCCTTTCCAGATTTAGCCCTTGTATAGCTCCAGTTTCTCCCACTTTTTAGAAGTTCCCCGACATAAGCGTATGTCCTTCCGGATATTTTGGCATGGCAGCAAGAAAATATAATCCAATCGATCATGGTTCTGAAGTCTATCATATTTTTTTTAGATCCGTGTATAGGTTTTTACCTTGAACCAAGGGGAACTGGCCTAAGATTTGGTATTTACCTGAATGGCAGGAATTGTGGAGAGCAATAGCTGGCAGGCACACCCTCTCTTAGGCGACATATTCGCGCTCCTTTCTCTTCTCTTAGGGTTCATCACACATAGCTTTAATATACTTTCCTTCTGCTAGTGAGAGATGCCCTCGAGAGTGGTACGAACCTGTAAGCCTTAGAAATACTATAAGCAGTTGTTTCTCTCCAGATCAATAAGGCGCTCAGCCGCAATAATGAAACTTCAACCACTTCATTTAGATTTGTCAATAAGAACTCGTCCATTGTTATTTTATGGTCATAAGCACACATTGAGGATAGGCAAGCACATTTTAATAATACCAAACCTGGCAGGCATTGCCCTCTTCGAAAATTGACTTGCCTATACTTTAATAACTCCACTTTTTCATACTGTCAGATCTTCTACCTCTATACGTATCTCACACTTCTTGTTCTTCAACCAAATTTTACTCACGCCTATCTCCTTGCTTTTCTTTTCCCTTTCTGCCTTCATTTAAGCGCTAACTGATGATAATTGGAAACTCCAAGGGAGGTCAATTCATCCTCACCTGTTTTTCCCCATATCAGTCAAGGCCTCTTCGTTACTGTGCTGCCGAAATCGGTTGTCGATAGAAAACTATCTGGGCCGAAGTGCCTTTGTCCATTGTACGAAGAGTGAAAGGGAGAAGAGGAATAAAAATAATGATAGAAAGAGAGAGAGAAAGAGGAAAGGGGTTGGAGGTGGAAAAAATAATAAGCACAGGAGTTGGAATACCAGTGGAAAATAATGAATAGGGGTGAGGAAAAATTTAGAGAAGAAAAAAGGAGAAAGGAAAGGGAGGTGAAAGTGGAAAAGAAGGGGTTGAGAAATATAAGGAGCAAAATGAATATGGTGGGGACGATGAGGACCAAACGAGAGTTGAGGAGGAGAGATATGAAAATTGTGCAATGATAATGTTAGGCAGTGCAACGTCTGAAAGGAAAAAAAGAGTTATTATGAAGACAACAAATCTTGAAACCAACAAAAGTTGCAAGCTACATATTGCATCACCTTGTTCAAGTACAAAGACTCTATATTCGCGTATTCAATGCCTAGGAGTTCTGAACTTAAGCTTTTCGCTGAAATTTGACTGATACGAGGAAATCAACACTTCACTAAAGTAGTACCTCAAACTTGAAATATTCTAACCCCCTGGCATTTTTGGACGACTTGTCTTATCCCACATGTCTTATGTTTTGTAATTTTTTTTATCTCTCAGCAACTCGACATGCGGGTATTTTAATGAATTTGGTGATTTATTATTAAGTTGAGCTCTTTTTTTTTTTTGTATTACTCTAATATCATAATTTATGCGTGACTTCGAAAATGAAAATGAAATTAGAAACTCGTTCTATACAAACATAAAAACTTTGTTTATCTTTTATTACCTACGCCTATGCCAATATAGATTTTTTTAGGCATTCTTTCGCGGTTCTAAAGAATATATCAAACAAAAGTTTTGCTCTGCCATTCTTAATTTTATACCATTTTTGTTTCGTGTATTTGCGTCAGCACTCATTTCTTGCAAATTAATCTAACAACTACAGTGCGTTTCATAACTAAAGCACACTCGGAATTGACATGGCTTAGAGAATCACTAGAATTTCCCTATTTTTCTGTTTGAATTCTAATTCAAGATTCGTACATATTTGCATTTTCAACTTTGTATGCATCTTAAAAAAGTTTTAAAAAAATTTTGAAATATATTTTTTAAGTATTCATGAAACGATCTCAAGGCCAAGAATAATAATTTTTCACTTTAAAATTTTTATGAAATTTTTTTTTTAGAAAACCGAAAATATACTTGTAGACCCCATGAAGTAGTATCATAATAAAGCCTAGTTTTTACAACTTTTTTCTATAAAAATTAAAGTTTTTGATGCGCTATATGGATCATAAACATTTTTAAAAACTCAGAGCTTTTTTTAATTTTAAGCTAAATTTAAAAAGATGTTAAGTTACCCCATTATTATACTCAGCCACATTTTGATTGGCTTGAACACTTTCTTATTTAAGAGCTGAACTGTTCACATGTTTCAAACCAGTACTTTACAAAAACTTTAAAATCATTGTCTGACGGCTTTAAGTCTTTCCACAGACTTATAAAAAGACTAAAATTTAAACTTTATATCCCTCTATCTAACAATGACGTTTGGCCCTTCTCTTGCATACCCCGAATAAAATGATTTTGAAAAAATACTCTCCAAAGAACTCAACTAGAGGTATTTGCAGACAACATCCTTGATCAAAGAACGCGAAGTACCCGATAAGCACAACGGATTCGCTGCGAATTCGAGACGATATTTAGCTGAAATAAAAATATATGACCAAGGAGTTACCATCGCAACTCATTTTCAACCGATTGCAGTTCTCAGGCAGCTTCGGTTTGGCTTGTTCTCAGCCGGTCCCATGTCAGATAGTCTATGGCTAGTTCTGATTGTGGATGAGTAATTATCAATATACAAAACTTCAAAGTATGTCTTAACTATCACTTTTGTAACCGATACAGAACGAAATACGAAATGTGTAACTCTTAAACTTTTTTTTTGTTGCTCTAACTCCCTCTTAGTACCTTGCGATACCCCACTTACCAAATCTCGCCTTAATTCGATTAAAGTTGCATTTCTTGTTCGATTGTCTGCCCAATCGAAATTTCCATTAAATACTTCCTAGATAATTAATAAAAATTAAAAATCGATATAAGAAACAACGTTTTTTCACACCTTTTAATGGCTTCTTTGTGTACTCGAAATTAATGTGTTATGTTTCCTAATCTTCCGCAATTCAGCAGATTGACAAGAGTTGACACAAACAAAACTGTAATTAAATTAATTTTTAAACGATTTGTTTAGCGGGCAAAACTAAGTGGTTTAGATACAGAAAAAGTGGTTTTTATAAATTACGTATACATATACTCTAAGCATATATGTAGTTACTTGTAGACGCGCTTGTCTGTATTTAATAGCAAATTATACTTAATATAAAATACTTTTAAACTCTAACAGCTCATCTAAGGCAACACTCAATAACGATCGATATGAATTAAGAGGAAGGAATGAGGAATGACTAGGTATAGTCACAGTACATAAATTTGGTAATTTTAAATGCCGTCTATAAGAGTTTTGTATTTATAACTTCTCTTTCATCAGCGCACAGTGGGACCAATAGCTCCAACTTCCAGCCTCATAGTTGAGGATATAATGTTCGATTCGAACTTAGACTCGATTATTTCTTTTTGAAGTTAACTTCTTAGGCGGCGATGCAAAGTTTTGTTGAGAGTGAAATTTTAATTTATTTTGTAGTAGATCGACACTTTATTGATGCAACGGAAATTTAAAATTGTAGCAGAGTATTGTAGTAGAATTTATGTAAGATAGAATTGGGAAATAGCTAAGTAGCAGAATTAAGCAGGGTTCGGATTATTTCGGAATAGTTTTCGGGATCTTTTATTGTTTTGACGATCACTTTGAGAGTTTTCGGAATCATTTGCCGATTGTGTTTTTGATTTCTTACGGGCTTTTTCAGAATCATTTCGGCATCATTACAGGATCATTCCGGTATTATTTTTGGGACTTCTTAGGAATTTTTTGGGATTATTTCATGATCAGTTAGGGACTGTTTTAAGGCCTTTTCGAGTCCATGATTGGGTCTTTTTTGGGATGCATTCAGGATTGTTTTCGGAACAATTTCTGGACTTTTTCGTCATTATTTCTGTATAATTCCAGGATCATTTCGGAACTGTTTTCAGGACCATTTTTGGGTATTTTTCGGAATCGATTCGGGATTGTTGTGATATTTTCGGAATAGTTTGGAATTGTTTTTATGACTTTTTCGGGACTATTTTATGGCATTTTGAGAATCATTGCACTATCATTTCTTGCTTGGCGAATGCGACATTGAAAAATGTTGTGTTTCATTTCACAAATAAATTTTTAAAGCTGTACTTTTTCAACAACGTCCACCACTATGCAACTTTTGTATTAGTCATCAAAAGCGCCAAGTTTTTAGCTATAAAAAATGCAGAATTTAAAAGTGAAAAGCAGAAAAAAAAATATACCGAAAAATAGCTAAATACGCATACATTACAGAAATACACACATATAAATGTATTAAAGGCATTTCATATAATTTTTAACCAATTTAGTTAGTGACCACGAAAATAAATGATTTTGGGCAAGCAAATGGCACAGAATGATGTTTGATCCATACAATCGACGATGAAAAAGAACTAGCTTGAATGCTTTTTTTTTAATTTTTGCTTTTGTTTCTAACCGCCTGCAGAAAATCACGACTAACTAATTTAATATTATTATTAATTATAGTATTTTTTCACACGGCTAAAATAATAAGCGTTTTTAATTTTCGTTAAATATATATTTAAAACTAAAGTGCTACGTATTGTTTATATAAATGAAGTTTGGCATTAACAGAACATCAAACAAGCAAGAAATATTTATTTATTATTAATTTTCTTGTATTTACTTATACATGTATACATATGTACACAAACTAAATTTTATTACCATTAAGGTGTGTATTTTGCTATTAGTATTATTACTATTATTAAGAATTTTGATTATTTGTTACTTTTATCTTGAATTATAATTATTTTTACAGAGTAACCCGAGATGCTTCGTTGACTTAGGCATCTTAGTTAATATTTAGTGTGGCGTTTCAAATTGATTGAAATCGTTTTAATTTCATTACAAAACAAAATTTGTATGTCTATCGTAAGCATGTAAGTGTGTAATGATGTAAGTAGTATCCGCATAATACTGCGCACGCGTACAAGCGTAGGCGTATGAGCAACTCGCGACATTTATTGGCCAATTTATGGTGCAACAAATGCACAATTATTTTATTTAATCACCGTCATTTGGTATAAAATTGAGTTCGACAAATTATTGAAAGCTACTAATTAATTGCACTAATATTAATTTTAATTTCATATCATCAATTTGCATGACGGCATACACTTTTAAGGAATTTAGAAAACAATTGAAACAATCGTTTATTTATATGTACAAGGTGGCGCAAAAGTAATCCTCCTATCAGAAAATGCTATAAATTTTGCAATTGGCCCCTAAAGTCAGTTCTGTTTTGACATTTCTGTAGTAAACACATGCGAAATACACGTTAATAAACAATGTTACGCTACACTGCTCCAGAACGCGGAATATTGCTGACTATTTATTTGACCAATAATCGGTCGGGGCCAAACGGTTACTGTGAATGGTGAGCGCTACAGAGCAATGATCAACGAGTTCTTTTTGCCGCAACTTGATGAATTGAGATTGGAAAACATGTGGTTCCAACAAGACGGTGCAACAGCACACACTGCACGTGCCACAACCGATATGCTGAACATCGGAAGCTTACTTTTGCGCCACCTTGTATATTAGGGTGTTTAGTTGTTTAAAAACTAGGGATTCTAATGCTGATACAGAACCAAAACTTTAAAAATGTATGACTTTACTAATGAAAAACTGGCCCATAGTGGGGTCGAAATTTCAAAGTTTTAGGGCAACCACATTTTGATCGATAACCCATTTATCGATAAATATATCTAAATTCATCCAGCTTTATAATATTAATGCCTGTACTCCCATAATTATATGTGACGTTCAAATAATATAAACCTTATTATCTGTTGTGTACTCACGAAAATAAGTCTGCAAAATTTCGTAGAGATCGGTTTAGTAGTTCAGACGTGAAAGACGCGCAAACACAACCACTCGCAACTTTAAGCATTTATAATGTTAGCACGCTTGGTATAAAACAAATAATATGATTTTGTAGATAAATAAAAGATACTACTTTGCATGAAAAAAAGGGAAAGAACAACTTCACCAAGCGCACGATATTATTTACAGCCAAGAGCCTTTTTAATGTCTATTCGATGCTATATGTAAGAAAATTCCAGAAAACTTTTACTCGCGAGAATAGTTTAGGAATCCAATGATGCAGAGACACGGTGGAAGGCAAGCCGTAATTACCCACTTAATAAGTTTTCTACGTCTGGATCAAAAATGTCTTCATTCGCGTAAATAAAATAGGGATGTGACCAAAATTAGGAGAAATCGATTACTTGATGATCCTTAAAAATCGGTAATAACCAATATCACTCTGTTTAAACTGCTGGATTCCTTGGACTCCCATAAGAAGAGCTTGATAATGATTTTTAGAGCGAATGTACCCATTTGGCAGGGCGAAGCACTGTTAACAACAACAACAAAAATAATCGGTATTTTCCGTTTAGTTATAAAGCGATTTGTGAAAAATATTTTTTATTTCGAATATCAGCAAGTAAGAAAAGGGCTGTCTTCGACTGTGCCGAAGACTTAATACCTTTCATGAATACGCATCACGGTTTTAAGTGTCCGATCCTTACTCACATTTTGTAGAAACTCTGCAAAGGTACATAGCCCAAACTCCATTTATCGGAACTATCGATTGTATGGGAGCTATATGTTATGTTGGTGCGATCTGGATGATTTTCACTACACACATAACATATGTAAAAAGTACTAAACCTGCCAGATTTTACGTAACTAGCTTTTTAATTCCAAAAATTATAGCCCAAAACCCATTTATCGAAACTATCGATTGTATGGGAGATATGCATTGTATTGCTCCGATCTTGCTGATTCTAACAAATGATTAATCTCATGCAAAATGGCGGCTCCATACCAAATTTCATCAAGATATCTCAAAAACTGAGGGACTGTTTTTCGTACAAACAGACAGACGGACAGACGGACATAGCTAAATCCACTCAGCTCATTGCCCTGATCATTTCGGTATGCTTATTGGTGGGTCTATCTCTTCTTCTTCTCATACTTACAAACATCGGATCAAAGTTATAATACTATTTCATGTTCATGAAAGATATAAAAATGCTCCCGTCGGGAAATGCTATCAGTTATAAAAACATTTTTTAACAATTCGATTTCTCTGTATACATAATTTAAGCAGTTATTTTGTTTACTTTATAGCTGATGAATACTAAAAAAAAGAAAACGTGTCTTCAACCGTAGTGCGTACATAGTTTTACCCATCTCCAGATAGCGCCAATTGCAAATATCGATTTTAAATGTGTAATTCTTATAATCGATTGATTAGAAATCGATGTTTACCTTTAATATAATTGATCCACAAAAATCGATTATTAGAAAAATATACGATTGAAGTAAAAACCGATTATTTATTCACTGCCCTAGAAAAAATCGTTTAGAAGGTTAAGCGCCAATTAAAGAAAGAGCGTGCAATATTTCACACTTTCTTTCATGTTTTCAATTTTTTCGTTACAATTTCTGTCAATTCTGTACGGCGTTGCCATATAGAAATTTTGGTTTTTGCTACAAAAACACTTTTCCGTATTAAAATGAATTTTTGTAGGAAATTTATAGCTCTTCTTTTTCAAAAAAAAATTGTGCTAAAAAATTTAAGTAAGAAAAGTAAGACAAAGCTAAAAGCTTCCCTTTTAATTTGTATTGAAAGTGTTGACTTTTTCTTGAGCTATAATTGTACAGTTTTTACATTTTTTTTAACACGAACAAATACAAATCACACCGGACTATGAAACATCTTACTGTAAAATTGTATATTAGTTTCGCGAACTCCTGTAAAGTGCCTTTTATCATGTATATTGAATCTGAAGCACTCTCATGTCTGCTTATATGTAAATTTAAAATGAAAAAATCTTCCACACCTGCATATGTAAGCAAATGTGCTCTAACCTAGAATCAACAGCGAACACTCCTAATTTTCGACTAAGAAGTAAATTGCTACAGATTTATCTAGTTCTTGCAAACTTCTGACCAAACTCATTCTTATTAGTCTATATTCGTTTCAATTTAGAGTTTTTTCTTTCCTCTTCCGTAGTGATTAATTAATCTTGCAGGCAGCCGTCAACCACCCACTTCTTGTCAGCATCGATTTGGTCAGCTTAAATGAACCATGACTACGAGCACAGCTTATGTTATATGAGAAAAATCAAATTAAACAAATATATAACATTTTTCATTTTTAGTTGTTCGTTCATTAATTTTAACACTTTCAATGAACTAAATAGATTTATTTACGTATATACGGGCATGCAGTTGCGGTTGAAATTTTAGGAGTGCTAATCGATAATGTCTGTTGCCACAAGTAATAAGCGCCGAACTCAAATAGGACAACAATAAGTTATTACCACAGCATTGTGTTCTCCATAGACAAATCTATTATCACAGGAATGTTCGAAAAAAATGTCTCTTTTATTGCTGGTTGCCACAGATACAAGAAATTATAGTATGCACCTACATAACGGAAAGTGTCTTACACTTATTTTTATTTTTGTTTCATTATCGTCTCAGCAACCATCGCCACACTCACTACGCTCTAACTAAGTTGACGTTCTAACAATTTAACTTTTGCTACTTCTGCATATACTTCAACACATTAACGCCACCAGCTACGATTTTTATCAACGCGACATTGAGATCAGCAATTAGCGCAATCATACAAGGTGGCGCAAAAGTAATCCTCCTATCAGAAAATGCTATAAATTTTGCGATTGGCCCCTAAAGTCAGTTCTGTTTTGACATTTGTGTAGTAAACACATGCGAAATACACGTTAATAAACAATGTTACGCTACACTCCTCCAGAACGCGGAATATTGCTGACTATTTATTTGACCAATAATCGGTCGGGGCCAAACGGTTACTGTGAATGGTGAGCGCTACAGAGCAATGATCAACGAGTTCTTTTTGCCGCAACTTAATGAATTGGGATTGGAAAACATGTGGTTCCAACAAGACGGTGCAACAGCACACACTGCACATGCCACAACCGATATGCTGAACATCGGAAGCTTACTTTTGCGCCACCTTGTAGAAACATATCTGCGACATTCGTTTGGCGATGCCTGCAGCATAAGCGCCCACGCAGTTTGCTAAAGTCGCGAAATAAAGATTGATCCAGGTGACAAGAACGAATAAATCCAGCACTATTTCAATTCTATTTTAACCGGCTTAGCGGACAAGTAAGAGGTAAAGGTGCGGACCCAGTAGGGGGTTTGTGGGCAACTGGGTAGCCATGAAAATGTATATCACTAAATTTAAGTGATTCGTTGTTAGAGGGAATTTTCGAGCTGTGAGTGATTTTTAATGAAACATGCAGTCGACTTAGAGGTAAACAAAACCCACCCGCAACAAAATAATGTCATCTATGCGCCCCTGAAAATGCATCTAGTGATAATTCTTTTCTCAGAAGTTGCATGACAGCAGACACAGTTAGAAGCTTTGGTTGTTGACTTTACCACTATCAATAATGCTTATCTGTATGGTATAACTTAGAGATGTTGCATTCAGGGACCGAATTTTATAAATATTCCCGAATTTTTAGTTCCAAAAGTCAGATGAAAAAGTTATTAGTCTATTCGATATTTCAATACAGCAAAATAGTCTTGATAAGTGAGAAAATAATTTTATGAAATGGCTTTTATTTGCTAACTTTTTTCGTTGTAATAAAAATTATTATTTCGAACTTAAAAAATGGCAAAAATTTTGAATATCAATGAATACCAAAATTTCAAATATTTCATTGGACGTTAAGTAAAAAATTTAGTTTCAATTATAGTTTTCGATATTTCGGCTTAACTACACATTATTGCAGACTTTTATAATAAAGATCAGATTTTCTTTATTATTTTGGGCATAAAAAGTCAAATTTAGATTTTATACCAAAAATCTAAATCTAGTAATTGATTCAGACTTAAAAATAAAATATAAATTTTGACAATTCTTTATGAATGATTATAATGAGATTTTTATGATAGTTTTGGACATCAGAAATCTTAAAATTTACTTTTGTTTTGGACTTTTATTAGAAACAACTGATTTCAGTTATTATGTTCGAGTTAAAAAATAAAATGGAAATAAAAGATTCCAATTTTTTTTTTGTATGTTTAAAATAAATATAATTATACCTTTCATGAACATGAAATGGTATATATTAACTTTGGTCCGATGTTTGTAACGTTTAGAAATATAAGAGACCCACGATTAAGTATACCAAATTGATCAGGACGATGAACTGAGTTGATACAGCCATGTCCGTCTGTCCGTCCGTCTGTCCTTACGTCCGTCCGTCTGTTTGAACGCAAACTAGTCCCTCAATTTTTGAGATATCTCTATGAAACTTGGCACACGGATGTATTTTTGTATTATATTAGACATTTGTTGGATCCGGTATAATCGGGTCACTATAGCAAATATCTCCCATACAACCGGTCGTTCAAATAAGAGGATTATGACCATTTCTCCCTCATTTTTAAAGATTAAAGCTTGAAATCTGGTGAGATATTTTCTTACAGATAATAAAAAATTTGGTAAAAAAATCGCTAAGATCGGAGCTATATTTATTTATTTATTTATTTATTTGCTTATGTCTAAATACAACTGACACTTAAAAATAATTAAATTAATTATAACTTAAGAAGTAAGTTTTTAATCTAAATTGTAAGAGTGATTTACTATAAGTTAGATCTAACTCCAGAAAATTTGAGAAAAAGTTGTATTCTAAAAGGGTTCTACTCAATGGGGCATTAGCACCATAACTAGACTGTTCTATGAACTCCAACACGAAAGACTTCAAAATTTCTTAAATTTCTACAAGGCACATTAAAATGTATTCGTTGAAGAAGACATGGGCAATCGAGATTGATAAGAGCGCTCTCCTATCTAATAATGTTGGCAAACATATTAAACGACATCGTGCTATGTAAGATGGAATCGGTTCAGAAAAGTTTAAGGAACGCAGAGCAAAACGAATAAATTACTTTTGGACTCTTTCTAAACGATTTATATGCACTGCATGGTAGGATCTCCATATATAAGCTGCGTATTCAAGCTTGGATCGTACAAAAGCAGAATAAAGAACTTTATAAGTGTATGGGTCTGAGAAGTGAGAAGAGTGACGTTTAACGAAAGCAAGTGTACCAAGGGAACTAGTAATAATATAATTGAAATGCGTAGCAAAGCTAAATTTGCAGTCAAAAAACACGCCTAAATCTTTGATTTCGTTAACTTCAGAAATGCACGAGTGTGCTAAGCAGTAACGAGTCTCAAAAGGCTTGATCATCTTAGAATAAGTCACTTTATGGCACTTATCAATATTAAGATAAAGCCTATTGGTAACGTAGTAATTAGAAAAATTATTAAGTTCACCTTGCAGCACGGAAGAGTCATACGGTCCATTTATCACCGAATATATCTTAAGATCGTCTGCGTATAAAAGAAAATTAGCAGATTTGAAACACGATGAAATGTCATTAATAAACAGCACAAATAATAATCTATAGCAACCATGCAGCTCCTGTTAAACAAGTACGATTTGATCCACTGAAGAAAACTAGAATGGAGCCCCATCCAAGAAAGTTTGAAAATAAGTATTTTGTGAGAAATTTTGTCAAACGCCTTGGAAAAGTCTGTATAAATCGTATCCATTTGTAGGCCATTACGAAAGCATGAATAGCAGTCCTCAATAAACACAGAAAGATTAGAAACCGTCGATCTTGCAGGCACAAAACCATGCTGATTTGGGCAAATAAGATGCTTGACATTAAAGTAAAGTTTCTCCTGTACAATACATTCAAACAGCTTAGCAATCGATGATAGCTTAGCAATTGGTCTGTAGTTAGATACATCACATTTGTTGCCATTTTTAAAAACAGGGGTGATAGATGTAATTTTCCAGTCATCAATAAACAGTCCTGAAGATAAGGACCTGTTAAAGATTAGCGTGAGAGGTTTTACCAGTGACGAGCAATTTTTTAAAAGTCTCATGCATAGGCCATCAACATCAGTCCGAGAGGAATTATTGACTTTTATCAAACCCTCAATAACATCATTTTCAGAAAGTACCAAAGATCCCAGGGAAAAAGAAGAGCTTGCTATATCGTTGAGACTAAGACGTAAGGTAGCAAAATCATTGGCAGACAAATCCTCATCCAACTCAAAATTGGATGAAAAAAAGTCCGCATATAAATCAGCAGCCTCAACAGTGGAAGATACGGACATATCATTATAAAAAACATTTTTTGGAATACTCGATACATTCTTCTTTAACTTAATAGAGGTCCAGAACTTTTTAGGATTCGATTTTATATTTCTCTCGATATATAGTATATATCCCATACAACCGATCGTTCAGATAAGAGGATTATGGCCATTTCTCCCTCATTTTAAAAGATTAAAACTTGAAACTTGGTGAGGTATTTTCTTGTGGATAGTAAAAGATTTCGTAAAAAAGTCAGCAAGATCGGAGCTATATATAGTATATATCCCATACAACCGATCGTTCAGATAAGAGGATTATGGCCATTTATCCCTCATTTTGAAATATTAAAACTTGAAACTTGGTGAGATATTTGCTTATAGATGGTAAAAGAAAATTAAATGTATTGCTGACAAAGTTTTAGAGAACTTTAAACAATGCGTATTTAAGTTTGCACGTATTCATGAAAGGTATAAAGCCTTCGGCACAGCCGAAGACATCGCCGTCCTTACTTGTTTTACTAATTGATTTTGACTAACTATATATTATTTATGACTTTTATAACAAAAGTTATATTTTAATGGGTATTTTATGTTTTAAAAAGTCTAATTTTAACTACAGATTTCGCATAACTGCACCTTATTACAGACTTTTTGATAAAGATTAGATTTGCCCTATTATTTTGGACATAAAAAGTTAAATTAGACTTTCATAACAAAAATCTGATTTTAGTGATTAAAAAATAAAAGTAAAATTTGGACAATTCTTTTTTCTGTATGTCTAAAATAAATATAATTTTACCTATTGATTTTGACTCACGACACATAATTTTTATTTCTATAATAAAGATCAGATTTTAATGATTTTTTTTTTGGTTATAAAAAGTCAAATTCATACTTTTCTATTCGACTTTTGTACAAAAAATTTTTTTAATTTTGAGCAAAAATTTTGCATAAAAAAAAATTTAAATTGAAATAAATAAATATTTTGGATTTAAAGAATATATATCAATTTTTGAATACTATTTTTGACTTTTATTATAAACAAAAAGTTTTATTGATTATTTTGGGCTTAGCGATTCATTTTAACTGAATATTATGTTTGACTTTTATATTAAAAATCAGTAGAATTTCGTGGGCTTATTTATAAAAGTCTGAGCGACTGCAACGTTTCCGCTATCATAGTAGCAACAACCCTCCCGAACTGTCGATAGCTACATACATACACGAACGAGGAAGATTAGAATTCAATATTCGACAGCAATCGTTCAGTTGACATCGCAGTTCTACATTTTAATTTTCTGTTTAAATAATATTCTTAGTTTTCAAATATTAGTTTATTTAAATTAAACATAAAACTTTCTTGTTAATAGTAGTTTTCATACACTTGGGTTGCAGATCATGTACGTACGTGCATGTCAACAAAATCACCCTTATTTCTGGCGATGTCGCTACTGCAATAGAGGCGCAGCAACGAAGCAGCAACGAAGCAACAACGAGTAGACAGTGCTCAAATGAAACCACGAAGAAAAGTGGAAACAAAACGACCATTTGTCAAAGCAATTGTGTAAGTAAATAACATTTATTTTTGGAATAAACAAATGCATAAAAGAATTATTAAATTGTTATTATTTTCAGGGTTAACTTATTGTGATTGTGAAATGCAGTTTTCATAAATAAAATAACAGTGAATCTCCAACGGAATCGTTTAGAAGCTGCAACAACGAAAATGGCGAGCAGAGACAGATGATAACAAGGTGGCTAAAATTTCACTTTTTAAAAAATTTAGTTACTAAGAACTTGCACATTGTGTATTAGAATAAGCGAGCATGGTTATATGCAAAAAACTCCGAAGCTTATAATTTCCACCAGCTAATGCTTCCTTGAAAGATATTTTTAGATGTATCGATAATTTTTAAAATTTTCCACAAAATGTTTCAAAACAATTTTAAGATTTTTGCCTACAGGACTATTATGAACATCGCCGTGTTAAAAATACCAGTTGCTAACATGGAAAAATTACAGAACTCCAACTAATTGAGTCGGTTTGGCAAACTAGTATTTGACTAGTATAAAACTAGTAGAATTGACTGCAGGGAAATATTAAATTTTAAATAATTTTTTTTTTTACTTATACACAACAAATAAATTTTTTTTACTATTATGTTTTACTTTGAAAGAAGAAAAAAGTAAAATTTTGAAATAATTCATTATTTTTGACTTTAGAATCAAGATTTTTAAAAGTTTTCAACTTTTATTTCTTACTTTTGTAATAAAAAATTCAGATTTAAATATGGTCAAATTTTTATTTTCATTTTTCACTTGAAAGATTAAGAAAATAGTAATAATTTAATATTACCCTTATTTAATAAAACCAAATTAATTTTAAATTATTTTGAATAAAAATTTTCACTTTTATTATAAAAATAAAATTTTAAAGATTAGTTTGAACTTTTAGAAAAAAAATATAATTTCAACCATTGACTTTGAATATAAAAATCGAATTTTTTTTATTTAGATTGTAAGACTACAGTCAGTTGCTGATATTTATGTTTATATCGAACTCAAAAAAATTTTAGAAATCACTTTGTGAATTTCTTTTTTACTTTTGCAATGAAAATTAAGTTTTATTGATTTTTTGGTCTTATTGTACTCTTTAATTTTTGACTATTATTTTTTACTTTTGAACAATAAAACTCCAATTTTAATTAATAGTTAGTGATTATTTTGTATTTTAAAAAAGAGGACTTTCAAAATTTTTAAATATTATTTATGACTTTGGTAATAAAAATTTTGATATTAATAAGTCAAATTTTAGTTTCCCCTTTTTACTTTTGTGATAAAGAAAACAGTAGTAAGTAAATTTTTCTTTTTTTTAATAAAAGTCATAACCTTTACGATCAGTGGTTGCAAAAAAAATTTGTTGCAGATTAGAACAATTGCAAAATATGTATTCTTGTTGTTGTTTTCGGTTTTGGGTGCTTGAGTAGCTGTTCGTTTAATTAATTTATTGTACTGACATCTGAGACACGAGACGTTAAACTACTAGTGCCAGTGGGTCAGCAACAGCATCAGGTATTACAAGCATTTAACTTGCAATTATTTCAATTAATTTTATATTAATCGAGACTTTTGGTTTTTTCATCTCTTCTTTTATCTGAAGAGATTGATTATATAATTTTTAAAAGCCAATGCTAAGAAAAGATAAAAATGAATCTTTTCAAATATGCTACCTACTAAGAGGAGGGAGTCCGTATGGTGACCACTGCAGAAATTGTTAGTTTGCTAGTTTGATTCGAACATATAACCAAATCTCTGTGACATCATTTTCCTTATCGCAAAGTAACATGTGTGGAACTAGCAGTTGTTTGGTTTGCAACATACTTTCCTGCTTAAAATAACAATAAACTAGTTATTATTTCTGAGCTATTTTTTGGATCTTAGTATTTACTTTACATACTTAAAAAAATGTTTGCTGACTTTGCTTTAACATTGAACATACTCGTTTATTTAGCTTTTTGCCGTTTCATCCATTTAACATTCTAGATTTTATTGTTTCCCACTAACCAAAATGGATTATCATTATTTATTACCCCTCCGTAATGCAATTCGTTTTAGCTCTTGAAAGCTTATTGTCTGCAGCGAGTGGTGAACGAGTATGATGCATTATTGTTGAATGTATTTTTATCTTAGACAATTTTTTTAGCTCAATGTACATTTATAGTACGTTTCAATAAAAATACACACAGATTGCATCATACGCCACTATCGATTTCGATAAACGAGTACTTTAACAGCTCAATTCTTCACTGAAACGTTTTTACTAGTGATGTGCGAAGTCCGTGTATTTTAGGACCCGTATCCAAGTGGATTCAACATTCGGCTACAGACTCTTTAAAACATTTCAAACAACTCGTATCGGTTATTAATGGCCCGAGTCACTACCTACCTTCTTCTCGTTTAAAGAAACATTCTTATTATATCAGGCGGTGGGTGTTGCTATGTGAATTTGTTTGGCATTACATACGGGTGATGGTGCATGTGAGGGACTGCGACGATAACTTACATAATCAGCCCCCAAGTAAAATTTTATATCGAGATTGCCCAAGCGACCCGGTTCTCAACTCCGGGTAATTGGTTCTGTTCACAAGCTTTTACTGGATACATAGATGTAAATATTTCAAGAAATTTCTCCAATTGGAAAATCTTTACAGCCAACAAGTAAAGATGGTTTAGTGGCCAATTATGTAAAATGCCACTCGACGCAATTGGTTACTTTTTTTTGTGAAACAAATTTCTAATAATGCACTCACTTTAATGACTGCCAGTAAGTCTAACTATTATATTTAGGTTTATATGTCGGTGAATAAGAATTTTAATGAGTGTCACGGTGTTTTACATATTTAGCGCCTTAAACTTTCGCTTTCCGTAAGACAGAATTTCAGGCTTTTCATTTTGTAGGACTTTTTTCTAATATGAATTGAAGTTAAAAATACCCTCTTTGCTGGATGGCCAATGTCATAATGTGAATGGCGCTTCAGGAGCATTGGCCAAAGAAGCCTAGTGTGATTTCATGTTATAAGGATAAAATTTTTGATTAAGTCAAATTTAGAAATAATATTAAGCATAAATCAAAAACCGTTCAAGATATCGAAACGAAATTTAGCACACATATTTATATTAATAGAAAGTATGTTTCGGAAAAAAATGGGCGACATCGGTTAAGGTCCACGCCCAATTTTATACGAAAGATTTTGAAAAGGATCATAGATATATTTAATAGGCAATAACTTTGCGTACAAAAGCTTTATATCATTTTAATTTCACTTTCAAAGTGTCTGCGAAGGAAGAAAGTCGAAAAATACAAATTTTTGAAAATGGACGTGGCCCGCCCCTTTTATAGTGGATTATTCCACAAAACTTTTTATGCCATAACTCCGGCAAAAATTGATTTATCGAAACGATATTTGGCGAAAATGTTGAACCTATAAAGTAAATGTTTGTTTTAAAAACGGGCGAAATCGGTCAACGGCCACGCCCATTTTTTTAACATAGTTCTGAATTGTTGCTAAAATGTAAAATGCGATATTTTTATAACCATGCAAGCTATAGCAATAAGATCTTGTAAACATAATAAACTTTTTAAGCAAAACTCAACCGCAAACAAATTTTGTAAATTTTGGTTAGGTAGGCGTGGCGCCGCCCACTTTGGAAGCGAAGCCCGGCGCAAAAATCTCTTAGGAGGTTTATGATGATATACCTGTTGTATATCGCGCCATATATTTATATTTTTTTGTAATTTATTTACCCTTAAAACTTATAACAGAAGTGTCTTTATTGAAAACAATCAGTTGGCTTTATAATACGAACTGAAAAGTATTAAAATAAACCTGCGTAAATTGGTATGCCATAATAGATCGCTACTAGGTATATAATGTTCGGTTCCACCCGAACTTAGACTTCCTTACTTGTTTTTTCATTACCTTTTAGTTTCCACATATTTTGTACAGAGTGTTTGAGTATTTTGAGGCGAATTTTAGTATAGAAATTTTCAGGAAAATGACAACTTCTATTCGCGAAAACGAATATTCGTTCAATAATTGCCTCAACTGCATCCTTTAATTTAAATTACATTTATAGATATGTATTAAAATATGTTTCGAAAAAAGCAACAATAAATGTGTTACAGAATGAAGAATTGCTCATCTCTTATCGTGTCAGCAGCATTTAATTGTTTACAACCCACCCCAATATCGGCTTTTCTCGCACTTAAGTAGGAACATTTCTTCACTTACGATTCGTACCAAGCTAAGCTACACCGAAAACTTAATCCTGCCAACACTACATAAAAATATAAAAGCCAGCCCCGTGTACAATGGGGGTTGGGGGTTCAACCCCCTCCCCCGCCCAGGGGTTTTCCCGACCGAACTTTTGATGACAACTTTTTTTCGGGTTTTAATATTGGGTATACTCGTCTTAAAGTGCGCGTGCGTGAAATTTCGTAATTGTGGAAGGGGCCTAAAGTGGAATAATGCAGTTACACTCCCACTCCGCCACAAGCAGGCAGCTACAGGCTGCGACTTGTATCATTCTCTCCTTGACAGCGCTTAAGACTGGACGTGTACCTGCGCGGTTTTCAATTTCTGCTACAGGGATATATAGTCATTTTCCTCTCGGACCTCGCAGAATCGTGTAAATTAGGTAAATTTTCTTTCAGTTTTTCATAAGCGCGATAAGTGCAATTTTCGTAGACTCAGATCATAATATTCTCTGAGCATCCAAAAGTTCAAAACCTCCCCCTCCCCTCCGAAGACAGTCCCCTGAATACGGCCTTGATACAAGCAGTTCGCAAATTAACTTTTTCTATTTTCCCTAGTACTTGCAGCTTATTTCATATAAATCCTTACTCATTGTTTGTTCTCGTTGTTTAATTGTGTATGGTCCAAAGCATGAATTATATCTACAATTGAGAGATAAAAAAATACCAACCAGACAGATGATCAACAATGGCATCATTCATCTTTGCACGCGCACAGAGTTGACAATTTACAAGCGTTTGCTCAGATAAAGCACTGTAAATCATCAGCAGCAGCAACAGCAACTTCAGCAGCCAAGTTGAAAGTAGCGTTGCAAAGTCACAACAGCAGTCGGAAGAAGAAGGAGCACATTATTTTGTTTAGGTGCACTACTGATTTTTCTAGATATTTCAATTTTTTTTTAGTTTTATTTTACTGGCATTTATTTTACTAGCCACCACATGCACCTAGAGCAAGAAAATCAAAATATTTCATTCTCACCACCTATAGGGCATGCGCAATGGCCTTGAAAATGAGTTATGTTCGAAATTAGTACAAGCACTATCGCTGTGTTGAAACATAAATTTTGTATTGCAAATACCTTAAAATGTCTTTATACCGTTCATGAACATGAAATGGTATAGTAACTTTTAAATTTCTTTTTAACAATTGTCTTTGTGGTCAAAATAAAATGAAATATGATAAAATAAAATAAAATAAATAACATAAAATTAAATTAACTAAAATATAATAAAATGAAATAAAATTAAATTACATTAAATTAAATTAACTATAATATAATAAAATGAAATAAAAAAAATAAAATAAAATAAAATAAAATAAAAAAATAAAATAAACTAAAATAAAATAAAATTAAATTAACTAAAATATAATAAAATGAAATAAAATAAAATAAACTAAAATAAAATAAAATAAATAAAATAATATTAAATTAACTAAAATATAATAAAATGAAAAAAAATAAAATAAAATAAAATAAAATAAAATAAAATAAAATAAAATGAATAAAATAAAATTAAATTAACTAAAATATAAAAAAATGAAATAAAATAAAATAAAGTAACATAAAATAAAATCAAATAAAATAAAATTAAATTAAATTAAATTAAATAAAATAAACTAAAATAAAATAAATAAAATAAAATTAAATTAACTAAAATATAATAATATGAAATAATATGAAATAAAATAAAATAAAACAAGACAAAATAAAAAACAAATTAACTGAACCAAAAAATATAAAAAAAAATAAGTAAAAGAAAATACAGTAAAGTAAAAAAAATAATAATGAGAATAAATAAAATAAAGCAAAATAAAAATAAAATAAAATAATGTAAAATAACATAAAATAAAAAAAGATAAAATAAAACGAAATGCCCTAAACCAAAATAAAATGGAAAAAAGTAAAATAAAATAGAATACAGTAAAGTAAAATAAAATAAAATAATAAAATAAAATAAAAATAAAATAAAAATAAAATCAAAATAAAATAAATATAAAAATAAAATAAAATAAAATAGAATAAAATAAAATGAAATAAAATAAAATAAAATAAAATAAAACGAAATAAAATAAAATTAAATCAAATAAAATAAATCAAAATAATATGAAAAAAAAGACAAAAAATAAAACAAAAAAAAAAACCAAACAAAATTTAATAAAACAAAAATAAACGCTCTGTGTGTTTTTTTAGCGAAGTGTAGAGCGCGTTGATCGTTTCACAAATTTATATTTTCTAAACTTCAACTTGAATAGTTAAACCCCATATTATCACACTCAAACCATGCAACAATTATTTCTTTAAAATAATAATTTTACAAATTCTTCTATCTAAACCTTTAGCTCCCTAGCACTTCTACAACTGCTGTTGACATCATTCGCAAGTGTATTTATTGTCTTCTCTGCTGTTTTTCATTCTATAGTTTCTGTGCATTGAAAGTGAATCTGCGTTTAGATTTTTATTAGTCGATAATTCAAGGTTTCAAATGTTAACAACCATCCATAAACATGTTAACACTTTGTCAAGTCAAGCTGATAAAATCACTGCTCACGGCTCAGTTACCACTGGTTTTCAGCAAAATCTAAATTGTAGAATGACTAAACAAGAATGCTCACTGCGTGTTAAGAAGTCATATCAGATGTGGCAGTAGTTTCCTGAAATGATTGGGAGTGAGAAATGGGCATAAGCACTTGTTTGCTATGAGAAATTTTAAGTTACGAAAAGTTATTGAAAAGGGCTTTTATTCTGTCCTTAAAAAATATCTCGCCAAACCAAACTGCTATTGTTGGTTAGAAAAATTAATTGTGGCCAGTATTTTGATCCTGAATGTCCTGGGATGATTAAAAGCTTTCTTCAGGGACACTGCCTAACACCGGACTATTATAAGATCGAAAAAAATTACTTTTATTTTCGGTCCCTGATTTTGAGGGAAACCTCGCCCAGTGGTTGAATTTCAACCACAAAATTTTATTTTATTTTAGTTATTAGCTACTGCTTTCTTGGCCTTCCTTCCCTTCTCTTCTCTGCTGTTCCTGTAGTTTAATATATTTCTATTTTATTTGCTTTTGTCTTCCTTCAATAGTATCTACTTTTAATTTATTTTACTGTATTTTATTTTCTTTTTTCTTTCTTGCTTACTTCCTTTCCTTGTCTTTCCTTTCCTTTCCTTTCCTTTCCTTTCCTTTCCTTTCCTTTCCTTTCCTGCCCTTTCCTTTCCTTTCTCTCCTTTATCATAGTACCTTTAAATTAATTAAATCTCATTTAATTTTGTTTTATTTTATTTTGTATTATTTTATTTTGTTTTTATTTATTTTATTTAGTGTTATATTAGTTAATTTTTTTCATTTCGTTCCATTAGTATAACCACAAAGATAACACAAACAAAAATTAATTAACATGAATAATCACTTATTTTGCTTATGCAAACACCGTTGTATATTTATGACAAATGCAGTTGCTTTTCTCTTTTGCCGATTGATATAACTTATCGTGTTTAGGCACGATTACCGAATAATAACAATCAGCAAAGCCCTTGCATACACACACACCTACATTAGCAGAGTGTCACGTACATATCAGCAAAATACACAAAATGCTTGGCCGGTCCTTTTAGTAAATTTCTATGAACTAAGAATGCGTGTTTGAATCATCTCTTACTACAGTAAGATTTCCAAAGTTTTGGTGATTAATATTTACTTGATGAAAACCCATCATCCAAGGTTATTTTCTTAACTTCATGACATCACGAAGAGTGCCAACAATGTGGAATACTTAGTTCAACCAGTTGTCCTTTGAATTACCAAAAAAACAAGTAGAAATTAATTAAGGAAGCTACTGACCCCACAATACAGACAATAGCACAAACACAAGAATGCATTCAATGACCTCAAACAATAACAAAACATAATGAATGGTAAACTTATTTAACCGAACAAGCAAAACCGCTTAAGACAAAACAGTAACCACAAAAAACACACAACAAAAGAATGTCACTGGCGAAGAAAGAAAAATTCACCACTCCAACTAAGCTCGTAAGCCTTAAACGGAAGTTGATGAGTCAAAAGCTGTGAAGAATATTTTTACTAATTTCAAGGAAGTCAGTAATAAACGACGATTTATGTAATCAAGGCGCAAACATGTTTTAAAAGTATACTTAATCAATGGTTAAATACAAGGAAAACTACTAAAGCAACTATGACAGAGTGTTGCAGAATTCAAATTTTAGGCTGTGTGCCAACCGCAAACATTTTACTTAGAGGAAAAATAAGGTGAATAAATTTTCTATGGTGTTAAAATATTTTCCATTTTGCTGTGTCAAATGAAAAGAAAAATTTTACATATGGGAAGCACACGTACGCAAGTAAAAATTTTGTGAATAAATTTAAAATTTACGTATTTTTTCGAAGAGCTAGGGTAAAATTCTGACATTCATATTCACCACAAGAAATATCAGCATGTTCCTGCGCTCTGTCAAAAGTTATATTTTTTTAACCATTTTGCACAGGACCCAGGGCATAAGTCATGGAACATGAAGTCTGCTTTCGTACAACGGCGTTCTGTGAGCGAGCTTAGGAGACATTCAAGGTACAATGAAATCCTGACATGTCATAAGTAAGCGCTTGATTTTCGGCTAAAGAGATTTTCTTATTTCAAATCTGATTTTATTTAGATAGATAGCAAAACGAATGTAGCCACCACGATCTCTTAATGGAAAAACCTTTAACATAAATTCTTCACTCTTTTTAAAATGAATAGAAACCTCTATAGTAAGCATTTAATTGAAAATAATTGGGGTACTAACACAATTGGAATTTTACAAAAGTCGCTGTTAATATATTTTTATAATTAATATATCTGAATCATTTATTTTTTATATATTATACAGTGGTGGCAAAAATAATAGACCCATAATTGAAAATGATTTTATGCGTAAAATATTTTTATTTACGCGTTTTTTATAGTTTTTATTTTAAATATAGCGAAATTTATAACAAAACCACATAAAAGACAGTTCCAAAGTTAACGTAAAGTTCATGAAAGTGCAACAAAAATCAGAATATTTATAAAATTTTTGAGTATGTACTTTTGTTGCTCATTCAGGTTTGGTACAGAATTTTAGTGCAGTTTTTTTTTGTCGAGGGTGTTGAGTATTTTCTTTCTTGAAACGCATGAACAAAACTCAATTTTTCTATGAAAGCGTATGGAGGAAAATACTCAACACCCTCGACAAAAAAAATTCTGAAAATTAAGTTAAAATTTTGTGGTGCTTCTAACTTGCACTAAAATTTAATGACCTACAAAACTGCGTACTTATAAATTTTCTAAATATCCTAATGCTTGATTAACTTTAGTAAACTTTGTGTACAGCTTAAAATTTTTATTAATGGTATATTTTAAAAGGAAACTATAAAAAAACACGTAAATAAATATATTTTATGGATAAAACCATTTTAATTTTTAGGTCTATTATTTTTGCCAGCACTGTATGTATGTGCGTGCATTCAACATGGGCTAATCCAAAAGTAATTAATTTTTTTTTACGGTATTGCAAGATTTTTTTTACCCACTCATTATTTGAAAGGCAAACACTTAATTGCATACATATTTACTTTTACAACTATATTATCAAAGCGGAATTAAAGCATTCAGAAATACAATAACGCCCCGGCGTATAAAATGTCAACGACTTCAACATAACTTCAAACATACTTACGTATATGAGTATTGTATGTATGATATATACATATTTGTAGAGTGAATACAAACTAACAAGAACCCCCATAAAAAAAAATAAATAAAATTAAGTAAAAGTCTAACGTCATTCTAAACTCAATCAAACCGTTTTTTAAATAGTTGCAGCTGGAGTTACGCACAGAACCTGGCCAACGGTCAAGAATGTCGTACTACTTGTGGTTAAACGAGTCAATAATACGAGTGCAATTACGACCATTCAGGGAACTCAGTAACTAGTGAGACAAGTTTCTGGTTCAGAACTAGATATAAAGTGCCAAATAAGGATTACTCCCATGGGACTATATTTCCACTAGTACAAAATTGGCAGCTCAGTAGCCGTAACAAGAAAGTTTAAACTGTATTTGAATAAAATTATTCTTCTCAAAATGCTACTCCATGTGAAGTATTTATATCTAGTTGAACTTAGATGTCTATTAAAGCAATTTGAACTTAATTCTATTCATGTCAAATCCGATCCTACACGTCCCAAAGAGTCGATCTTTGGATTTGCCCTTTTACAAAGCATTTTTGCTATTTTTTATCCGTACTTCAACACTTAATTTCAGCGTAGTCAGGAGATCGTTAGTGCACAAGATTCTGCTGTCTGTGTCATGCGCAATTTCTCGACGAAGAACTTTTCTCACGTCAGTATGCACACTTTTTTTGCGACACAGAGGCGTTGGCATTACTTGACGCAAGATGAGGAGGCAGTAAGCTTATTTTATTCGTTTATTCTGGAGCCAGATACCACAGACCACCATACTTCGAAAAGGAAAAATTCATAGAGATTTAGGATATCTTAAATCGCTTTTCTTTCTCTTTTATCTGGCCGGCCTCGCAAGTCTCTAATGTTTTCTGGTTTTGCACCGCCCACACATTTCCTATCCTGTAGGAAATTTTGGCTTTTGCGTTCACGAAAACGTCGACCAATCTCGCAATGGTATATTTCATTATAAGGAACTGGAAATCCCAAAAAACACATGCAAGGTCGTGATCAGAAAAAAATTCTCATCTTAGACCTTTTTCTTTATTAATTAGAAATAGTTTTAACATGTCGGGTCCCAAACTCCGGAACAACAGTTTGTATAGTTGAAAAATATATTTCATTTATGCAGCGGGCACTTGGTCAAAGGGCTTTTACGTTTAGTCGGACTTTTTCAGAAAAGCTTTTCGTGGCACAAACTACAATGGAAGAGTTTCGCAACAATGATGAGGGGCGACACTGCCTTGATATGAACCTGCCATGAAAAGCTAGCCCATACGCATTTCTTGTTGTTGTTGTTTTTTTGATAATAGCAAACACTCCCGAAGAATATGCCGAAAGCAATCAGGTACTCTCCGGAACTATCACCTTCTATTACAGGCCCGACTGCCGCAGTAACGACTTATTTGCCCCCGGAATTGTCGGACCGTGAATTTAAGTCGCCTCTTTCGACACGCATACCTCACCGCGCTTATATTGTAGGCCCCTAAGCCCCTAGGATCATACACCCACTTTATCAAGGCACTGCAAATATTTTCAACGCCACTGTATTTGAATTCTTGTAATTCAATTTATCATTTCATAAATTTCACAATTATTTGGGGCTTTCCGCTAGCTGCTGCATATTCAAATTCGTATCAGCGCTGCAATGCAGACGCACTCACACAGTCTCATATAAAGCACTCAACATATGTATTTATACTTAGCAACAAATGGACTATTTATATGCAAATAAAGCAACCGGCATTGCGCTTTTATCTCCGGTGCGCTCTTCAACAGCTCCTTAGCCGATCGCTTGCGTGAATGCACAAAATTGGTTATTCACCTCAACGGTAGCTTGCGTACAACGAATTTTGCCATCAATTAAGCACCGAGTGGGTATAACATACATATGTCTATATCGATGTACAAACATAATTCAAAAAATATCCATGTGTTTATTGGTATGTTTGTCAGGTGACCTTAACTTTTACGCTTCAGTTTACAACATCGGCCAATTGAACACGCAAATTTAACCAATTCAAGCGTGGTAATTGCCATAGCACCATTGACTTCACAGAGTCAAAAAAATATAACAACAAAAAATTAAGATTTAAAATCAATGTAAAAACAATCAAAATAAAACAAACTAAACCAAGCAAGCAAAAAAAATTGGGAAGCAACAACAAAGCAAAAATTATGTGTTTAAGTTTATTTCGGCTACTGATTTATTTGGTGTTGCTAATATTAAATTTTTTGTTTTAATTTTTCATTTTTCAATTTTGGTTTTGTTTTTGATTTGTTAATGAATAGTAGCAATTTGAATTCACATCATCAACGGTGATGCGTGGAACGTGAGCGGCAAAGCAGACACATATTTATACATTTTTTTCGGTTGAGCATATTGGCTCTTGATTACTTTGAACCCATAATTTTCAATTTTTATTACTTTTGATTTTTTTCTTTATTACATATTTCACTTTTGCTTTAGTTTTGGGCAAGTTTTGCATTGTACTCAACTTTCTTCTGTATCGAGTTAATCATCATTTACCAACGAAATTTCAGAAAAGCTTTTCGGAAAAAATATTCACGATTATCAATAAGCTCAAGGCCAATAATAATAATTTTATAAAATAATAATAATGTAAAATTTTATATAATTATGAACTTTAAATTATTATTATTTTAAATAATTTTTATTAATCAAAACTTTTAGATTTAAATAGAAATAATAATGTCTCGGCCGAAAAAGAAACAACTATTAAATTCAATTATTGAAACAAAGTTTTCCAGAAAAGCTACAGTGTTTACACTATTAGAAATTTAAAAAAATTTAAAGAGACGAGAACCTATTTTCATTAAAAAAATTTGTTTATAAAACTTTTTGAATTAAAATGCCATACAAAGTTGTAAATATAAGAGCTTTATAAACCTTTTTTATTTCTCATGCATATGGTGGAAAGACTGCATTTTTGAGTTCTTTGGGCAAAACGGAGTCGTTTTAAAGAGCATTTTAGCTTTTCTGCTAGACATTTGAACTTTTCTTCAACTCACTTGCCCTTTTCTTAGATACTTTTTCGCTGGTCTCAATATTATTTACCAATTTTTAAGTGTCCTTAAGCTTTTCTGAAAAACGTGTAAGCTTTTTTAGAAACTGTATACCATTTGCCGAACTTAATTTGCCTTTTCTGAATTTCATTTGAATTGTTTTTAACTTTTATGAAAAGCTTTTTTCCTTTATTTTAATTTGTTCTGAATTTGTTTTAAGCCTTTCTTAAATATTTTTTATGGTTTCTGAAATAGTTTGATCCCTTCTGAAACGTATTCATTTAACATTTTCTACATTTCATTTGCGTATTTCTAAATTTCATTGAACTATATCTGAGCTTTATGAACTTTTCTAAAATAGATTTGAACTTTTTTGAAATTCCTTTACACTTTTTTTAATTCAATTTCCCTTTTCTAACTTTCGTTTGAATTGTTTTAGCTTTCCTGAAAAATTTTATCCAGTTTCTTAAAAACTTTTAGCCATTTCTGAGTTTTATTTGGTCGCTTCCCAAATAGTTTTGATTATTTCTGAAATACTTTTGATATTTTCTAAAACGTGTTGGTATTTTTTGATAAGTTCCTTAACCTCATTCTGAACTTCATTTGTCTCTTTTGAATTTCATTGGAGCCTCTCTGAACTATATGAACTTATCTGAAATCATTTGAACTTTTCTGAAATTCATTTCTCCTTTTTTAACAAATTTCTGGACATTTTTAAAATACATTTGTGATTTTCTGAAACGCATTTAACCTTTTCTGATTTTTATTTGACCGTTTCTGAACTTCATTTTAGCCTATCTGCTTTTCTGAATTTCTTTTGTACATTTCGGACAAATTGAATTTCTAAATTTTTTTTTTATGTCGCTTTCTAAATTTCATTTGAGCATTTTTAAACAGATTTCAACTTTTCTGAAATTAGTTTGTCCTCTTTAAGTAATTTCTGAATTCCATTATTTGTTTTTTTAAACTTCGCTTGCGCCTTTCTGAAATCTGTGACTTCCTTAAACACAGTTGAACTTCTCTGAAATTCATTTGATCTCAGCCATGTGAGGCTAGTCTTGCAATAAAATGTGCCCTAACATTTTTTAACTTCCAAACAAACCAACACAAAACTGTATATCAGTAGCGTAAAGAGAAGTGTCACTGATTTTGCTAAAGTGTTTGGGTTTGAAGATAAATTTCCGCATTTTTTGTTTTTAATTTAAAAACTAAGTGCTAGCCCTACCAAACTATTTCATAATTATGCGCTACACTTCTTCATTGATTCATTTAGATCTCTTCTTTTTTTATTTTTTCAGTTAAGCGCTGCTTGCAACCAAACGTGCATCGCAGTTGTGAGAGCTTTTTTGTTTCTTTTTTTTTCTACTTAGCTTAGACATAGCCAAGAGCAGTTAAACGGAACATAAGTGATTGTTTATTGCCTTTTAGCTGCTTCATACTAGCAAATGTATACAATCCATACATTTATGTGAACTTTTTTATTGCTGTTTTTTTTTGTAGTTGGCGGTACTGGCGCTTTATGTTCAAAAGTCAAGTTCAACTCGGTACAAGTGTTCTTTGGTTGTACTCTTTGTATAGATTTGAATTGGTTTGTGTGGTTTATGTTAAGCTTTGTTTTTAAGTGGAATTAAGTTATTAGATATTATGATTGGTTGGCAGTGCCGCTGATACAAAAGCAATTACACGATCTTCTGCAGATAAAACAGATGCAAAAATCATGACTGAAATGTGATTTTATTTCACTATTTGTTTTTTTTTTTTTTTTGATTTTTATGAATTGTAGGAAATAATATTTATAGGTGTGTATGTTGTTATTATTATAACAAAAATATTGATCATTTATTTGTTTAAAATTAACCTTTGACAGGTGTTCCGCTCATCAATTTAAAACGAAATATTTGAAATACCGATTTTGTTCGAAATTAATAATTAAATGTTTCGTGGTGCAGCTGTGTTCAATATAATAGTAGCCAAATTAAATGAAATATCGTTAGACGAAATATGAAGAAGCTGTGTTTTTATTGATTTTGCAGATTTTGATGGCCATTCTTCAAGTTTTAATTAACTTTCCTGAACTTTGTGTAAGCTTTGAATTTTCTTTTTGTGTTTATTCTGTTGCAATATTCTCGATATTTTAAATGAAAATTATTAAAACATAGCTTTTCCTTATTTCCTCGAACGATATCACATTGAATTTCACTACTAATTTATTGAACACAACTGTATGTCGAAGTAAAGATGTGAGAATATTTGTATTAAATTCCTTATAAAATGAGTATTAAAATATTTGAGAAGTCGTGAAAAAATTCAACAAAGTTAACATGTAGCACACACCCATCCCGTCTCCTATTCCTCAATTGGTTTTAGAATAAATGTATCTAACTAGAAGAAATCGCATTTCCGGTTGTCATGTTTAAGGCGCACAACTTCAGCAAACTTTATTGCCATGCAGTTACCGAAATCTTTCCATACCCGTGAGCTAAAAAAATTATTTTAATTACAGAACGAAGTACGCAGCTTTTACCACGAAGGTAACGTTATTTCTTCTATGAAAATTTAGCACGTTATTAAAATGTGCAAGACACATTCTTCAATAAACCAATCACAAAGAACCCAAACTCATTGGTAACAAATTTTGTGTGGCCTTGATTTCGAGTGTTTGTATTTAACAGATAAAATTAAACAAAAGCTCACTACACGCACCAACTTCACGGCAAATCGCTTATCAAAATTGAAAATCTCAAATTTACAGTAAATAACTAATTTAAGTTTGTATGGCTTATTGTAGCCAAATTACGGTACAGTTTTTGTTTACTTAGAAGTAGGTTTCATGAAAGAAAATTAAAGCGATGTTAACTTTTATTTTGTATTTGAATTTGATATAAGCTCTAAAAAAAATATTTGCTTGGTCTACATTGCGCGATGTAATAGAGAGTAACGAATAAGGCGCGTAATTTTTCGAGTCCAAATTCCCACTTCGGTATAATAGAGGTAAAAGAATATGATCAGGTGGTAACTCTGCTAAGACATTTTTTTGTTCTTATAAGACTTAAAATACCTTTTGTTTGATACCTATATTAACACATCTTATAAAATTTTGTTTTTAGTTCAGATAGGTGGCAACTCTGTGAAAACATTCTTAGTGATAACGCTTAGGTAAGAACGCTTAGCTTATAACTGATAACGAAGCGTTGAATTCACAAAACCAAATTTTACAAGGGATGATAGATAATCGTTTCAATATCTTAAGATGCTTCTGCGGTAGTATTTTATGTACAAAAGAATTAACATTATTGGTTTAGGTGGCAAGCCTTGTTAGTGCCCAATTTTCAAATTACTTTCGTTTCACCAGGACCAGAACCTCCCAATTGATACTCAATAATTTTTAAAACATTTCAGTTTTATGGCAACACTCTCAAAATATCCTAAGTGGCAACACTAACGAAGGAGAGTTTAGATTGTAGCAAATAGAGCATGTAAAAAATTTCATAGAAATGTGTTTTCCTTACGAACAATGAAGGTTACCTCTGCATGGGCGAAATCGAATAATAATAATGCCCCTATTTTCGGTATCGAAAATTTCGAAATAGATATAAAATACGTAAAATTTCATAACTCATAACAAAAATGTAAAAAATATTTCGAAGCTTTATTGACTTGATCATTCTATAACAAACTTGTATAATTTCGACTGCTAATAACTTCAGAACCGCCGAAGGTAGGCTAAGGTTGTGGAGAGACAACATAATCAAAATAAAAGAACTACCATGTCAACCATTCCCAGTTTTACATGAAAATTTGTTTGAAAAGTAGGTAGAAAAGCATACCACGGAATACGGCTTTGTATCTTTGCATCCTCGCTGGACTTTCTTAATTGTTTGATTGTTGCTGTTGTTCTTTGAGGTCGGTACGATTTTGCAAGGAGAAGTCTTATTTCGAGTTGAGTTCTTTAAGCTTTAGCCAATCTGCAAAGCTATGGAGAATATTAATATTTTATAAAAATAGTATAAAAGATATAAAACATCCACTGTGACACAGCGTTGAAAACTTCTTAAAAGAAGAAAAAGTGGAAATATGCAATTTATAAAATTTAAAGGCTCGACAAAGATTATGTGAAATACCCCAACCAAGCAACTAACTTTAAAATTAAGCATATCAATATGCAAATGAAAATATACGGATACACGGTAATTTCCCATTGACCAAACTCTACACAGAAATTTCCACAAACATGGGTACCCACCAAAAATATTCACAGTATATAGAGCCAATTTATTAAGCTTATAATATGGCGATGTTCTGGAGGTTGGAAATCGGCCAAGTACAGCATGTACCTTTTGCATACTATCGAAATTGGGAAATAATCTACAGTTCAGAACTGCTTCGTTTATCTATACTGTTTCATTAGTTCCCAACCAAACAAAAATTCGAAAAATTTATTCTAACACTATTTTAGCCAGTATTGAGATACTTCTACCCTTTGGAAGAAGAACCCAATTATCTGACCGCATTTGGAGACAAATTTGTTTATAGAACATAACATTTTGTTTAAGATTTTCATACCATTTTGCTGAAGCATGAAACCTACACCATTTCATTTAAAGCGTTCCTATTTAATTCGAGCAACGATTAAATATATTTATTGTAAAATGTAAAAGAACCATTTGTCAAATACTAGTTTTTTGGCACTTGCACTTAATTTCGAATCGGAGACTTATACCACTTGTATATAATGCTGGTTAACCATGATAAGTAGGACTAACCTCAGGCCTTTTTGTAAAATATTAAACTGTGTTATTATAAGTTTTATGTCTTTGTATTCCTTGTTCTTCATAACCTCTGACATCCTTTTTTAGTGGTTAGTTGTCCGGCGCTACTCACATATCTGTCATGGTGGACTGACGCATAGTATTGTCTAGCTAACACTACCGCTGATTCGTCACACTCGTTAGCAAATTGTTTAGATGAATTATGTGGGAAAATGTGAGTACACAAACACATTTATATATGTAAATGATTATGCAGATAAAAAACGTATTTATGTTAAATTATAAGCAATTAATTTTAGCTTAAAAGGGCAACGTCGCTAGAGTATCATACAAACTTACGCTTTTAACGGTTGTCAATCGCTTCGCATCTCATTGTTAGATGAACTTGAATGAGCATTACGAACAATTATTGACGTTCAATTTTCACTGTCACAACATCATTGGCTGTTAACATTGGGGTCAATAATAGAAATCAAATATTTTCTGAAAAGAAAACATATATATACAGGGTGTTTTTTTTACGGGTTTGTTTTTCGAATAGAGATAAAACTGGCATTTTGTGGTCAAATCTGGCAACTCTAATGTCATTTATGTTCAGTTTGGTTTGCCATTTCATCATGAACAGGTTGACAAAAGAACAACGCTTGCAAATCGTGCAAATTTATTTCGAAAATAATGGTTCAGTTCGCGAAGTTTACCGTGAGCTCCGTCCATTTTATGGTCGACATAATCGTCCATCAGAGCAATTAATTCGGTTAACCATGGATCGTTTTCGCACTACGTTTACTCTATGTGATAATACGCATCCGCAGAGACGTCGAACAGTGCGCACCGAAGAAACAATTGCCGCTGTAGAGCAAAGTGTTGAAGAGGACCCGAATGAATCGATTCGCCACCGTGCACAGCAATTGGAGCTTTGTCCATCAACTTTATGGAAGATTTTGCGCAAAGATCTTGGCTTGCGACCTTACAAGATCCAGCTTGTGCAAGAATTAAAGCCGCGAGACCATGCAATGCGTCGTGATTTTGGTGTATGGGCCGAAAATGAGATTGATTTCGATGCTGATTTTCATCGCAAAATTTTGTTCAGTGATGAGGCTCATTTTTGGTTGAATGGCTACGTCAACAAGCAAAATTGCCGCATTTGGAGTGAAGAGAATCCACATGAGACCCTTGAAACGCCATTACATCCACAAAAACTGACTGTTTGGTGTGCTCTATGGGCTGGTGGAGTCATTGGGCCATACTTCTTCCGCAATAATGCTGGAGAGGCAGCTACCGTTAATGGAGACCGGTATAGAGCCATGATAACCGACTATTTTGTTCCCGAATTGGATGGCATGAATGTGGATGAGTTGTGGTTCCAACAAGACGGCGCTACATGCCACACAGCGCACGTCACAATCGATTTATTGAAGGAAACATTCGATGAGCGCATAATTTCGCGGAATGGACCTGTCAATTGGCCACCAAGGTCGTGTGATTTGACACCATTGGATTATTTTCTTTGGGGATATGTGAAGTCGCTCGTCTACACCAACAAACCAGAAACGTTAGGGGAATTGGAAGCCAACATTCGTGGCGTTATTGCCGACATACGGCCCCATATGCTCGAAAAAGTGGTTGAAAATTGGACCTGTAGAATTGGCTTTATTCGAGCCAGCCGCGGCGGGCACATGCCCGAAATCATATTTAAACATTAATGGCATAAAATTATCCTTCCAATAAAGCCAAATTGATGGACCTTAAAACGATTTTCTTGTGTTTTATTTCAATTCGAAGTTTTATACCCCTAAAAAAACACCCTTTATATAGATTCCAGGTAGTTTGTGGAAGGTTTATTAATAGGTCACACTTTGCATCGAAAAATACCCGGATATATTTATAATATATATTATAACGGTGCACCCTTCCAGCGAACGACTGTTTTGAAAAAGTTTTTTCCATGTCAGAGAGAAATAAATTTCTTTTGTAATAATTTCGTACAAACTCTGTACCGTTTTCATCCGTTTTTTCAATTAAAGGCCGTTCCCACCCCATTTTAAAGTGCGAATGAAATAGCATATCAGAGGTCGATTTTGGGTATAGATTTTGTAGAAAACTATTAGGCAGAAAATTTCACCAGATGAGCTCTCAGACAAAATCTTTATATAAGAATCACCATCTTTGTACTCTCCCATTTTCAACCGTTTCAATTAAACTAAATGCAAATTGTCTTCCTTTATATACTCCTGTAGTCGTACTTTATTCGTTGAGAATTTTATTATACCAGTTATTACGGATACCATTTGCCATTAGACTTGCAATTCTAGAAATTTTATCATCATTTATGGGCGCTTGACGCCTAGGCGATGCTGTCCGTTGGTTCTCAAAGCACGCCAGCCATCCCTTTAATCGATAACTGACGGCAATTGGAAACACCAAGGGGTTCAATTCATCTTTCCTCTGCTCTCAAATTGGGATGTCGATAGGAAAACCTTCTGAGCTGGTGCTTCTTTGTCCATTGGCATAAATTTCCTTCGATACTTGCCGTTATCATCACGGCAAAGGTCATAAATCTTCCGGAAAACTTTTCTCTTGAATACACCAAAAGTCCACCTCATCTTTTCTCGACACTGTCCATAACTCAGAGCTCGACATCAGGACAGGTATGAAGAGAGGCTTATAGAGCGTGATCTTTGTCCGTCGAAAGGCGACTTTGATTCTAAGTTGTCCCCTCAGTCGAGATCGACTCGTGAAATGAATCCAAAAAAATATCCCGAAATGGTCCTGAAAACAATCCCGAAACGATCTTGAAAATTCCCAAAATAATCCCGAAGAGTTTTGAAAATCACCCAGGGCCCTTACTCTTTAGTTCTATTCGAAAGGCTGTTCTACTCGAAAGCAAAAAGCCATTCTAATACATATAGGCACTCTGTAGTTCGTTAGAATTTACTTTAGAAAATAATCCAAAATAGTAGGCATCACTGTTCCACAAATTTCAAGCGCAAAGCAAAATACAAAAACACTTTGCATGCGTATTAGGCAGCGCAGTTTTACATGTCGCAGTAGCGCAGGTGATAAGAATCTCGACTGCCACGTGTGTGGTTACTGGTTCGAACGTAAGTCCTTGCACAAGTAATTCTGAATTTTTTATTTAATTTTTTTAAATAATCTAAGCCCAAAAAAATTCTTTGGTTAAATTTTTCCAAATTTTTACCTAGAATTCTTTAATTATTTTCTGTCAACAACGATTGCTTAACTCTTTCTGCGATAAAAACGACTTCTTGATGAAAAAAAGACTAATTGTTTTATTATAATCATAAGAAAATACATTTTTGTGGATTTCCGTTTGCTAAATTGTTGTCGAATAGAATTTTCTAACTTTCGACCATTGTGGCATATGTTTTCGAAGTAGTGAGTACCAAATTTTCTACAATAGGAAGGGGCATAAATCAAATCCGAAGGGAACAGAATGGAACTCGAACAACGAATGCGTTCTACTCGAAAATTTCTTACAGAGTACGAATCACTCGAAAGCGAACAAATTTTGTTTCGAATAGAACTACAGAGTGAGGGCCCAGGAATAATCTAGAAATTATCCGAAAAGATCCCGAAAAAGTAAGAAGTTTACTTCTATCAATTTTTTATTTTTAACTCACACTGAAGTATGTACATAAATCAAGAATTTTAGAAATTTTCTGAGTATTTCTCTCCAACTTTCGTTCCATCAGATTTATCATAACTTATTAAAACCAAACCTCTGCCAAACTTTCGAGAAAACACCAAAACGTAATTTTGAAAAATTTCCAAAGAAAAATACATTCTTCTGTAAATTCTATCTACTTCGGATGTATCAAAATCAATATTAAGTCCAGTTGACGCCAGCTTAGCACTGAAAAAAATTTTTACAGAATTTGTGCGCTTATTATTCTTTCGGATTTCTTATTCTTTTGTTGCTTTCAATTAAAATAGTTTTCAGGTAGGCAAAAAAAATTAATATAGCATCGAAATGACGAATAAAAAATAGCCAGTATAATACTTTCTACCTAAGCGTTCGTATTGAGGACGATATTGAATATTGTTGGATATGCCAATTTTGGCATTAAATGTACGGTATTTTATTTCGTATTTCAACAAAAATATTAAAGGTAGATTTTCCATCTAGAGTTGCCTCTTAATAATTTTGTATAACTTTGTATATATTTTACCATTGTATGAAATTAAGAAAGAAAAAATAAAACAATTATGTGAAATATACCAATTAGACCTGGTAAATTTTATTAGTAATTCTTTTTGGGCGACTTTGACCGTCCAACATAGCTCGTCAGTCGTTTCTTCTTTGCGCCAACTGGCGGGATCGCAAATCGGTCTACACTTGGTCCTTCCATCGGAGTGGTGGTCTCCCTCTTCCTCTGCTTTCACCATAGTAGTCAATTAATTAGTAGTTTTATTTTAATTGTTATCCAAGAAAAGGCAATTATTAATGGATAACGATTAGAAAAAATTAAAAACTAATCATGGTTTTTTACGATTATTAAAAAAAAAGTCAAAAAAAAAACCAAAAATATTGTTTTGATTATTTTAATTTTGTTGTTAATTTTTTTTTGCTTTTTTTTATTTTTTTTCATTATTTTTTATTATTTTAGTATTGTTGATTTATGTGCTTCTACAACAATACGGAAAAAATCAAAAATAATCAAAAGTAATCAAAAGAAACTTTTTTGACTTTTTTTTTAATAATCGTAAAAAATCATGATTATTTTAATAATTTTTTTAATTAATTAGAAAATAGTCATTAAAAATTGAAACTAATGGTAATCAATCATTGAATGGATTCTCAAGAAAATAATAACTCAAACCGGAATTACTGCGATTAGTAATCATTATTTAACAGGTCTGATACCAATACCGGTAGCAAACGAAAGGTGTATCTTGGCAGGGTGCCACCTAATCCATATGTATATTTTTTCTATATCCGCTTTTATTGCGAAAATTAATTAGTTCACTTTTAATTTAAAATACTTTTTTAAGTAAAACTATTTATAAGAACGATCAAAAATGTCTTTACGTATAAGTAGCTAGCCTACATTGAATTTAGCTATTATTACAAATTCAAGCAAACAGAAATCAGGCATCACTGGCTTCGATTTTTTATAAACAAATGTAAATAACTAAAAATAGGATTGTTGAAATTCCCTGATACTAAAACTAAATGAGCTCTGCATTTTGAAGAATATCTCCTAAAAATTTCAGAGTGGTACGTTGAGTAGTTTCTGCTCCACAGCTAATTGTTTATAGCCATCTCAGCTGTCAGCTCATATAAATTGTACCTAAGACCAATGGCATTCACTTTGTTTGTGTTTTTTGTGAAATCTTTTGATTGAGTTGATATTTTTTTTAACCTATTAAAATTAAACATCCCAAAATCTATAAAAAATATGAGATTTAAGTAAAAACACGTTTTGATTTTTTTTAACTAAGCCTCCAAAAAAAAAATAAAAAATAGTACTTTCAAAAAATATATCAGTTTAGAACTTTTATTTATATAACATTTTTCTGATATCGGCAACTGAGCTTTCCCATACAAAAATTATAATAGTTTGTAAAATAAAAAAATAATTCATGAAATTATAATATTAATGATAGTATGAATTTTTAAATTTTATTAATTATTAACCTAACCTGTAAGTTTCGTTTTTTTCTAAGAATTCGTTGAGAAACTATAATGCTTTAAAATATCTCTAAATTTTCGTATTTTTTCGTTTATCAAAAGTTTGAAAAATTATTAGTTGCGAATTTCGCATAATATGCGAAATTAAAAAAATACGTGTCGATTTATTTTGCATCCAGTTTATAAAAAAAAATTGTTTCAGGCCAATCTAAATTTTAATTGCAATATATATATATATAACGTATAATAATAAGTCTTAGTACGTAAAAAATAATGCCGATATTAACTTCATATCGGCTCAAGCCCAGATTCTCGTATATAATAAAAATTATTAAAAACAAATCTAATATTTTAAAGTGCAAATAATACCATTTATAATTTGGGTAGTATTTTTTGACCGCCACTTTATTTACGTATTCTAATTTTAAATTGTTTTTAAATTGATTCAAAGTAAATGTTGTCCTCATTAAGGAAGCAAACACCCTACAATTTTATATTGCCGTAATAAAATTTAATAAAGCCGTATTTGATTAAGTTCTACTTGATAGATTACAGTCATTTACTTAAAAAAATAGTTTTCTCTAATATTAATGATTAATTAAATAATACCCTACCTTTTAACTGAGTGAAACTAAAGCTAAATATTATTAATAACTCTTTTAAATTACAACAACAAACGGAGCCTAATTAAGTTCTTAATTTTTGTATTAATAAATGTCTAGCTGCATGAAGTATCTCATTCTCGCAGATACGGAAGTGAGTTAGGTGTGAAGAACGCAATTTTCATGGCAAACAAAACTAATGAACTAAATTAGTAACAAAATAATCAGCAATTCTTTATCACAAGAAAACAAAGACAAATTGGAGCTATTTACAGAAAACTTTTTTTTTTCACAAGGAATATTTGTATACGCATATATTTCTGTGGCATTATGGAGAAACTACCAAAGTCATTTACGTTATGTTTTCAGTAGAGCGCTTTGAAAATTGAAATTGTAGTGTAAATGTATGGAATTGAGATATAGTTTTTTGTTCATAAAATCCACAATTTTTGAGCAAAAGTCGTAAAATTTTGTTTGATTATAAATCCTCACACGGAGAACACAATGGTGGTACTATCTCGTTTTCGACCAAACTTGAGTTTGGTGGTTTGTGCTTATTGCCACAGATTTATTTTCAATCCATAACATAATTCGAATTTAACCTTTTTTCATGCGAATACAAAGAGCGTATCGAAACCATTATCGTATTGCGAATATTCTACTTTTAACTTTGACTTATCTAGGCGTGGCTTTTTGCAGAAACAGGTGGTTATCAAGAGTTAATACTTCAAATAATTTCTACAACTTTTAATGTAGAAAAGACTCCCTGTTGATCGGACTAAGTACACATCATTAATTAATGTTTATGAATATTTGGCATTTAAATAAATTTTGCCCATTTGTTTAATCATTTGGCATCTTCTCAAGGTCAATTCTTTATGTTTACATTTTAAGTTTATTCTGGAAAAAATGTTGACTATTTCGAGGTGCATGCGGGATTAGTGGCAAGGAACCTCTTTTCAGAACATTCCCAAGGATATGTTTAACTGAAACTTTTCCAAGTTTAATATATATAGAGATCAACAACAAAAAATTCGAAAATTCCTTCATCGCATATTAAGAAATCTTTTTAATTTTCCGCTTTTTCTGAACTACGAGTTTTTTGGAGTTAATCTCTGTTTAGAACTAGATACAAGTGGTGTAAGTACATCCATATTTGAATATAAGATAAATGATCCGCCAGTACTAAATATGGAATATGTTAAAGCCATACCAAATTAATGCGTACAATAAATAGAGAAATCAATCATCACTAAAATTCGTTTATGGAAATATGTTCACTCCGTTTTGAAACTAATTAATTTTGTATTTCAGTGTTCTAAATATGAAACACGTGAGCGTATACCTTAGATAAACAACAAATGAAAGTTTATGCTGCCAATTGTGGTCAGTGATGTGAAAAACGGAATGTGCAAATGCGCCAAGTTTGTCGGCAATATAAATCACACGTTGGGCTGAGATCCGCCGCTTAAAAATAAAATGCGCTACTCCCATCGAAGCCTGTGTGACAAAGAAAAAATACTAACTTTAGCCAAGCATACCAAAACGCATACTCCGGATTTTCAAAATGACCTCGAAATGTGTGTTTAGTTTTCTTTTAGCCGACAATTCATACTGCAAAATCCGACTGATAGAGCCAAGCGACGAGCTATCCACCAAGCGCATAGAAATGGTAGCAATAAATAGCGGATCTCAGCTAGCTTAAAAAGGTGAGCCACTAACTGTCCAAATAGCCGGCAAGCGTGAGTAGTCTTTAGGACTATAGATCTACGCGACGCCTATATGGTTGTTGTGGTTGTGGTAGCGACAAAAACACTCCCCGAAGGTTTTGGGGAGTGTTGTCGAATTAACAGTCCTTGGCCGGATTTGAACCCGGTACGCTCCGGTACTCCCTTGCGGTACTGTCCGACTGTCGTGGTAGCGATTTATGACCAGTGAAACCTTCTAGGTCATGTCACCCTTCCTTCCGTAAGAAAGGATAAGGTAGGTAATGAGAGGTGAGAGGCATCATATCCATAGATCAACCATCGAGTTGCACGTCATTACCTTTGTGCATATTGGTCGCCTCTTACGACCGGGGCTAGCAGACACACACTGGAGGAGGTTGCAGGCCTGCCAAAACACCGCACTCAGAACTGCTACGGGAGCCTCCTTATGTCTCCTGAACATCATCTCCATAGTGAGGCAAAAATGCTTGGAGTAAAAGAGCATTGCGAAATACTGACCAGGCAACTTATGTTCAACTGCTATAAACCGCAGCATCCGAACAGGAGCTTGCTCAATGAAAATCCGCTTGCCAGGAGAATAAGGAGTCATCTCCGTAAGCACTATGATGAGATCCGGCATCATATTCTTTCGCAGTTTGATCCAAAGTTGCATCGGCGGGCCCTGGTGTGAAGGTAGTGTTGCCGGCCTACCACACCGAAGGTCCATGGTTCGAGCCCTGGTACAGGTAACATCAAAAGTGATTTGAAAAAAGTTTTTCAAAACGGGGTCGCCCCTCGGCAGTGGTTTGGCAAACTCTCCGAGTGTATTTCTGCCATGACAGGCTTCTCAGCAAAAATTCGTCTCCTTTGTAGATGCCGTTCGGAGTCGGCAAAAAACTGTAGGTCCCACCAATTTGTAGGGAAAATTCAAATCGGCACACCACAAATTGGAAGAGAAGCTTGGCGCAAAAATCTCTCAGGAGGTTTATGATGATATACCTGTTGTATATCGCGCCATAGAGATAGAGAGGTGATATTTTAGGCAGGTGTAATTGTTGCTACAACAAAAACAACAACTATAGATCTAAACTGAAAAGAATTAAACAGGAAGTTGACACAGAGCAGTGTCCTATATTTTACATATTGAGTCTTCCCACCATCACCCGAGTGAGTCTCCATAGCTTCCTACCTCGGATATTGCATTATTATGGTAATGGACAAGGGCAGCTCTATTGATGACCTCTGCAAAACGATAAAGAGCTATCTCCGCGACCTTTTTAGTTTTTTTACCTTTCGAAATCTGACATGATCTCCGACTAAATCGAAGGGGTCACTTATGGCGTGGAATGCGTAGATGAAAAAGACGTTAATGGCGTAACAGTACCTGCCACCCGTCAACCACCCTAGTAGAGCTGCAACAAGACCAAATCTTAGCGACATCTACTCTAAGATGTCTACTTATGACCTCTGAGGCCCACCCCCTCATGACGTTATAATGCTCACGAGTAACTATAAGGCACGATGAGATCGCATTATTCAGCCGTTTGATCCACGGAAAAATAAGTCGACTCTAAACGAGCTCCACACCAAGATGATAGATGTCTGCTTCAGAACCCAGCCTGTGCACTCACTTATTAACAGTGAACTACCCGAAATAGCTTAAGAGGGAAGCGTCTTCCTAATGGAGACTAGAGTCAACTTTGATCTGGATATTATACTCGTATTCGGTTAAACTCTTCCCTATCCAGATTCAATATCACCATATCAAACGCATACTTGACCTGACATCAAACATGTCTTCACCTGTTCAATAAAACCTACTCTTCTAGCACTAATTTCGCTTTGGAGCAACCCTGTAGTTAGTAGGTGGTTTCCTTGCACTTTCGTTAGAATATTTTGATGGATCTGAATCTTGTTGTTGTTGTTATTAACAGTTATTATTTTCAGAATCTTCGTACCCGTTAGGCAGCGCGAAGCACTGTTAAAACAAAAACAACAACAACACATATGTTAGTACCTTTTAAAGGGGCATTTTTCAGTTTTCAGTGATATCACATTTTTTTACAAAATTATAACAACAATTTTCATATTCAAAAGAAAAATTTCATGTCGGCTTAAGTTGTTTTTCATGGGTACACAAATTAGTTACTTCATATAAATCAACATCCGCCCGTTTCTCGTTTAAAAGACCGAGAACATATTTATGATATTATTTCCAGCAAACTTTCTTCTATAGCTCTCATGCTCTGAAACATTAAGCAATTTTTGATGTTACCTGTCCCCGAACTTGACCCAGCCACCTTGCAGTATAGTAGTCCAGCCCACTAGTACCAAACCACGTCCGCCTATATATTTGCGGAATTTTTGTATTATTTATGTATATAATATGCTTTATGTTGGTTTATTTTAAGACGAGCTATAAAATCTTATACAGGTTTAGACTTTTATGTAAATTAAGCTTAAATACTTCACTTAAAAGTTCTCTATATACCTGAATTCATGAAACAAAACCAGAACAATTTATTTCATAAGGCAAAACATGTTTGAAACTTACACTAAAAAGTTTAAATATTCTGAAACAATAAAGATATTGACATTTGTTTACTTATATGGAAATATTATGGTTAAAAATTTGCATCTAAGCGCGTGTTTAATCATTTTTATCTTCGGCGTCCTATTTCCACTAATCACGACGCGCGGGCATATAATTTAACATTTATACATTTTTTATTCGCTCATTTCCTACCGGCTTCAAAATAATGTGAGAAAACTATACCTATTCGTCCCCAGATACTGGAGGTGTTCCGGGATTCTCGCAAAGCTTTCGTCTTAGAGAATGACGGCCACTCACCTTCAATGGTCACTTAGAATGGATATGAGCTCGTTGCAAAAGTTGACTTGCCCCGGGAAACACGACCGCTTACTTCGTGTTTGCAAAAAATACAGCTAAACCTTTGCGTTCCCTGCGATCAATACCTTTCGTCTATTGATCCCAATTACTTCGTTATGGGCAAAGCTGGGATAACCCGATTTTAATTTCTGTAGCCTACTTTGAGGTGTTGATAGTAAACTTGTCCGACGGTACCAAAGGGAATCTGTCCGACACTACCTATTTAGGCATAAACAATTAGTCTCTTCATAGGATGCTCAAGCAAAAGGGATCACTTCAACCAATACAAAGAAATCAAAATTGGCATTGGTCGCATGCTCCTTTGCGACTCATCCCGAATTCATCCTAGCCCTGTCGCATTTTTTGCAGGGTTCTTTTTAAAACCCTGGATCGGGTCTTTGTCAAAGGCGTAAAGCAATCAATATAGATATAAACTTCCACATGTCAAAGTTCTTAGAATGAATAGAGAAATCCATTGGCCAATGTCAGTGCGTTTGTGCGCACGATAGATTCGCAGGGCTCCTCTTAGCTTGGGAAGGTATTATCCATACACTTAGGCCACACATGGGCCATTTAGAGGCTTCATCGTTACCCTCTTCTATGCTAGATACTGTGAATCGAATCTCTTCCTTGAGTTAATATATTTAATTAGAGTTTATAACCAACCAACCGAGAGTAGTCAGACTTTACCTATTTATAATGTTCGCTCTAGCATCAAGTTTAAAAGTTGGCATGTGTATGCCTAACAAAAAATTCCCTCAATCATGTGGGCGGTCTGCTCCCATAAAAACCACTAACCCGTCGATAGATGTATTTACCCAATGAATTACGTCTCAGTGGATGGCTAGAATTTTCTTTTAGGTGGTACAAATTCGAACATTCTATATCTTCTTGGCTATCAACAGGGTTTTGTGCCCACTCCTGGGCTTGAAAATTATTGCTGGGTATTTAGTGTTAGGTTCCATCCGAACTTAGACCCTCTTACTTGTTTTCATATAACAATGAAAGTCAATATCTTACTTATTCTATACCGAGGTTTCACCAATTCGTCAAACTAAATAGTAGCGCACGCATACAGACCAGTCGAACACCTACTTCACGAACGCCAAATCTTTGACAAATTGTAAATATATTAAAATTTCAAAAGTTTCCTGATTGATTAAGCTTAAGCGCGTCATCAAACCGTTTACCTATGTGAAAGAACACAAACAAATTTTCCCCCAAGAAAAAAACTTAGAATTAATGCCAGAACACATTAACAGTACTAAAGCGCAACCGACCGTTAAAGTCAAAGCAACAATAATTTTTTTTTTTTTTGTGAACAAACCCAAAAGCTAAGTGGAAGCGCACAATCGGCTACAACAGTAACGATTTATGTTTGTTTTAATTTGACGCCTACACAATTAAGCAAAATTTTATATAAAATTTGTATAACAACTCAGACCAATATTGACACTGCGAGCTCAAAAACTTAACTGGGGAATTCCATGCTTCGTCACAGCTGGGCAGTAAGAATTGTAAAAATCAAACGCCCGTAAAAAATCACATAATTGGCATAACCGCCAAACAGACCAAAACAATTGCCACAAAATAAATTGAGCAAATTAAGTGAGATACATGAAATGATGGGCACATTAGAAATCGCTGAGTTGAGGCGATAGAATATGCGACAATTAAATCTCGAACAAAAATTGTTGTTGTAGATGAGATCATTTACGAAATGAGCAAAGCGTAAGCGGTGGATTCTAAATATATCAAATGATTTGCTGTGAAGAGGAGCCGAAGATGAGCGAAAATGTGTCATCTAATAGTTAGAAGCAAAATAGAAACAAAAAATAGTTTAAACAATACGACTGTGCTAAGAATAAATTATCCAGACGGCTAAGATGGTAAGAGCAGTGAGTGAGCTAACAAGTTTCACAGCAACAAATTAACTAAATAGCCAGTTAGACGCATATCACAAATCTTTTTTAGTGTTTGCTTTGTTTTTGTTTTTTTTTTCCTGGTTGTTGGTATTAGCTGGTCTAAACGTGCGCAGATGCACCACTAGGCACGCGAGACAAACACGAAGTGAGGCGCACTAATATTAACTATGCAAATAATTGTTAAAGAAATTTCAAACAAAAGACTTAAGCAACGAACGCGCTGGGAAGTATGAAAGCTTTTGAATGCCGAGAGCATTGAGCGTAACTACTTTTAGAGTTTAAAAAATGAAATGAAGCAAAAATCAAGCAAAATAGCATAGTTCTAGCATCTATCGTGTTTGTGCACACAAAAACAAATTTACAAACAATTTACAAACCAGCAAAGACACATTATTTTGTTCTTTTAAAGCTTTGCTGCGCTCTGGGAATACCTTCAATCTAAAGCTTGAGTATTCTGGTGCTCATTTACAAAGCTCACTCTCTCTACGCTAGTAGCTGTGAGATATACAAAGCAATACTGCACAGTGGTTCATTGCAGTCATAAATGCGAAGAAAATCATTAATTAATGGAGCTTAACCGTGTAGGCGACTAGACGTTGCATGTCAAAGCTCATTTTCTCCTTGATAACAGCACGAAATTCTAGTGCCAGATTCCATAAATAATTATGAATCAAGCCTTGATGGACGTTCTTGAAGTTCCCAATATGTCCACGGAATCTGATGCTGTCGTCGATGTACAGCTAAGAAGATGCACAAGGTAGCGCAATGGCAGCTTGTACTCGAGATCAACCCGAAGTTGTCTCTTAAACCGATCTTTGACCTTACGATACAACTTAGAATAGGAAGCATAAAAGAGGCAACTAAATTGCAATCTGAAGATTCCACAGTACCGGAGCATACCAGCGAGAGTTTTCTTAGTTACAACAATAACAAAACTCCAACTCTCTTCTTGCACCGAATCAGTTAACTGGGCCACATAAGTGAGCGCTATCATGAAGAGAAGAAGGAAGAGAGATGTCTATTTAAAATTAGGAGAAGCTTCAGATGCTGGTCACGCACGCCTTGCCTTCTTTTCAACTCTTCCAGTCTGATTGGGACTTCTACAATATACTTGTCAATGGTGGTCTGTAAACCACGCCAACTTCCAATCAATGCATCCTAGAATTGTGCAACGTATTTTCCACTGATCACTGTTTTTACATGAATTAACGAGGACCTAAAACCTTTCGTCATATAAAGTATTTTTTTGTGGAATTAAAGGGCAGGATCTCAATATTTTTTGAATGGTTTTAGAATTCCATTAGGAAGCTTAAACATTTTCCCTAAAGCTAACATATTAGCAGAGAAATTTAATTCAATACGAATTTCGTTCTGTAACTTTCAAATTTATTTTTGTTTTTACCACCACTGTTCATCGTTGGCACTTTGATCAGCTATATGGAACAAATAGTGAGCAGTTAAAGGTCAATTGGTGCTTATCGGAGTATGTGCTAGCCAGTTCAATCTCCTCCTTCGACAATCTCGCAGAACCTCAAAATCACTCTCAGTGCTGGCTTTTATCTTACTCTTTGCGCTCTTTCGAGATCTCTCTCCTACAACTCATTTTATTAAACCCACCACTATCATGTATGCCATCGAAAAATTCACCACAGCCGCGGTTTAATGGAATTTAATTTTGCTTTGTTTGCTTTGTTTGCTTTTAGTTCTGCACAGATTTCTTTCGAGTGGTGTCTTGTACGCAGACACACCGTTACTTTGTTAGTTAATTTTGATAGCTGTTGGCGAGCGGTTGCGCGCGCTCCACATAGGCAACAACAAGATCAAAATAACGAGTACCCAAAAGCTTTTAACAAACCAATTTTGCGCTGTAGACCACAATAACGAAAGTTGAATAGTAGCAGTGGATGACAACCAATTCGAAAAACAATAAAAATAGCCACGAAAAAATTAAAAAAAAAAAACAAACTAAATTATTATACAACAAAAAATTCAAGTGTTTAACGGCTTGCGAGCAGGTTAGCCGATTAGAGTAATTAATCAATAATGCAAAATCGTAAATTTTTAAATAAAACAAAAGGAAATATTTGAGAAAAAATTTCTAAAACAAAAATCAATCAAAAAAAATTACAACTGCAGCAAAATTGCAACAACAATAAATTGGCTAATAGAAAAAAACAAAAAAAAAAAACAGACACAAAAGCGATAATGCAAAAAAGAGAGTGTCAGTAAGTTTAGAGGTGGCGAAATAACAAAAAAATTAAAAACACAGCTACAAAGTAGTGCTGACTGAAATGCTCAACTGCTGGACATGAAACGCGAAAAACAAAAAAATCAAAAATCAGCCCATTGCGAACAGATGAGAATTTTGTAATCAACAAAAAGCCACAATTTGGTCATACAAATTGGCAAACTAAAATTAAAATTGGACTGCAAGCGTGTTTGTGTTTGTGTATGCATGTTAACAGTGGGCGTAAGTTTACAACTATTTAAGGTACATGTAAGAAAAACACAACAACAACAGAAAAGCACAAAATTTTGCATGCAGCTATTTGATTTTTCTGAATTTTAGTGAGTGTTGAAAATTGGTTCAACTGGTAAATTTTGTGTAACAAAAAATATTTTGCAAACAATTTGTAGCAGCTGCTTTAAAAAGAGCAAAAGTGGTTACAAACAATTTTGGAGAAAAAGATCACAAACGTTTTTTTCTTTTGAACGCCACAAAAACGAGTTGGATTAAAGCTTCAATATATGCTCAAGAAAGTCATCAAACGCAACGTAAGTATATAATTTTATAATTTTTTGTAAGAAACTCTTTTCTCTTTATGGCGCGATATACAACAGGTATATCATCATAAACCTCCTAAGAGATTTTTGCGCCAAGCTTCTCTTCCAATTTGTGGTGTGCCGATTTGAATTTTCCCTACAAATTGGTGGGACCTACAGTTTTTTGCCGACTCCGAACGGCATCTACAAAGGAGACGAATTTTTGCTGAGAAGCGTGTCATGGCAGAAATACACTCGGAGAGTTTGCCAAACCACTGCCGAGGGGCGACCCCGTTTTTGAAAAACTTTTTTCAAATCACTTTTGATGTTACCTGTACCAGGGCTCGAACCATGGACCTTCGGTGTGGTAGGCCGGCAACACTACCTCCACACCACGGCGGCCGCCAAGAAACTAATAAGTTAATAAAACACTTTAGGACCCTAGTTAGTCAGCAAATAATATGATATAAATACATTTATCGGTTAAAGGCAATTGCATTACATACTTCAATAATTGCAAAATAAATCAATCTTTTAGTGTGCAGCAAGCAATCGACTATTTTATAAATTCTAGAGAAGAAATTTTTAAAGTTGTTTTGTTTTCATTACCATTACAAGTAATAAAGTAACGTTTTATGAGCCGTCTTTTAAATTTTTTTCAGAAGCTATCCGAACTTAACAACATCACATTAATTATTTCAAATTTTAAAAATAATGCAACTAAAACATAATTACTTTCCTCTGTAATGACAATTTTTTTACAACAAAGTAATTTACTTTTTCAATTTCATGTCAGTATTTCTAAAATTAATTATACTTTTCTTAAATTCCATTACAAATAATGCACTTTTTACAAAATAATGTTATTAAATTACAATTACATTCCTCTGTAATTGTAAAGAAAATCGCCATTTCTTTTAAATTGAAGCAATTAAATAATTTTTCATTTTATAGAAGTAATTCTATTCACTTTCCTAAAAAAAATGCCATTAGAAGTAATGCACTATTGCTGAACAAAATTTGTTTTAAATTTTTTAAGAGAATTTTAAATGTAACAATTTTCGATGATCAAAAATGCAATACATTCACATTAATTATTTCAGTTTTCTACCAAATTATTTTCTCTTCATTTGTAACAAAAATTTCACGATTTTAGTAGAGAGCAAAGTAATTGTGCTATTTTTAAATTTTATAAAATAAACTCCAAAAGTAATTATAGTTTAAATAATTTCCATTACAAGTAATGGACTTCTGTTGAGTGATGTTTTTTGTTTGTTTGTTTAAGAGATTTTTGAACTAAATGACGGTAAATGAAAAAAAGGTATCACATTCACATAAATTACAATTACATTTCCCAATAATTGTAAAGAAATAATCTTCGAGCAAAGGAATTCACTTCTATTTCAATTTTAAGCAATCATTTATAAAAGTTATTCTATTTTCTATAAATTAAATTACACAGTTATTGATATATATTATATTTTTTAAACTTAATTTTTTAAATTTCTTTAAGAAGTATTTGAACTAAATGATGTTCAGTAAAAAGAAGCATTGCAGTTACAAAAATTATTTAAACTGTTTATTAAGCTTAGAAAATAGTGTAATTAAATTACGATTATATTTATTTTGCAATTAAAGAAAAATTACAAAATCCTATAAAAGTGACTCTGTCTTGTTCAGATTAAATTACAAATAATGCACCTTTTTCAGCGATTTGCAATAATTAGATTATTAAATTTTTATGACGTTCTTTTATAATAATCGGGAAAAACCAGAAAATAATGCATTTTGATTACAATTACAAACCTCAGTCTTACTTTCTTACTTATATCAAAATAATTAAAAGCAATACTTATTATTAATTTAGTAGTAGCAATCGCAAAATTGAGATCCTGCTTTTGAAAGTCGTTCGAATTAAATTGCCGTATTTGTAGCTTTTACTGAATTAGTTCTGTTTTTAAAACACCATTAAAAGTAATTAATTATTGTTGTTATTTTTGCAAGTAATTACATTTTTTTTGATTATGTTACTTCATCGAGGACGTAAAAAAGTAAGATAAAAATGTTATTCAAAACAATTATGATTATATAAATATTAAAAAACTATACAGCCCCTTAATAGTTCAGCATTTTTGAATGCAACAGAAATTCCACTACAAGTAATGCAATTGTATTGACTGCAACTAAAGTGACGTTTTGGGGAATATATGAGTCAACTTTTGAAAGAGAAATAGTGGTATGAAATGCTTAAGTATTTAAGGGGCAGTATTTACCATGTTTATGAAATTCCCCCCCCCCCCTCTCCCTTGAGGGCTTATGAGTGGACCAGTAACCGAAACCCCCACACCGGCAAATCTGTGCAGCTAGTGATGATGTTGTAACTAAGTAGAATGCTGGATTGCACCCTCGTTGGAGAGAGTCCCTAATAGAAAAAGCACCACAACAGCAATACAAGGCAACTGAGCTTTTCTTCCAAGCTCTGTCGTCTACATCATGCTTCCACGACAGCATTCCAAAAACTGTTTCTCAATGTAAACCTCTTTTTTCGAAGATTTTTATTTTCTAACACATTTTTTGTTGACGTAATCTGAACAATGAAGAGATGAATTCTTATCTTATCTCTGTTGTATGCCTGTATTAATAATCTCGCATCTGCCTTAGCGCTTACTTCTGCGTTACCATAAGAGATTCTACATAAGGCCTGCGCTTCTTAAACAATTTGTAATCAGCAAAGAATTTTTGACAATCCGATCCCACTTGTTGGATGCAAAACCTACACAAATCACATACTTACGCAATGTATAAAAAACACACTACACGCATAATTTATGTAAGAAGCATTCAAAAATATTAACGCACACAAAACTTGCCTCTAACTGTGTCATCATCAGTGATAATTCACAGTAGGCGTGGGTACATACTGATCTTCAAAGCAAATTTATATAAATTTCATTGACAGCACGTTAACACGTTCAACGTAAATTTACTACTAATTGTGCTGAAACATACATACATACATATGTACAAAATAATTATAGTTGTACCAAGTACCGCGCTATGAATATGTATATAAGAACAAACGACTTAAGCGACAAACTCGACACAGCTTCAATGTTCAAATTCTCGAATCAACACTCATACACGCATTTACATACATTTGTATGTATGTATGTCGGTATTTATATGAGTGTTCCTAACAATTTTAAAGTTGCTTCTTTTTTACAGCTTTTTACAGCTTCTGTCAATGTTTACTAATTTATTGATGAGTTTTTTTGTGGGTTGCTTTGTTATCATAATACGAGTTTGTTATTGCGATTATCGTAATAAGCATATACATACATACATATTTATATAATTCACACATACATATGTATAACGGTGTAAATATTTCATTAGAGTACAGTAGTAAGTGATATAGTATAGCGCAAGAATTAACTTTTTCCTCATCGCTTAATAATTTTTAATTAACAAGCTTTCAATTAATAAAATGTGGGTTTTTTGTTTTCGCTTTTTTCACTTATTTTCGCTTAAAGTCAAGGTCGCTTTGTTGAACTCTGTTCTTTACTTGCTTTGACATAAGTGCACTCGTAACAGTGCCTTTAATGAGCGAAGGAAATAAAAATTCGTCTGACTGTGTGGGAATAGCAGGGAGTAAATAATTGAAAAAATTTCATAAAATGTATTTATTCAAGATGGTTTGTTTCTTTATTTATTTATAGAAAAACATGTATTGAGAAAAAGCTTTGATTGCATATTTATTATTGCTGTAATTTAGTGTTGGGTGAGCTGTTACTCATTTGTCTTTGTATTTTTAATTCTAATGTAGTTTATTTTTACTCTCCTATTTATTAAAATTCAAAGCACATACAGACGTCTACTAGGTTTTTAGGTGACACACTCAGCCATGTAACTTTGAATATGGAATTTACAAATCACTTAAATGCCGTTCAATTATTCAATTGGCAATTAAATAGAAAAATAAGTTCAATGAGTAGGAATATATAGTGGAAGGCATTTTGTTGAAAATATACAGCAAGTCGCATTTCACAGCCTTCCGACAAATAAATTTTTACTCAAAAATATCTCTCATTTCTTTGAAAAGATTTTCCTATATATTATTAAAAGCTACCGCATAAAACCGACTCCAAGGGGCATCTGCTAAGGCAGCTGAATTATGAGTATAACATTAAGACCTAGTTATTTCTAATTGCAAACTCCTAAGAGGACAAACAACTCGTTCCACTTGACTCAATTCTGTTTGAAATAAAAACAAATAGGTTCCCTATGACTAGTGGGTTACTTTACTCAATATTTCAAATCGGGATTCAACGAGGCCTTTCCAATTCTTTGAATGAAAATTAAAAAATATATTTTGTGAGACGGAACGCATGTTTTAGGTCTAGTCAAGGATACAAACCCTGCTTACTCAGAATTTGCAATATTCCCTTAAAATCTTGAGTTTAGGTAAACCCCATTTACATACGTGAAGGCATAAACTGACCAATAACTTTAATTCTGGTTACTCTATGAAAACTCATAAGTTTCTCAATTTTTTGCAGAAATTTCAGAACGACAGTACAAACATAAAACAAAGTTTCTATTTTGTGAACATAGCTCAATTTATAGAACAAAATCTTTGTCATAGAGCAACCAGATATAAATTTAAAAAAAACTGGCTTGGTCCCTAATTGCAGATCTTAAGAGCAGAAAATTTTAAGTATCCAGACTTTGAGTGTTTTGTAAGGGCTATATGAACCTCAGAGCAAGTGTTTTCAAATTTTTTTTCTGTCACCGGCTTATTCACTCTCATCGCGTTATCGGGCTGCAATATCCATAGAATTCACTGCATAAAGACCATATTCGAAGCAACTGTAACGATTATTGTAACTGTAACGGTACCGGTCACTGTCGCCATTCAGTTGGAAGTCAAATGTCCAACTGAATGTCCGGGCACAGTACCGTTTGCTGTCAGAGTTGCGATTTCTGTACAGGTGACTTTTAACTAGTAGTGGTACTATTTTCGAATAATATTCGAATAAATACTATTCGAATTAACGAATAATACTATTCGTTTCAAAAAATTCGAATAGTATTTATTCGAATAATTTATTCGCATATTCGAATAATATTATTCGAATAGTATTATTCGAATAGTGGTATTCGAATAGTTGTATTGAGAGATGTTGGAAGCGAAATTCAATGTCTTCATCGCTCTTAGCTATGCGCATGCATTCACGTTTTGTATGTATGTTTGCGTGTACAAATGTGTGCATAAGCTGTAGTGATATTGGTCTAACTATTCGAATAGTACTATGTGCTACAGAGCAATGATCAACGAGTTCTTTTTGCCGCAACTTGATGAATTGGGATTGGAAAACATGTGGTTCCAACAAGACGGTGCAACAGCACACACTGCACGTGCCACAACCGATATGCTGAACATCGGAAGCTTACTTTTGCGCCAGCTTGTACTAGTATTCGAATAAAAGTATAAATTATTCAAATAAATATTATTCGAATTATTTACAGCCTTCGAATAAATGGATTTTTTATTCGAATAGCCCCATGCCTACTTTTAACACTCCACTCAGAGACGGATCACTGTCCGAATTAGCGTCACAGGTTCGGTCACTGTCAAGGGCACGGTTTTGGTCACTTTATAATCGTTATTCCCTTCACGGTTTTTGTTATTGCCACCGTTTTGCTCACGTTTCCCGTCACTTACGCTTACGGACTATTCCAGACACTGCTCCATACATAGTCACTTCTGCATACACTTTTACAGTCACAGTTCCATTTATAGTCACTGTACCGGTCAGTCCCAGGATTGCAGTCACTTCCACTGTAACGGGCTCGTTCATTGTCATCCAGAAGGTATTCTTATCCATATCGTTATTGAGTACTTCATTTCCACAAAAATTGACAGGATTTTCGAAGAATTAAAGTGGCTATTTAGCTCAACATATGCACACATCGACTGCATTTGTGGACCAAGATATATAGCTTAGTGGAATTCTCCATTGGTGATTATTTTTTAAAATAAACTCAGTCTCATCACCAAAACATTTTTCCACGCTCAAGATTCCAGCTTTGGAAGATGCATTTTCGAACTCTAGAAAACCAAAATATTACAAACATATACAAAAACAATTTATAAACATTATTTTTGTATTTTTTTTTTTTTTCAAACCAAAATCTATAAATTTAAACTTTTTAGTATCTTCTCCATATTTTTCCACTGATTTGTGCTTAATTGAAATATTTAAAACCATAAACATTCGATATTTCAATGCCAACAACTTACATGCAACACCAAAAAACCAGCATCAATATTACTATTGAAGAAAAATATTATGAAATTAACATTTAAAAAAAAATCAATCCAAAAACCAGATCTGCTTTAAGAGAATCGCATCAGCAAACTGAAATTAGCTATGAAATTCAGCGTGAATTCAACGCGCCGAAGAGTCAGTCGTACAAATGAGCTCCAGTGAAAAATCATTTACATTTGCTACTACATACATACATATTTATGTAAATATTTAAATGCATATTTGCTTCGGTTTGATTGCGTGTAATGAAAATAGATATTTGATGATGCGTTTAATCACAGCATAATTATGCCGCTAATGCGAGTAATGACTGTCGACGGCTAAAAGAAAAATTTTATGCAGCAAATACTTGGCAGCAACTCACGATAACGCTCTATGACTGCAATTCTCCTGCTCGTAGCTGATGTTAGTAGGTATATCGATACATCGATCGTTCGGCTCCTTGTGACGTTAGAGTTTTTTTTTTTAAGATTTTGATGGCAGCCAAAGAACTTCATTTGCTTATCATCAAACACCATTGAAAAAATATTCAATATTTCTCACAAACACAAGATTTGCAGTGTTTAGTTAGCATATGGTCTGTTTTATTCGTCATTTCGTTGCTTGATAAAGTTTTTTCTGCTTGCATAAATACATTTTTATTGAAAGTCACAAAAGAATAAGCCAACAGCGAAAAATATAAGGGCTGACAATTTTGGTTGCTATCTAGCAATTGACAAGTTAACATTTGATTTTCAACGGAAATTTCAAATTTTGAAAGAAAATTTAACTTTGTGTGTTTTATTCATAAGTCGCTAAGTGCTTACGAAAAAAATTACTAAACTTAAATTTGCTTTAAAACAGAAAACTAAAAAGAAATTACAAGAATCTTACAGTCCGATATCTATAAAGATAATAAAGAAAAGTGCGTAGGGGATCTTTATTAGAGTAATAGAACTCAAAGCAAAGATTTTTAGAATTTACGTCTGTTTGATTATATGTTTGCACGCACATCACACAACAACCGCTTTATAGAATTAAATGGCCTTTTTCAAAGATATATTTCCAGGTATTGACTTTAAAGTTTAATATCAATTTTAACGCATGGAAATATTTTATTCAGAATACACAGTGGTGGCAATAAAAGTGAGCTGAAAATATTTGTATACATACAATGAAATTGAAACAGACCGATATCTGTGCATAGTAAATAGTAATAAAAGTTCATATAGAGGTATCTACTAGAGCGACACAAGCCGAATCAGTAATTCTTAAAATGTTTGCCAGTCTGTCTGTTTGTACGCGCATCACAAAATAACTAGTGCATGGAATTTGATTTTTTTTTTCACCGATATTTTATTGTAGGTCTATCTAGCAATTTAGGACAGGCATTCAGTTTAATTATATGCTTATTTTTTTCATTTTAAAAATGCTTCCAATGTTATATCACCATATATCGTTACTTTTTTTTAGTTATCGATAATATCGAGTTTGTCAACTATTGATACTTTTGCAGCTCTAACATACGAAAAATCATTATTGTACACAACTCAATTTTCAAAGTTTTACATTAATTATTTCATTCGACATTTTTTCTTTAAAACATTTTTCTTGCATTTGTAGCCTTTGAAGCCACACCTAATAATAATTGAACTTATTTTATGCTTCATTTTTATGGGTGGCCTTGACATGTGCCTAAACGATATATGTACATGAGTAGTAGATATGAGTAATGACTAGTTGAATGCATTCGTTTTTATTGCAAACGCTCTTTAACAGAGACCGAATGTATTAGTAGTTGGGATATCTGCGAAATGTTTATGCATAACTTTTGCGGCTTTGAGAACTTTTTACCAACTCTGTATGAAACGGTTATAAAGATTACATATTAAGAGACACAGAGGGAGTTTTTGTGTCTGACATATGGCTCAAAACAAGATTCCTATTTTCCACATATCTAGTTTCCATACTTGAGCTATTGGAACTCTTCATAATTCCGTGCAATGGTTAGTAGTTAAGCGAGCGACCTTTCCGAAACTTGTAATGCAGATGGAAAAGTGCGAGCGTCATCCAAAAGAGTGGTGTAAAACACACTCAGAGAAAATGTAGTGTTTAACCGAAATATCTTGGTTTAAATCCTAGTACATTAGTTAACAAAAAGGCTCCTTAACCTCACTCTTGAGCACCCGCTTTTTTGACGAATTCAAAAAATTTCTTCAAACCTAAGATTTTAAATCTATAACCTTGCGGGACTTGAGCGATTAGCTTTATGGGCTCATTTCAAGAACGTGTTCTGTTGTTTGTGGCAGTACTTTGGCAGCCAAATAAAATTCAAAAAAACTGAAGAAAACCCAAACAGAGCAGAGATCACGTCCTAGGCGGTATTATCTCTTTTTGAACCAGAATAGTCGAATCGCAGGTTTAACGTGCCAGACCATGGACTTTATAACTATTTTGTATCTTATTCTACTTGTGTTTTGCGAAGAGCATAGGACAAAGAATTATAGGTACTGGTATTCTATCACGTGCACCTGTCATCCTATATCTTGCTTTTGGCAATACAATTTCCTTCAATGTGTCTAAGGAATTTGATGATAGATAACTTTGATGGCCTCAAAATATGCAACTCCTACCAGTGCTCTATGAAGCTTTGTGAATTTTCTCCAATATCAATAACAACAAGTAAGTGAATATTTTCGGAGAACTTTGGTCTCTGTTTCCAGTCAATTTTTTAATAGGTATACTCTTTTTAAAGGTGATATGAATCGTACAAAGATTCGTCTTTCCATCGTAAACGGTTCTCAAGTTGTGAATGGTTTAAATTTTTTAAATTGTTCATTAATCTGCCAAAAATCATTGATAGTAACACCTAGTCAATCTAGCTACCCCATTTTTGGTTGCATCAGTTAATAAACTCTCATTTTATATGCCTCTCGAAATTTTCGATATCGAAAACAGGGTCGTGGTTATTTCCCGATTTCGGCTGTTTTTTTATAGGAACCTTCCTAGACATGTATACCGAATTCTTGGGGTTAAGTGATTCCGTTTCCCTACTTTGACGACTACTTTTGATGATATTTCCGAAAATGACTACATAAGGACTGCAAATAGTCCATAAGACTTCGTACCTATGCAGTTCTAAAGAAACAAGCTGGGCGGGTGTCTAGCATTTTCTTGAGTTTTATTGAGTATTAGTAGTAGTACTGCAAGTGAAATGCTTACGCTTTTTCTGTTGATATTTGCTAGAGAAATGCAATACTTATCTATACATTTGCAACATTTGCAAGTAAATAATGAATCCTTACTATAAATAACTTCATGATTCATATTGGTGACAAAAAATATTTTAAAGAAAAACTTTAAACTTCAATTATGCATGCAAATTCTAGCATAAAACACTATTTGAATGTATACATTTCAATCAACATACATATCTACATACATACATATAAACTACACTTACAAAATAATTCATACAAAATTTAACTACCAATTAACTGAGCGACTATGACGCTCGCCTACACAGCTCATTAGCTGACTCACACACAATTAAATGTCACGAAAATTTGGTGGCACAAGTCACGTTCAAACGCACACACATACACGTCCTTACACACACACACAAAACGGCAGTAATTGTTAGGGCTTGTCAACGCTTGGATAACATTTTAATTTGCTCGCAATAAAACTCATTATCAATAAAAATCTGTTTAAGCCATCTCATACAACGGACATTAGACAAGACCGACAAGAATCATGATTTCTAGTTCACCGCATACAACAACAACAACAATTAGAAATACAAATAAACATTAAGCTTTTATACTTTTAACATTGTGTGAATTCCCAAATTAATCTTCATATGAACAAGTAATTCGTATCATATCTACCTGCTGTGCCACAACGCGGCAGGATGAATCAAATTAAACGCATGCGCACAATATCAATTGCTAGATAACTTGCAGAAGACCCCGCATGGCCATGAAAGCACGCACAAAATTCAATCTCAACAACACTTTTTTGTCGTCTACGATTTCAGGTCTTTGGCCTTGTACACAGGGCAAAGCTATTTTTATGTATTACTATAATCCTAGCGCTTATAGTTGTTGTTTTTGTTTTCGAATTTAAATTTTTTTGAGAATTTCGCTTGTTACATATTTTTATTTGTTTAATGCTTAATAACATGTTGTTTATTGAGTTGTTAAATTTTTTTTGTGCGCGTCATTTACTACTCACATAAATACCCATTACATATATACACTTTTATATTGACTTTCATTAGCAATAACAGCGCTGTTCTGCGCTACCCAAATACGTGTGCCAAAGAATAAATAACTGTGCATGTGTGTCATGTTCATATGTTGTACTGGCCCTCCCGCTGTGTGGGGCGTAAAAAAATGTAGCAAAAGAAATTTAAATTCAGTTCGCCTACCGTTAAGAACAAACAGCACTGAAAGTAGAGAAAAATAATTAGAAATTCTGCAAAAAATTACAATCTGTTGATGGCTACACGAAATACGAGTAATCCAGCCACATAGTGAGTAGGAGGTTAAAGCTGATTTATTGGTGGCAATCAAAAATTTACATACATACATATTTACACACCTACCAATGTTGTCTAATAAATTAGTTTACTGTAGCTTATTTTAGAAATGGAAGGCGGCTCTATAGGTTTTTGTAGAATTTTTGCACATTTTCGGTAGTTTTTGGTGTGAAATATTTTATTGAGAAAAAAGTTGACTTTTTCGTAAGCACTGAGCGACTTATGAATAAAATAACGAAATGAATTACTTTTTTTTTTTCAAAATTAAAATTTTTTTTTAAATCAAATGTGAACTTGTCGCTTGCAAGTTAGCAACGAAAATTGTGCCCACTTATAATTTTTTGTGCTTGCTTATTTTTTTTTTGTTGCTTTTAATTGAAACATTTTTTAAACAAGCAAAAATAAATATAGCTAGTATCGAAATGACGAAAAAAGCCCAAAAACTACAAGACCGCGCCGATCACTGGCTTCTCAAAAATAAATATCTACGGCTTTTTGCTTAGCTAGAATTTCTACATAAATTTCGTAGTACGTTTTGTCTCCCTCTGCCGAAAATTCCACATTATTCATTTATTGGCGCACAACCGACTCCACAATCGCGGCTGTTGCGTATCAAACAAAGCACCCTAGTCCTATCTTTTTTTTTTTTTTCTTTCTCTCGAATACTCCAACGACCTTCTCATCTTCTTCAGACACTATCAATGATCCCGAGTATCACATCAGTCTAAAGTATAAATTGTTGGCGTTTTTGCAGACAGTCGGATTAATGAGCGGCAAAGGACTGTCTAACTAGGCAATACTCCCCAGAACTTTGTGAGAGTGTTTTGCTGTTAAAACAGCAAGCAACTTCTAAAATCCTGAACTCAGTCTCCCAAATAAAAAAGTATATCATATTTATCGCCCAAAAGTGATTTATGGGTACAGGTGAGTTTTGAGTCAGTTGAAATTTCTTTGATTATCCTATTCCTAAAAATAATTTATAATAACAACTTTATTCGGTATTTTTATATAAACATTGAACAACGCACAAAGCAATGAAATACATTTTCACAATCGAACCCGTTAAACAAACAGACGAAATTAATTAGGAGCAAAACAATCGTAAATCATTGACATTACTTTCTATAGAAGCGACCACAATTGTTTTAAAAATCGCAAACAACCATACAAATAAAGTGAATGCCATTTGAAACGGTCAATGCGCTTAAACATCGCAGACGTGTTTGCACAAACTTTAGTTAGTGTTTGTCACATTATCAAATACAATGCATGTTAATAGATATATATATATTTATATAAAAAAATGTGTTATATATTTATTTCGATTTTCTTCCACTAGTCTATTTATTTCTATTCATTTATAAATATAATTTTTATTATTGTTGTTAACTTTTTTTTTTGGTGAGCTAAGTAAGCCGTTTGTACCACTTCCTCGTCATGCATGCGACGATTTCTTTGTATTACAATATCATAGCAGTCATAACGGCGTCGTAGTACTCGTTACCACTTCATTATATGGTTTGTACAGTTTTATATTTACTTATATGTTGACAGCGTTGAGCAAAACTAAAGCACCCAAGTCCCATTCCGCTTATTCTACTAGACAAAATTAATATAAATTCTATGATATAAAGCTCTTTTTGACAACTCCTCATCGCTGCCAGAGCGGGGTAGGATCAATTCCATTACAATTAAATTTTTCAGTAATTAGAAAAAGTAATAAATTCTTTCGCCCCACACAAAATTAACTATTGATTAAATTTCAATTCCTCAAAAAATAAATTACCAAAAGTAACTTCCTCGTTATGTCGTTCGAGCGTAAAGAACTTTTTTTGTAATAGAAAAAAAATTTTGGGAATTCTAATTTTTCCCCAAATTTTTGGGAAAAGAATTGAAAGTGTGATTGCAATACTTTAAAAGGAATGGCAAAGTATTTTCGAAAGTCCCATTACATTACTCAAAATAATTGTGAAAGTACTTGAGCAGCTAAAAGTTCGTTGTGTATAAAAACGTAGTCGAAAAATTTAGCCACCTTGCTATAGAGATCGCTTGTAATGTAGTTGGAAGCATTTTAATTACATTTTCAATTACTTTACAAAATATTGGGGGATAAATTAATTTTGCGATAAGTAGTTTTATTCTATAACGAAAACAAATCCTTGTACCCGAACATCAAAAACGAGCAAATTACTTTCCGTATTTTATTGAGGAATCGAAATGTAATCAATGTTTGGCAAAATAACCGATTACTTTTCCAATTACTTATAATTGTGGATTGAGGGTAATTTCATTCAAAAAGCAATGATTACTAAAAAGCTCTTTGTTTGTTTTGTAACGACAAAAACTACCCAGCTCTAATCATTAACAGCTAATCCTGTATTTACACTTTTTTATATCCGCTAGAAGCAGTGGTAAGTTTGTTGCTTTAGTTTTGCTCAACACTGTATGCACGCGCGTAAATTGTCGTCTAACTATTTTTTGTGAATTTAATGAGTAAAAACCAAAACAAAATATTTTGACGCATGTTTTTAGTTTTTTAGTAGCTATAATTATTTATTTTGTTTCATGGCATACATATGTACATAGACAAATGCTACCACTTTTATTACATATACATACATATACTAGTATTTACTTATTTACAAAACAAATTTTTTTCTTACTTTTAAGTAGTTGATTACATTGTGCTCTATGTTTAGCCCATTTGCTTTTTAAAGTTTTGTCTCCTCCAACTTCGTTTCGTTTTCTTTTAATTACGATATTCTGACGAACACTTTCGCATTTAATTCGGCATTAATTTGTTTGTTTCAATGTATTTGTGCCACTTCAACTCGCATGGCACTACTTAAGGCAGGTAATTATTATGTAACATTTGAACCGAATTATAATGGCACGCATTGGGTACGTACCCAACAAAGTCGAATGTGAAGTGCAGGAAAAAAAAGGAAAGCAAAAGTAATTGAAGTCAACCAATACGCAGACGCAACTAACGAACGGCCTTGATATTTGTGTTGTAACTTGATGAAGGGTGTAGAGGTACCATTTTTCAAATTCGATTAAATTGTCAACAAAGTTTTACGAACAGACAACGACAGTATAATCTCAATTGTGCTCTGAAGAATGAACTGCCTGTTTTCGGAATTTTGAAGCATTAAAACTTGAAAAAAAAAACTTCATGAGTGAAAGATTCTTAACAAAAAGGCATCCACCTAAGCAGGTATCCTTCGTAGCAGATACAAAGTTTAAGGTTTGATAGGTTATAAATGCTGATCCTGAGCATCACAGAGAGTCACACTTAAGCCGGTTAACCCTTTATAGTTTGAGGAGTGTGAGATAGAAATGTTCCTCCCTTAAATCTGCTAGGATCTGAAATATTTCGTCCTTCTAATTAAGCTTAGGAAGTCATCGTTCCCACATTCCAAAGGTAATACAAATACGAGATAAGGGTCTCTCCAAAGTAAGTTTCGGAAAAAGTAGCCACAAAAGTGCGCCCCTAAATTTAAATTCCATGTTGAGCGGGTTTCTGCAGACATTTCTTCTGAGTATCTTACAATAACAGCAAAAGTGATTTTTTATTGTAACTTTGTTATTTGATATCGGTTTTTGAATGTTTGTCTTAAGAAGCCCTATATTTCCTTTTAATGTCCTTTTGAGCGGCGAAGCCGGTTAAGCTTAAACTTAGCTGACGAAACTCTGTGAAAACGTCTTTAAATAATATTATAACAAACAACTTTTTTTTATATGTGGACCAACCCAGTCAAGTGTTCCATCACTAGGCCTGAGGAGAGGTAACTAAATTTTATTATAAACCTACATCTGTTCCAAGTTTGCCTGGACAAGTCACATGTCGATTGCAGTACCCATCTGACATTAGCGTTCTTGATTGCACGTAGCAATAGCACGAGCAATGTTCATCAGCTATGATCCAGGACCTACATAACTACTGTGATGCACATCGCAGACAGTTTGCTAGTCGACGTCTGCATTCGATTGTTACCTCCGATGAAGTACTCCAGCCTTGAAGGGTCGCCATCTCCAGGAGATTGCAATACCATAGCGTATCGAATTTTCCCAGGCATATGACTGCTCATATCGGTCACAACTAAACCACAACGGTTGTAAGATTTTTGGTTGTAACCATCGAGCAGCCATCATTCTGACGGTTAGTTCAGCCTATAAGACGCTGCAATAGCTCAACATATTTGTTCATAAGAACAGCGATATATCTTCTAAGCTCACCTTGCAACTGTATAGATGGCTATGGAATGAGGATATAGAGTATCGACATTCTCACATTCGTGCTTCTCAAGGGCTCTTTTAGAATATTTCTGTACAAAGAAAGAGGACTGGAATAGTTCACTTGACGGAAATTCTCTCCAGAGTACTAACATGTCCACATTCGATGTCGCTTATATGCAGATCTATCGGATAAATGGCCACGCAAGGTGTTAGACAGTTACTCTTCAGTTCATTGCGGGACACATAAAGCTCTAGGCAAACACATCCCAAAATAAAATAACTAACATATTAAAAAAAAGTATACTTATCTAAATTTTACTGGCTGATGAGGCACGCACGCAAATGAACATAACAGTTTACAACCGAGACAGAGAAACAAGGCAAAAAAAATGTGTGCGAATTACAAAAAGTGGCAGCCAGCAAAATAAGTTCACAAAAGCCATAAAATAATATTGAAAGCGGTTAATTTCTTCAGCAACACTCATTTATCATATTTATGGATAGCCGAAGACCGAAGGCAAACTGCTATCAGGCCATCGAGCCTCCAATTACCATCTTAATTATTAGACATCAATAGATGTTGCGGCAGCCGCCAAAAGTCGTCAGCAAGTAAAAAATTTGATCGCAGCAATAACATGATAGCAACGAAAAAAACGGCAGACATGTGATGGACATATAAGCGTTAGAGCCAGCGAAACGACCTAACACGATGAACTTACAATGGCGATAACAGCACTTCATAGGTCATGTTTTAAATTGTACTTTATGGCAGAATTAGTTGAGGCTTGAAACATGTCTATAACGAAAAACGGAAGTGAATAATAGTACATTAGAGTGTTTGGAAAAAAATCAAAAATTTTAAAATAATAAAATTTTCTCAACATTTTTCGATTTCTTACTAAATAATTCACCAAAGGAAAAAGTAAAGTAACCGAAATATGTTGGTATAAAGGAAAACCACTTGTGTTCATTTATATAAAAATTGACCTCGAGCCAGCATAACGAAGAAAGTTTAAAATTAAAACAAAAAAAATTAGTTTTAAAATTTGTTCTTGAAATTGGCGCTTGATTGTTCCGAAGCAAAGGGGGTTTTTGCACTTCTCCCACTTATCAGAGTTTGTATGTCTCAGCACTGGATTCAAGAAGCTAATAATAGGTGGACGCGATTTTTGTACTGTAGATTTTCTAGGAATCTGTGTGGGAGGTTACAACAAGGTACGATCATCTGTCATTTTCAAGATGAATACAAGGGGTATATTCAATCCCTCATTTCGCAACTGTTATCTTCCGGCGGTAAAGAAAGGGTATAGCAACTGATGGACGATTGTCCAATGCACTGCCTTAGCGAAATGACATTTCTAGGAAACCCTTTTTCCAGGTTTAATATCGTACTCGAGATATTGTTATTTTAATATTTAGAGTCAACGATATGAGTATATTGGGACTGGGCTGCCAAAGTGACCTTTAAGTATTTGTCAGCTTTCTTATAATACCTTACATTGGGTCATTGGCATACTGTTGCATAACAACGACTTATTAGCGCTAATTGGACCCATATGGGGCTCGACACACCAAATAACCAACCACCAGGAAGAAATGTGTGGCATACTTACAACTCAATGGCTGTTCTACAGACACTTTTCAAGTCTCACTATCAATCTTTAGGCTGTTAGACTTTCTAAACATATTTCTCCCATATTTCTGAATCATATCGGACACCTAAACTATGAGCGCTCCACTAATGCTTGATGGGTAACTACCACAGTAACTCATACGCCTAGGATTCCAACTTACCATTACTACTCACTTGCACTTGTAAATATGTCACTTTACTTACATATTTTCATAATACAAATATGTATGAGCAAGTGCAATGCTACCACTTTACAAGTGCAACTATTTTGTCCATTTTGATACGTTTTTTTACATAACAAAACAAGTTAAATGTGAAGCCTAATTAATTTCCTGTTGGCTTGAGCATCTTTTATGACTATCAAACGTCAACTCTAGGCATCTTCACTCTGAGCCACAACCGACAGGCAAGCGCAACGTATTGCAATTTTCATTTGCTGTTTGCGTGTTTGGGTGCAAGTTAGTCAATTTGGCCATATACATGAACATGCCACCGCACTCTCTTCACTTGCCGCTGCATTGGGGAGCTGAAGCGCTTGAATTGCAAAAAAAAAAAAATTTTATTACCATACAAAAGAGTGCGCGTGCATGATTGCGCAATCACGCTAACGTGCAAATGCACCAATACACTTACAAACACATTACAGGTAACGAAACTCATTTGGTGGCATTCATTTGTGCGACTTCGTCCATCGAACGTATTCGTTTAGTCAATGGGTGGTTGTGTGCTTCTGTGCTCATGGCACATTTTCTTGTGTGCACCGCAAAAGTTTTATTTCCTGTCAGCCTATAAATCCATATAAAGGTGGTTAAGTGAATAAAAGTAAAAGTGGACACTCGGCCAGTAGTGCGTTGGATAAGAGATTTCGTTACTGTTTCGGCGTGCCTGCATTTGTGGCATTTTATTTAATTACCGAAGTATGAATTAGGCATGAGGAGAAATGTAGTACTGAGCACGACTTTGATAATTTTGCAAGAAAAACAATTCACCTAGTTTAATATCTAACTTAACTAATTGAGACCTGATATCTCAGGCTCTGTGCCGAGAGATAACATTCATAACTACCCCATGGTTATAAAGCCCTGACTGATTCAGGTTTTAGTCTAACAAAAGGGACGGAGTAAACCAACAGAAATTCAAAAGTCAATAACAAAGACCCAAAAAACCAGTATATATAGACCCAGTATATCTTCAACAACAAAAGAGAAGGGCAGGAAAAATAAAAGCAAATTGAAAGAGAGTGACAGTTAGAGAGAACGAAATAAATACAAAAGTAACATGAAAAAGGCGGCCGCCGTGGTGTGAAGGTAGTGTTGCCGGCCTACCACACCGAAAGTCCATGGTTCGAGCCCTGGTACAGGTAACATCAAAAGTGATTTGAAAAAAGTTTTTCAAAACGGGGTCGCCCCTCGGCAGTGGTTTGGCAAACTCTCCGAGTGTATTTCTGCCATGACAGGCTTCTCAGCAAAAAAATTCGTCTCCTTTGTAGATGCCGTTCGGAGTCGGCAAAAAACTGTAGGTCCCACCAATTTGTAGGGAAAATTCAAATCGGCACACCACAAATTGGAAGAGAAGCTTGGCGCAAAAATCTCTTAGGAGGTTTATGATGATATACCTGTTGTATATCGCGCCATAGATAGATAGAACATGAAAAAGGAACGATCAAACTTGGAATGAAAGGGGAAAATAAAAAAAAATTCAATAAAATAAAATGAACCAAATTAAAATAAAATAAATTAAAATTAAATTAAATTAAATTTGAAATAAAATAACAATAGCAATAAATGAAATAAAATAAAATAAAAATTAATAAAATAAAATAAAAAATAAAAATTTTTTTAAATAAAGTAAATTAAAACAAAATAAAATAAAAAAATAAATAAAATAAAATATCAATAACAATAACAATAAATAAAATAAAGAAAAATAAAAGTAAATTAAATTAAACTAAATTGAAATGAATTGAATTGAATTAAATTAAATTATACTAAACTAAACTAAACTAAATTAAATTAAATTAAATTAAATTAAATTAAATTAAATTAATTAAATTAAATTAAATTAAATTAAACAAAATAAAATAAAATTAAATTAAATTAAATTAAATTAAATTAAATTAAATTAAATTAATTTAAATTAAATTAAATTAAATTAAATTAAATTAAATTAAATTAAATTAAATTAAATTAAATAATACAAAATAAAATAAAATAAAATAAAATAAAATAAAATAAAATAAAATAAAATAAAATAAAATAAAATAAAATAAAATCAAATAAAATAAAATAAAATAAAATAAAATAAAATAAAATAAAATAAAAGAATATAAAATAAATAAAATAAAAAAATTTAATTAAATAAAACTAAATTAAAAAATAAAATCCAGTTCACTTAAATAGAATAAAAAAAAAAAATAAATAAAGATAAAAGCACTAACAAAGAATAACAAATTTATTTATAAAATAATAAGAAGTGAAACTGAACAATGAAATAAAATAAACTAAACCAAAAGCGAAAGAAAAATAAAAAAAGAATAAGAAAAACAAAAGAAAAGGAAAAAGAAAAAAATTGGAAGGAAAAGAACATAGCCGAAAAAAAGTTGAGTTGAATCGAGTTGAGATGACTTGAGATGAATTGAGTTGAGTTGACTCGATTTGAGCTAAGTTGATTTGAGTTCTCCTTCACCTATTTGATCCAAAGTAGCACGGTCTTAATGCTCGTGCCCAAATAGCCACAATCCGTTATATGAAGTTAACGTTATAAAAATGCATTCAAAGAAAACGGAAGTATTCAGCATTAGGCACCTGGTGGTTATAAAATTAAGTGAACTGAAAAATAATTATAATTTAAAGTAAGCTTGGAGCGGCTTTGACCTAATTATTTAAAATTTTACCGTCAGCTTAGTCAGTCTGTATATTTTTAGCTTTTTATTTTTGCTGAAGTAATAGATTTCATACATATTTATTGTGCTTGTCTATTTCAATGTTTTTGGCAATCACAAACAATTAAGTTTTGAATACTTTCAATACTATTCCATGGTCGAATCAGGCTAAATCACGCCCAACAAATTTAATTATATCTAAACACTTTATTAACTGTGAAGTACAAAATATCTTTAAACATATGTGTGTATGTATGTGAGTGGTAAATGTGTGTGTATGAGTAAGTCCTAACAAGTGGAAAAGGGTTGAGTGAGACGCAATACTATAAAATTTTAATGTTTTTAAAAAAAAATCGAAATTTTAAGTTTCCTTTTAAGCTTAACCTGTATAAATTTAATTTCTTCCATATTTTATTAACAATACTTTCCTATAAGGTTTTGTGGCAAAGTTTTAGATACGTTGTTAGTTTAACAGCGTCTGGTTGTTTTTATATATATAATAGGATTGGGTGGCAACCATAATTGGTAATAATCCATATTTACCTTGAGTGTCTTCGATTACACATGGGCGATACTACCCCCAAAACATCGTAATTGGCTAAACTTAGTTAAGAGAGCTTAGATTGTTGTATGTACCTATGCGCAAAGTTTCATATAAGTCTGTCTAGTCGCTTGCGAGATAATAGCTGATATACAAAAAATTCAAATAGGTGGCAATACTGTGGGAATATCATAGTGAGAATTTGAAATGTAGCATATTATATAAAATCAAAAGTTCATCGAAATGGCTCAAGTTCTTTTCGCTCCAAAAAAAAATAAAAAAAGTATTCAAGATAGGGTTACGTGGAAAGCCTAGGTGGTGAATTTACCAAAAATAAATTTATAAAAATCGAACTTCAAAGGCATTTATGTTGATACACATACTGTCATGTGTCACTTAATTTTTTAAAGATGTAGTTGGCAACCTTAGGCGGCCGCCGTGGTGTGAAGGTAGTGTTGCCGGCCTACCACACCGAAGGTCCATGGTTCGAGCCCTGGTACAGGTAACATCAAAAGTGATTTGAAAAAAGTTTTTCAAAACGGGGTCGCCCCTCGGCAGTGGTTTGGCAAACTCTCCGAGTGTATTTCTGCCATGACAGGCTTCTCAGCAAAAATTCGTCTCCTTTGTAGATGCCGTTCGGAGTCGGCAAAAAACTGTAGGTCCCACCAATTTGTAGGGAAAATTCAAATCGGCACACCACAAATTGGAGGAGAAGCTTGGCGCAAAAATCTCTTAGGAGGCTTATGATGATATACCTGTTGTATATCGCGCCATAGAGATAGAGATAGTTGGCAACCTTGTGATCACATTCTAAGTGGCAACATCTGGCTATAAAGTCTAAAAATGTAGTGCGCTATCTACATACCAAATTTAAGCCGTTTTCGAGATAGAAGTAGATATATAAATACAAAAATATACAAAATTAGCTCTTTTAAAGTTATGAGATATCATTTGCCTGCATCTCCAAAAACGACTACTTTTACTTTATTCAAAGGTAACACAATTTGCTAGTCTATTTTCCTTAATATGAATTATAAGTTATCAAATATTTTTTCGTGCAACACATGTAATTATCATTAAGTTTTCATAATGAATCATTTGAAATCAAAAAAAAAATGATTTACGAAATAATAGATATGAACATATGTTGGCATACTCATAATTACTAATGTAATATCCAAAATTCGACCACCTGAATGTACAACTTAAGTTCAAATGATCGCAGTTTAAATGCATTCAAGGCCAAATACCAAAACAAAGGTTTCAAAAAAATAACAAAGCCTCTAAAGTTAAACTCATTTAAATGCTTTCAATTTTGAACGCAATGACTCAGCAGGAGGGCATGAACTTTGACTAAAAACAGAACAAAAACAAAAACAATCCATAATTTTGATTGCAATTGCATTACTTGCATTTAATTTTCATAGAGTCAGCGAATGCTGAATAATGGACAAAAGCAAAGTAATCGAATGCGAATAGGGAGTATAAGTGCTTAGCGAAACAAAAAACGAGTGATCTATGACACTGCTGAAAAATATTTGGCCGATATATTTTATTTTTAGCTTAATTTTGTGTGGCATAAATATGTTTGTATGACAAATACATAGTTCAAACGACACATGTTTGTATGTTTGTGTATATGTAAATAGTTAGTATCGTGCAACAAATGCCATCATTGCTGCAATATATATATATTTATTGCTCATTTTCGACTGCTTCTAGCCACGCCAACCGCCACACTAAACAGCAAATTGTTGAACCAAAAAGTGCATAAAACACGTAAATAGAAAAATTTGAAAAAAAATTGCAAACAAACAAAATTTCGTCATCTTTGCATGCTAGCGGCAGCACTCGAGTAAAAATGTGAAAATTGGATTAAAAAAGGAAACTGCAAGAAATTTGCAAAGACAAGAAAAGCAAAATAATTGCAACACTTGCTTATGGCGCATAAACACAAACATTCGTACACACATACATTTATACCATATGTAAATAGTATGTTTTGTTTATAAATGTACTAAAAACAATGGAAGCTAGATGTGTATTATAATCTATTTGTATGTCGTGGATAGAAAGTGTTTTACTTAATTAGAGCTGAATGCAAAATATAGAAGTACTACTTCTTGTAAAAAATTTCGAACAAATAAGTTTTTGAATTTCTTTTATAAAAAATGAAAATTTCTTCTGCTTTCTTTGGTTGGCGCTCGAGCGTTTCCATGATACTGGTTTTGTCATAACTGACACCAGTAAGGAACGCCAAGATAGGTCATACTTAAATATCAAATTTAGAAAAATTTTGATGAAATTAATTTTATTAAAAAACTTATTACAAAAACTTATTTTTAAAAAACATTTATAAAAGTAGTTCTCAAACAAAAATAGTGCTCTTAAAAGTTATTCTACGATTTATCAATATTTATTATTAATAAACTTTTCTTAATTCTCAAGATTCGATAACAATTTGGAGAACCATTAATATTTGTATACGTTTCACAATTTTCAAGTACGCATAATTAACTTCTAAATTTGCAAAAACATTATTGGCATTTTCTGAAATATTCAGAAAAAATTCCAAATCTTTGGTTTTACAGTGAAGTTTGCCGAAATTTTTAATTTGCTGAAATATATTGATGGAAATTGTTAATATCACAATTTCAAATATATGTTTAACTCAATCAAAGCAAAAATAAAAACACAAAATTAAATTTTTTATAAAAACTTCTATTACTATAAATCTATGTAAATGTTTTCAAAAAATCCCACAATTTTGCAAAAAAAAATCGTATAACTCTTATTCTATCTGAAAAAGCATCGCAAGCCTGCTTTTAATAGTTGCCATTTTTGAGGTGTTACAATTCAGAAAAAAATTTTGAAAAAATTGTATTACCCCAAGCCAAACAAAAAAAAACATTTTCAAAAAATTTTAAGATTTACAAAAAGAAAAAAATATATACAGTTAAACAAAATTTTAATAAGTGTATATAAAATTGAAAGAAAAATTATAAAAAAAACTCAAGCATTACGTTATTTATCGAATTTTTTAACTAAAACCAACCAAGAAGTGTATGTCCAAAAATTTATAAAATTAAAAATAATATTACTTATAAAACTAATCAAATTAGAGCTAAACAAAATTTTAATAGGAGTATATAAAGTCAAAAGAAAATTATAATAAATTCACCTATTACAATTTTTTAAAAACAATTTTCAAAAACTTTATTAAATTAGAAAAAAACAAGTAAGGAAAGGGCTGTCTTCGACTGTGCCGAAGACTTTATACCTTTCATGAATACGCACCACGGTTTTAAGTGTCCGATCCTTACTCGCAATTAGTACAAACTCTGCAAAACTCATAATTTAAACATACATAGCCCCAAACCCCATTTATCGGAACAATCGATTGTACGAGAGCTATATGTTATGTTGGGTCGATCTGGGTGATTTTCAACACGCACATAACATATAAGTACCAAACCTGCACAATTTTACGTTCCTAACTTTTTAATTGCAAAATTTATAGCCCAAACCCCCATTATCGGAACTATCGATTGTATGAGATCTATGCATTGTACTCCTCCGATCTTGCTGATTCCGGCAAATGATTAATGTCATGCAAAATGGTGGCCGCGTACCAAACTTCATCAAGATACCTGGAAAAGTGAGGAACAAGTTTGCGTACAAACCGACAGTCGGACAGATGGGCATGGCTAAATCGACTAAGCTCATCGCCCTGATCATTTCGGTATACCTATTGGTGGGTCTATCTCTTCTTCTTCTCATACTTACAAGCATCGGATCAAAGTTATAACACCATTTCATCTTCATGAAAGGTATAATTAGAGCTAGATAACAAAAAACTTATAGCCAAGGTTTTCAAAAAAAAGAACCAGAAACTTCCCAATATTTTCATTACTTCAAAACACTCAAAATGTTGTTTTAACCAATAAAAAAGTATATATAGATATATATATATATATATACATGTATCAATTCTTCTTAATGCAAAAAAAAATTTTTTTTAAATATTTTTCCGGTCAATTTATTTATATTAAAGAATTTTTTTTTTTTTTTGTTTTAGGCTTTTCTGCCCATTATCGTTGCGGTGCGAATTAATTATTTTTCAAAACTTCCATGATTTTCAAACAAGTTCGACAACTAAAAACAAAAACATTAAAAACTACATTTAAATATTTCAAAGTTTTATGAGAATTTTCAAATAATAAGAAATAACAGTACTTAAACACTTATAATAGTTGAAAGCTAATGACTATCAATCAGAAAAAAAAATTGTGTTAGGTTTTCAAAGAAGTTATATTGCAGTATTGAACAATTAACACTTATTTTTCAAATATTTTCAAAGTTTTGTAAGTTTAAAACCCGTGATTTCATACCAGTAATGCGAAAAAAAATTTCATGAATTCATGTCATTTGCTCAGTAATTTGGTTTGAATGCGATTTGAAACCAATTAAAAACAAAAGCGTCAAGTGTTAGAGAATTGTCAAAAAAATTTGGGAAGGAAAGTATTTATTTCTTTAAACTTTTCACACACGAAACCTATTTTTAAAACTAACGTCACGATTTAAAAAAAATCGATAAGATAAAAGCGAAATAGAATTTTTTTAAAACCCAAACAGTATTCAAAATTATAAAAAAAAAGAAACTTTAGTAGATATGACAAAAAAATTACTAATTTCAAAATAAACTGTTTTTGTTTCTAATAAATATTAATTTTTAAAGGTAAGGTAAATTGTATTAGATAAGAATCAGATATTGTTAATTTAATTTTGAATTTAATAATTAAAATACTTAAGTCTTACATGTACAGCCTCATAATTTAAATAAATAAATAAATAAAAATATGAGAAAGTATCAAAAAAAAATAAAACAAACATTTAAAAATATCAAAAAATTATTTTTAAAAAAATATTCTTCAAAAAAATTCAGTCTTTAATGCCCAACAAAATTAAAAAACGAAAGTGACTAGAAATTGTTAAAAATTTGTTTTCCACAAAAAAAAATTAATTTCTTAAACCTTTTTTATATGTATCAAAAAACTATCATGGATCTGCTCTATTTTTTTTACATATTTATGCATGTGTGAAGGTAAATATATATTTATATATGTATACTGCTATATACATATTCGCCATGGTATGCATATTTAAATCTAACTCTATGCAAGATTATATCTCAACAACACCGTGGCGTACAACAAAAAAATAATTGTAGCAATACTTACACTTATAAACATATATGTACATTTATATATACATATATGTTTATGTATAGCCGTATTTACTCGTATATAAATGCAAACAACAGCGATGCGGAGCAATGCAAAACTAAAAAGTATTAACAAAAAAAATGTTTGATTAAAGCAACAAGTGCACAACAGAAGCAAAGAATGAGAAAAAACAGATGCCATAAGCTCAACAGCAGCAATTCAATTAGTGCAACAATGTATGCGCAACAACAACAACCCATGTGCACCATACAGGCGACCTCATTTGGGCGAGTGGTTGACACTCGGCATTAGCAACGCCGCCAACTGAGCAGCGCAGTGACTTTTAATGCATAGTTGCAAGTGCACAAATACAAACACACATGCAGGCGATATACATAAATAATTAAAACTGATATTACAACAAGCGTGTAATTTGTCAAAACCTGATCTTATGACAGAAATCTATTTAGTTTTTTCTAAATTTTTTTTTTTTTGTAATTTTAATAGAATTCAAAAATCATAGATAAAGCTGTCCATTACACCATCTTGCGCAAGTACACAAAACATGTTGGTGATTTCAAGAATAATTTTGCAAAATATTCAAGAAATATTTCTTTGAAGCATCGATAAAACTGCAATTAAAAATTTAATAACTCGCATTTCTGTTTTGCGTTCATAAAATTTATTTTCCTTAGCTAATAATTTTCTGCAACTTACACAAATTATGATATCGTGGAAAAATGGCAATTAAACAATAAAAATTATGAAACAAAAGTGTGTTAAACACGCTTCGAATTATAAACAGGTAATCACGGTGAACTTAGCCACATTCCATATAAATTTTGCTTATTGCTGTTATTAACATGTTGTAACATTTATGACTTGAATCGATCACGTTAAAAAAAAATAACAACTAAAAATACACAAAATCAAATCTTAAATGGATTAAACTTGTTTCGCTTTATTTCTTAATTGTAATTTGAACTGACAGTCAGGTTGCTCGATTAATGGTTAATTCACAAAGCAACAAGCGTGTTTATGGCAAATAAAAAGCGCTAAAGTAGAATCGATAAATTTACAATTAGAATCATATGTGTAGCTACGCATATGTGTATCGACTTAATTTTTATACATTAAGGTGGGTTAGGCGGGTAGAATTTGTACTTAAAAACCCCCAAAAAAATATTTTGTTACTAAACATTTCAACTCCACTCCACTCATAAATAAATAACACTTTTAGATGGGAAACTCATACGATGACTGATTATTGCTGCGAGCTCACGCATGATTTCCCAGGACAATCTCACACAAAAAAATGCACAAAAATATTGCCTTGATGAGATAAACAGAAAAAAAGTTATGGCCTAATACATGCATTAACCTACTGACAAGGGGTTCTCGACCCCTATCATATAAACAAGAGCTGACAGCTGAAATCTTACTAGCACGAATATATTAAACACTACCCTACTACCGACTGCTGTTACAAACAGATCTGCACCCGAGCAAAAAATTTCTTATAAGCCAGTGTGATTGATCAATTGGGGTAGTTCGAACAGAAAAACGAATTTTTGTAGGTGTTTCAGAAAAAGACAAAAATGTAATAGAAAGTCGGATGTTGAAAAATATGTTTCGTATTACTTTTTTTAGTTTAAGGAAAAAGTTAAAAAAGAAATGCACTATCTTTTGTTTAGAATGAACCAGGAATAAAAAAATTATTTTGGACAACGTTTTTAGCGGACATTTTTGGGTCGGACAGGGTATACGTACATGAAAATTTTTAAATCAAGCGAAATTTTTTTAGTAGGTCATGAAAAAAACCTTAAAAATAAAAGTCGAAAAAAGTCAAAAAAATGAAATTTCGCAGACTCGAACTTGTAGTGTCATTTTTTTTCCTGATCCCAAAACCTATCGATGGCGCGGTATCGGTTAATAAATCGACCCAGTCTAATAGTTATGTCTTTCCTCGTCGATATAAGAATTTACTTCTAAAATAATAAGGAAACAGTTTCGAATTTTGCATCTGTAAAAAGTGGCGCATCAATTAATTACTTCTTTTAGTTTTCGTTTACCGAAATACCCACTTTTTTCCTAGTTATATTTAATCCAGAGAAGATAGAGCTTACTGCGCGTTAGTGAAGTCCTATGATATCGATATCTTCTGCTGTAACATTCGGTTAAACAAAGCGAATGGGAGGGAATAGCTTTTTCTGAACCCCCGTTTCGTTTCAAGTCGTTCATGCCGATTATAGGCTTCAGTCTTCTTGTCAGTTGATAGAACGTATTTTCCATCCATTCCGATTAGCTAAGCAGGTCCTTGACTTTCCCTCGCTATAAGAATTCCCTACACCTCTATGCGCTCAGCATCGTTTTCGCATCAGAATCTTCGAACAGATTTTCCTGATCTCAAACCATGTTTGCTGTTCAGGCAATATTGGCTTAAAATTCAAGCGTACTTATGGCGAGTTTTTAGTCTACTTTGCTACGTATGTATATCAGTCTCCTACTTCCCTTCAATATACGGACACAGTTCACTGTTAACATATTTAGAGGAACAAAGCGAAAAGACCCGAAATTTAGATGCGGCAGGCCGGCCAGTGATTTATAATCTACTAGTTGGTTTTACGTATGCGTTAGAAGCGCACCATGCAGAACCAGAGATTTTCCCTACAGGGTATGTGCTTCTGTGCAATCAAATGCCGTATAACATGGCAACTCATACACGAGCGTCATTCATTTACTTTTTCGTATCTAATTCAGCACTTACCGACAGTCAGTTTGTCAACGTTGGGCAGAACTTAAATTTAATGTGTTTTCCATTGACATTTGTATAAGTGGCAAATAAAGGAAATTATACCAAAATAGAGTTGCAAGTTGTTGCTCAAAATAATGCCAGTTTTTGTTTATGCTTTGTATTATTTAAGCCAATTTGTGCACTTGTATTTATTTGTATGTAATAATAGCTTTTGTTCTAAACTAACTTCCAAGGCCGTTTGAATGGTAAATAAAAGAAAAAGTACAATGCCAAGCCCATTTGAGATAAATGAATATCTTGAAAGGTAAACGTTTTCACAAACAGTTACAACTCACTACAGTTCGCAGTGCATTTTGATTGGATTCTGCACGTACAATTAGCCGTTTCAAGTGCAAAATCCCAACTGGAAATCTGAAGGAGTGTTTACTCGCAAACTTATGATCGAAATCGGCTCAAAAGAGCAGACACCTACATGCAGACCTATTAAATTAGATTAGGTTAATTTAATTAAATTAAATTTATTGATAAGCTGCTTTCCAATTTTTTTTTTATTTTTTTTTTCATACAATAATAATTTTCATAAATAAAAAGAAAAGTTATTATTATTAGCCTTGAGCTCGTTTATAGTCATGGCACTTTTTTTTTAAATAATGTTAAGCCATTTTTTTACAATGACTATTTTAGTGGTCAATTATAATTATATAATTGTGCATTATAATTATATAATTGTGCATTCAAAACAAATAGCAATTTTAAAAAGGAGTTCTAAAAAGAATACGAGTCGATAATTTTTTTTTTTTTCTTTTATTTTTTTATTTTATTTAGGTTAAATAATATATTGATTAGCTGCTTTTACTATTCGATAATGCCTATTTTAGTAGTCAATTTTAAATTTCACTATTCGAAAAAATAAAAAGGAGTACAAGTTGATTATCCATTTTATTTTTTTTTTGTCTTGTTTTTTTATTTTTTATTTGTTTTTATTTTATTATTTTTTTTTATAAATCCTAACCGCCTTGTAAATAAAATATTTACACAAGGCTTGAATGATTTTTTCCGCTTATCTAATCGAGTATTCCACTTCAAAATATTGAGCTATTTTTTGGATTTTTTTTTAATTTTTCTTTTTTTATAAAATAAATTAGCATTGGGTTACTAAGCGAAAAGAGTTTACTCCACTCTAATGTACAAACATATTTGACTTTGCTTTATTTTTGTAACTTTTCTTTGTTTTTGCTTGTATTGTTCTAATTTTTTTTGCTTCGAGTTGGCGTAAGCGGATCTGCGTTGATCTAATCCTAAATAAACAAATGTATATATGAATATACAGTACATATATATATATATATGAAGTACATAAACATTTATTTAAAATAATGTGGGCATTTATATATCCTTCTCAATTGCATTATAATAGAATGTAATTTTTTTGAAACCATGGCGTCTACTTGACTTCTTAATAATACCAACAACAAGCTGCAATGGCACAAAGTTAAATTTTATGCCTTTGTTTGTTTTTGTTTTTAATAAAATTGAGGTTAAAGGTAGTTTGTAATTGTAGGCAAGTCCGTTTTAAGCCCGAAATTCAAAACTGGTTCTTGTTGGAAACTATAGCAGAGTTGGTAACAAGCGGGTGTTGTACGGCTTTGTGAATGACAAAAGCTCGTTTAGATTTTTCAGTTTTTTCAAATTGTCGTGTGCCAAAATCAATATTCATAACCACATGATTCATACTTTGGTGCTAACCGTAGTATCTTTGTGTGTTTGTGTTGTACAATTGCTTGAGTGATTTTGATGTTGATAATTGAATCAATTTGGGATTTCTGCAGGTCCATTGCAATTATGTGCTCGTACATTCGAATGTGGAATTGTACAACTTACTTTGTTTCAATATTAATAACAAATTGAAATTAGAAACCAAAGATAAAGAACTATTATTAATAGCTTTTTGTTGTTTAGCGAAAGGAAATCAGATGATGTTAAGGGCAATGCGCAGTACCTGCTGAGTCTATTTAGGAAGTGAATTGCAATAAAAATTATACAGAGTTAGAAGAAAAAATAAAAATAAAATTAAAAATATAAAATATTACTTTGTTCGAAGCAGGCGCTGAAGACGTCGAAACGCGTAGGAAAATAAAGTAAACATAAAATTTTTGTTTTCATTTAACAACGAACGACCGAAGCAGCTCAACCCAACTTTATGTTAAACCCCTAGAGACACATCAGTAAGCTTTACATTGAATTCTATGCACCTATTTTTGATTGATGCGCATACAAACATGCAGACAAACAAAAATTAAAAAAAAAAGTTATTCCCCCTTCTAATACTCTATGATTTACAAATATCGGCCTGGCACAATATTTGTACGAGTATGTGTAATTTTCACCGCCAAGAAATATGCTACACTTAAAAGCTTTTAATGCTCTGTTCCTGACTTCCTTCGAAATAATATTAAATCAATTATTTCTTCTTCATTTATTTGCAGATGCCGCCGGTTTAAAACTTATATAGCAACAGTAGGCGTAACGGCGTGAAAATCACGAAGGTACTAAACTAAACTGGGTACCTGAAATAAGTGACATTAAGGGTATTATCAAATCAATCAGCGGCCTGGCAGACGAGCAGAGAAAAGTAACATAGTTTGGTGAGTTTCAAATGTCCTGCAATGTTTATAACAAATTACGGTTCGCTTAAAAGCGAAGTAAAGGATAAAAACTCTACTTATTTTTGAATATTTTTGTCTGGAGCAGAGACACAAAGACTGTGCCTTAAAAAAAGTCGAATGGGCACCGTAATTGGTGCTGCAAACAACATTAAAACTGTTTGAATGACTTAAGCTGTTATTCTGAACCAATAGTGAAAAGCGGAAATGGTTGTTTAGTTTTAGGAGTATATAATCTTAATTTTTTTAACAAAAGCTTAGCATGATAATAAATTAGAGTACGGAGGTAGTTGGTAGTAGCTCTATTGCATCCTAACTCGACTTAGGCTATTATTGCTTTTGCCATAGTAGTATAATAAAATTATAACAGGTAGATAGACGGCTGTGCATTATATGTATCAAAGAAAAATGCAATTCTTATTATCTTAGTAAGAGCAACAGAACCAGATAAAAAAAAATTTTTTAATTTTGTTGTCTGTCTGTCTGTATGTTTGTTAACGCATCACTGAAAACCTGCTGCATGTAATTGAATGCAAATTTCACCCAAACATAGCTAGATGTCTAACTTAAAGTTTTAGAGCAGAGAATAATTTTGTTCTAGCAAAATACAGTGGTGGCGACTAAAGTAGGCTGCAATGTATTTTATAAATAAAGTCAAATTGTAACAATGCGATATCTGCACATAATAAATATTAAGTAAAAACGGTTATGATTCCTTATTACAACAACATAAGCCAAATACAAAGATGTTTGTTTTTTATATGCCCGGCTTTATTATGTTTGTACGCCCATCACTAAATAACTACTAGATCGAAGAGTAATATTTGTACACAGATGTATTGATGCAGTTCTGAATTGAAGTATAGGACACATGTAGGGGTTCCATTTGTGTGCACTTTCTTCGAGAGCATGATGAAGCCTCACACAACCGCGTGCAACGAAAAGTAATTTCGATTTCTAGCTGTTGCAGCAACTTTTAACACTTTTCTACAACATCTTTTGCTTGATCCAATAAACTCTATTTAAGTTTTTATTACCGTCTGTCTGCAATCACTCAAAACCATTTATAAAAATCCATTATTCTTGCACTCAAGTATATTAAGAGGCCTTCAACACTTATGACTTCAAAAATATTTGCATGGCTACTATTTATAGACAAACAAAAACAAAGTGGTTAAAGTGTGTTCGTAGGTGAAGAAGTCAACGCATCATCATCACCTATAAATCTTGTAAACGCTACATTTTCGCGCATCCATAAATAGCAAATATCCATTTACTCTTAGTTGCGAATTGTATCAGTCATAAAATTAAAGTGGAAATTAATGTGTTTCGTGCTGCCACAACTGATTTTTTAACAAAACTAAATTTTGTTGTTTAAATTAAAGTTGAGGCCACTTTTAATCAACTAATTGACATGAGTCAGCAGCTGCAGTGACAACAATAACAATAGCATACAACCATCCATCCATCCAACCGTCCAAGAACTCTGCTATTATACATTTCACAATAACTCAACAAACTTGAAAGGCATGACGTTGGAAAATATTTAATCTTCGCATGCGTTACTCCTTTTTAGTGTTAATTCTCAGCGCCTACCAGCAACCAAGCCAAGTTATCCTAGCAGCACTGTCTGGCACAGATGATAAAAAGGCATGGAAAAAACTAAAGAACGGGAGCCCACACAATTATAGCAGCGCAATCAAATATACTCACTCACATGTGAAGATCCATTATTATATCTGTACGTCAGCGCATAGCGGTCGAAATGAAAATGAAATCGAGATATGAGCAAAGTAACAAAACGTAAAGTCTAAAAAAACTAGTGAAAAATATTGCTATAAAAAGCGAAAGGAATGTACTCTCAGCGATATATGTATGTATGCGAATGAGATAAAAGTGAATTGGCATTTAACCACAGAATGACCTTGCCACATAGCAGCACTTGCTTCATTTTTGTTGGCATAGGCAGTTATGTAGATATCACTAAATGTTATACTTGCTATATGAATTTTTATGGTTTATTAATGTAGTGATTTATATACATGTGTAACTACAAACATATGTAGATGCACATATGAGATAGACACATACATACATACGTACATAAATGGCGCTGATACACCAGCCTCTAACATTAATCATTTCTTGTAAAACATTTCATTAATAGATTTGTTAACTTGGCTGTAATTAAAAACAAAAACAAAAACACCCAAATTATTTTGCTAAACTACCAACTGTTATTTAAGAATTTCGATAGTCTAAAAATATTTTTTTGTTGCTATTGAAAACTTTGAAGCATGGGAACTTTGCTTAGTGTGAAAATTTCCGGAGTTTTTAAACTAGTTTCATGAATGCCAAATCTGAATAAATTTTGAAGCTGACCTTGAAACAGATGGGGCGCAAGTGTTTTTCTAAATATTAGTTGCTGAAATAATGTAGGCGAATTTTTTTTAGAATAACTTAGTTTTTATTTTAATTAAAAAATTAAGGCATCCTAAAAGTTTGTTACAGATTTTGTTAAACCAAATAGTAGAGATAGTATGTTACTGACAGTCATTCGGTTGCGCATATGCGAAGCCTTATCACTTCCTCCCCTTTCATCCCTTAACCAGCAGCCACACGTCTATACTTCCTTCTTCTTTATGTCACTATAAGAAATAATATATCTTTGACTCTATTACTTTCTCACCCAAAATCTCACTCTACTTATCTCAAGCTCTTTTACCGATGACTTCCTTTCAAGATCCCTAGCTGTTGGTTCTACGCTCTATGTTTTTGTCTCTCTCTCTCTAACTCCCTCTCTTTCACATACATTTTCGATTTCTCATCCAAACTCTCTTTCTTATGCCGATTACATCATCTCCATACGCATACCTGTTTCTATCTTTACTATTTTTCTCTGACATCTTTCTGTTTCCCCTCACAAGCTCTTACGGGGGGACCGCCTTTTAAAATACTTCCCCCTCGATATGCGTTCCAGTTTTCTTCTACATTTATTATTTTCCTCTCAATTTTTTCAGTTTCTCCTACATGCTCTTAATTCCCCCCTTTTCTAAAAATTTCCCCTTGATACCTCTCCCCATTTTCTTCTACCGCTATTTGTTTATCTCTCTTTCTCTTGCATCTCCCACACATTTTTTTGTTTCTCATTCGAAATCTCACTCTATTTTTTTCTCCTACTTTTGCCGGTCACTTTATCTCCATATCATCCTTCTTTCGTTATATCTCTATTATTTCTCTATCGCATCTTTCTGCTTCTCCCTCAACCACCAAAGACAATCACCCCTTTCTATAACGATTCCCTTAGACATGCCTCCCTTTCCCATGCTATTTATTTCTCTTTGCTCTTACCCGTATCCTTTGCGACCATTTTGATTTTCACTTGACCATAACATTCTCGACCGAACTCTGAATCTCTCTTTTCCTCCTCTCTTTCTTTAGATTCCATTCTTGTTTCCTTCTACCCCTATGTACAGGGGGGCTGATGAATTTTGCTACATTAAGAAACTCAAATACTTTTTTTTTTCAGTGTATGGAATTTATTTTTCTTTTATTCATGTTAAAGCTCATTAAATTTTATTAAATATAGCTTAATTAGTTTTAAAAATAATGGAATTTAAATGCCCCCCCTGCTCGTCGATGCATATGCGGCATCTTACCAAAAAGTTGTTCATTACTGCTTGGAGAGTTGAGACAGGAATAGCCGCAATTGTTTCTCGAATGGATTGCCTTAGTTCATTCAAATTTGTTGGTTTTGCTTTGAAGACTTCCTGTTTGCAATAACCCTACAAGAAAAAGTCAGTTGCAGTAAGGTCAGGCGACCTGGGTGGCCAGCGGAATGTGGAGTTTCTGGATATCAGCTTATTGGGAAATTTTCGTCGCAATTCTGTCATAACAGGTTGGGCTATATGAGGAGCAGCACCATCTTGCTGAAACCACACAGAGTTGAAAGAAATTCTCATTCGGCGTAATTCTGGATAGAAAAACTGTCTCAACATGCTCAAGTAACGGTCTCCAGTAACCGTAACGGTGTGACCGTTTTCTTCGAAGAAGTAGGGCCCGACAATGCAGCGTGATGAAACTGCACACCACACTGTGACACGAAGTGGATGCAATTCCGTCTCATGGAGTATCTGTGGGTTGGAAGCACTCTATATTCGACAATTTTGTTTGTTTATGTTGCCGTTTAAATCGAAATGGGCCTCGTCAGACATGAAAAGACAGTTCAACATGTTTCCATCCTCTTCCACCATTTGAAGCATCTTCTGGCAAAATTCCAAGCGAATCGGCAAGTCTGCAGCGTTCAGTTTGTTGGCCATTTGAATTTTATATGGAAATAAGTCCAAATCTTTGTGCATAATTGACTGTAATGACTGTCTGCTTACACCCATTTGAGCAGATAAGCTTCTTGTCGAAACACGTGGATTGTTTTGTATGGCAGCAGCTACAGCAGCGATTGTTTCCTCCGTTCGAACTGAAGGGTTTCGATGGTAAGGTCTTCTGTTGACTGTCCCATGCTCGGCATAATTGTTTACAAGTCTTATTATGGTCCATCTGCTCGGAGGATTGCCGCCAAACGTGCGCCTATACTCTCTTTGAACCGAAACTACGGACTCCAGTGCGTGATAGCGGCGGACAATCCAAATTCTTGTTTCAGTGTCCCAGTTATCAATTTTTGTTAAATGTAAAAGTCAATCTGCAAAATAAAAAAAAAATTAACCAGATTCATTAAATAGAAAAAAAGTTATTTAATTTTTTTTTGGTAGCGGCTTTCATCAGCCACCCTGTATTTATCTATATATATCTCTCTCTCACAAACACCTTTATGTTATGTGTTAAACTATTTTTAGAGACTTCAAATAATAATTGGACTGTAAGAAACAGTCAAGCGCCCTCTGTTGACGAATAGTTCAGATAATAATTTTTTTGCGGATTATGTCTGAGGTTAATAAAATCGGGCTTCAATTCAAATTTTTACTAGAATGTTCCAGAACCTAGATATTTTTTGTAGACTCCGAACCTCATCTGTCAAAGCAGATGCACTTTTTCTGAAAAGTTTTAAATGAAATAAAAACAGTCGTATATGAGTTGAAAAGCGTACGTCGATCATCCATCAATTTGAATGCCACTACCACTTTCACTAGGTGCAGATCCAATTTTTTAAAGTATAATCGCATTTAAAATTTTTTGTTGCACAGTGTAATATCATATGAATTCTATATAACTAGTTACCTAACATTTCTGTCCTTATTTGCTTTTGGTTTTATTATGTAAACATGTCAACATGTGATTAATACTTTTTTCCGAATGCTTACTGGGGAACTTTGTTTCTTTTTTATTGACGTACGCCGTGTTAAACAGCACGGCGACACTTAGACATTCGACCGTGCAGCACGAGTAACTGCATGTTGCGTAGCAAAGCACCACACGCCCATCAAACTTGAAAGCACAAACAACGGCACTGGTGACCACTAGCTAACATACATATGTACATAAGTAGCTACATAGCAATGGACAACTGACCGAGTTAACTGCTTGTGCGCAAGTTGCATGTGCCATTATATATATACGAGTATATATATATATAAATATATATCAAGTTAGTAAGTGCACATGAACACAAACGATCAGCGAATCGGTTAGTCATTACAAAGCTACATATCGGGCATCGGTCAGTAAGCCTACAGTAGCTGTTTTATTAGCGGCTGGTGCTTATATTATAGTATGTGCTTGTAATTGAATAGCTGGGTGTCTTATGTTTGCAACATTCATAACTAACCTTGAAAGAGCTTGTATAATTACACACATATCTACGCAAAAGTCATAATTTGTGCGAATAAGTGAGATATGGGTGGCGTGGAACTAATTGAAAATGAAATAAAACACGCAAATAAATTATTTAAAAAAAATAGGAAGAAATATAAATAATAATAGGGAGATATATAAAAAATAATAAATAGTAAGCATGCATGTGTTTAATAAAAACTTAAATAGCACATATTTGTATATCTTATTTATTAATGAACTTTTTTTTCGACATATCTTCCCTGCTTGCTTAAACAAATTTTTGAATTGAAAGCAACCAAAATAAGCCAGCAGAAAAATGTGTGTGTCCCTGCAATTTTGCTTTGTAGCAAGCGACAAGTTCACATTAGATTTTCAAAGAAAACAACTTTTATTTTGTTATTTTATTCATATGTCGCTAAGTGATGACAAAAAAAAACGGCTAATATGAGTTGTTAAGTGATTAAATATAAGTATGTTAGTCGTTAAATAATTTTAACCAGACGTTGTCCTACCCTCTCTCCTCTTTCCATCCGACACATCCTGTTCCTCTACTTCTTCAATTTTTCCTGCTTGATCTAGCTCTTCCCCTTGATGCCCCTCCACCTCCCCTGCTCCTTAAACTTTACTCTTTAATTAAACATATATTTAGCTACCAGAGAAGGCATCACTGTCAAGATGCGCATGCGTATCCTCCCTCTTAGAGATTTAGTTCCTCTCTTGGGATTATCTTTGAAAGCATTAAGTTAGAGAATAAATACGATATGGAGTATGTTTGTCTGAAATCTTGTTTTATGTGGAATGAGTCGTGGAGGTCCTTCTTAGTCCTGACTGAGCCACAGTTTCTCAATGTCAATATATTTTTCTCAAATCAACCAAATGTAAGCCTTAGGCAGCGTGCTATCGAAAGCTTCTTTAAAATCGACGAAAAGGTGGAGCTTATCCATGCTCTCTCCATTGCTTTTCCCCAAGAGTTGGCGTATTATAAAAATATAGGCATACAAAAATTATGAAGCTGCACTGATAAGTTCCAATCAGCTTGTTGCCCACCGTGTAGTGCTAAGGTAATTAGCAGAATAAACTTAAAAGAATCTTGTATCCTCATTGTATTTTCTTGTGTATTGGACAGTGTGGTTTAAAGTTCAATCGTAAGAAAGTTAGTCCGTTAATTCTCTGCCACAGCCGCACATATACGTGATCACTCTCAAATATTTAACGTACTCTCCAGTATTTCATGGCAAAATACTTTTTTTCATACAAAATGTGTCATCCCCTTCTCCATCAACGAAATTGTCGTACTTGAGCCACTTTGTTGATTGTTAAAAGTTTATTCTTTTTTTCTTTGGCGCCATCGGGAGTACAATGACCGCCACTTAACAGTTTTTATGTCCCACTCCTTTCAATGACTTCCTACTTTCGATTGACTCTCTGTTCTTATATAATACTTTGTTCTGCTCAGACAAAAAGGCCAAATACCAGGAAATAATTCAAGTATTCGGCAACAATTTAATCTTTATTTGCTTAAGCATGCCCATATGTGCATGAGGATGTGTGTTTGCGCGTGAGAATATGCAACGTAAGCAGCGCAAGGTCATTGAAATAAGGTAACAATGCGCAGCAAGAACGATACTCAGCAAGTAAGAACTGGAGACGAAACATTGAATACTCAAACCCAATTGATTACACTTTAACTTATGCAAAGTTAATACAAAAGACTGCTTGCAACTGTGAACTTAATGCAGTTTTTACTGATTCTACTAAGTAATTGCGTATAAATGCGATAAAGCGGTGATACAGTGATGACTGTGTATTATTGTGTAGCAGTGTGTGTTTCAATGTATTTGCATGTGTGCATTTATGCCCCTGAAATGCATAACGTAAGAAAGAGCGTCAGGCACCGCAAGGCCTATAAGTATCGTCTACCAATGAGTGAACAAAAGACTTAAGCAACAAGCTTGCAGGCTTTTAAGTTCTATTAATGAATTTTTGAATATTTTTTATATTCTGCTGCTGTGGTATCATAACAATTTTTAACTAAACGAGTTTAACAATTTCTGAAATACTTCTTTTGTCAATTATTACTATTGCGTTAAGTTGCTATTGAGATGAAACTCCGTTTTTGTATATTGAAATTTAACGGAAAAAATACTAATTATGGATCGTTAAAAAATCCTTTTACCCTAAAATATTTACTGACTGTGAAGCGCATAAACTTAAGGATAGATACAAATAGACTATCAGAGCCGACGGATATGGTGTTGTCGAAAATTTGTGCTACCTCAACTTTTTTTCTCACTTCCCATTCCTCATTAGATGTCTCTCTTTTTCTTCTTTTTGTTCCTCTACTTCTATTCTTCTTCTACCATTGCCTCTTCCCTAACTTCTACGCATCCCTATTTTCTCCATCTTCCTATCCCTAACCTACTCAGCTTCTTTCATATATAAAAACTTCAACCCAACTCCGTTTAACGAAAATTTACTGTTACGGACTACACTTTAAGTACTCAATGTTTGCATTAATCAAATCTTAGATTGTATTGAGTTTAGAGCAAACAGACAGAGAACTTATATTGTTGGTAAGCACAGCACCAGATGAGCACAAAAAGATAGAATATTGGAGCAAAGTGAGCGGGCTGTTAATGCTCTCCAAACTCAAACGGTTGAAACCGTCTAGTTATGCATAGAATTAGTGATGAATTAAGTACCTCAATTAATTATATTTATGAGGTTTAATTAAAAAGCCTGCCTATGTCCTTGTGTAGCACGAATATGTTATTTTAAAATTTTAATTAATGAAATAGCTTAAGTACAAGTGATGCTTTGCTCTTACGAAAATTAAAGTCTTCATTTTACACATATGCAAAGGCGGCCGTAAGTGGACGTGTAGGTACGGTTTATTTCAGAATTTTTCAAATTTGGCAAAAATCAGCAAAATGTGGCACGAACTTATGAAACCCAAACACCCTTTTACATTAGAACTGAATATGCTACAAACTGCATGCTCCAAAACCTTATTAAAATTATGGGAAAAACCCGAAAAATTTTGATAAAAGTTCGTTGAATTTTCCTGAATGTTGCATACATTTTGAAAACAAATTTTATAGTTTTTCTATTAGACCTTAACACTTCTCTTTATAGAGAATTCACTAAAATATTTTTATAAAAGCCCAAATCGCTGAAAATGTCAAAAAATACCTAAACGGCCACTTATGTCTGCCAGTGTATATTAGGGTGTGTCGGAAAAAAATTGGCTTAGCAAGAGGGTAAAATTTTTTATTTATAAAAAAATGTATGGAAGTTGGCGGATTAGAAAATTTCATTCACAAATTTTTGAATGATTTTTACTAGTTTCGACCAAAAACAAATTTTTCAGTGCAGCTTTTATTTATTTATTTAAAAAATTTTATTGGACCACCTCAAAATGTTAGGTAAATTTTTTTTTTTCTTTTTTCATAAAGTGCAAAAATCTACCCCCATGCTAACCAAAAAAAAAAAACAAAAACAATTTTTTCCACCCACCCTAATATATGTTGAGTAGATATAGATGTTCGGTTAGTTGTTATATCTGGAAACAGAATTGAATATTTTGAAAGTCGAAATTATTTTACTCACAGGGTTGCCGTTTAGGAGTTTTCCAATCAAATTTTGGTGGTTTGTTACTCTTTTAGTTTGAAGTTAATTATAACCGGAAAATGTCTTTGACGAGCTGATTTACGATTTCGAAACACCAGCAAATTCAGGAACTGAAAATTTAGAAAAATTAATATCTTCAAAAACAGTTTGAAAAAGAGTTTTTGAAAACAAATAGAATTTGATCTGGGAATGCAACACATTTTGTAATTCCGTTTGGAATTTTTTTGTGGAGAGTAAAATAGGGTAATATTATTACAATGATCGGGAAAGCTAAAAGCATTTTTGGTTGGTAGTGGCAACTCTAATTGCAAGTCGAGACTGCACCAGTTTAAGTTCAAATGTACTACTGTATGGCAGCGTTCAAAATAGGTGGGGTTCTCCTCGAAGTATTCGACAGAAAAGAAATTTATAGTACCTCCTAAGATGCCAGTGCCGATTATCTAAAGAAATTTAACGAGGCACTGTACGAGCTCTGTGCAGTTATGAGTATAGTGCAATGAATTATAAATCCATGACTTTGTGGCCTGGTATACGTTATACCAAAGAACAAAGAAGCTCCGGCTCATAAGTTTTTCGTCACAACTCACGCATTTGTCTGCAGAAAGGCGGGATACTTCTGACTCTGCACTTAACAGTGAGAAGACTCTTCCTAAAAAACATAAGGAACAAATTGTGCGTCAGAAACTTGTTCAGCCAAACTGCATGATAAGTGGGACTTGGGATTTTTTTAATTCTCTTCTGCTTCATCCACTAAAACCACAACTTGAACCTAATATATTTTTTTATATTTCCTCAAAATACTTTAATGAAAAAGTAAAGACAAAACAAAACTCATACAAATGCTCTATGCGCTATGCATGCGTTTCAAAAATCAATGTCACATTGCGCATGCGTAACATTAACACCTTACGCTGCGTTGCATTCAAATTAGACGTCTACATCTTTGATTATTCCCTGCACATAAATTTTTATTTTGCGATTTTTTTGTTTGGTTTCAACGTACAAGTGTGAAGCAATAGCAGCAAAGTCAATGCGTGTCAACATTGCTGCCAATTTTTGTTTTTCGATTTTCCTTTTAATTACATTTTTCACCGCTCTTCGTCATTTTATGTGTGTGTCTCATTGCGCTCGACTTTGCGGCGTTACGCGCGCATTAATTGATTAGTTGCGTGTTGTGCGCATGCGCTGAAGCGAGTGAGCACACGGTAGCTGCGGAATGCGGCGAGACGTTCGTCTATTTGGTATGTTGGAACTGTCAATGGCGTAGACATGTCTCTAATATGTTTGACGAACGCGTAAAAAACTGGATTTATGTTGTATGGGTGTTTTGGTTGTATTTGTATAGAATTGGGTTAAGAAATTTAGTTTAATGGAAACCCTATAGCATGGAAAATGTAGAGCTAGTTTCTTGAAATGCATTGCCATATAGTTAGCGCAACTTCACAAGTTCGGTATATAGTCCTACCACAGTATACATGCGTTAGTGCTGCTTGGGATTTAGTCGACAGTTAACACGAAATCACGCTCAATAAGTTTGTTATCATAATTGACATTATATAAGGCGCAGCAGCATCTCATCTTCCAGACAGCATCATATGAGATGATCATTGGATTGTTCAGGAGAAGGGTTGTTCGAAAGATTCGATCTTTCAAGAATTATCAGACATTTAAAAATTCCATCAAATTCAAGTCAGAAACTAAGTTAGAGGAGATAAGTTGCCTTCCAGCTTCCATGTTCACTATTCCATTTATAAAAAGTACGAATATATTACATAACTTGCGTGACTACGTTGGCTTTGTTATTAAACTTTAACAAATTAATTAGTTCAATAGCTTTGTAAGTCAGTAGGTGTAATCAACCCCAGCATTGGTATCAGCTGTTACAGCGCTTAATAAGACAATCAACCAGAAAACAAGTTACCAAGTTAAAATGCCAAGCAAAGCTTGTTTAAACAAATATGGTCAACTTCAATAAGAGCTACTAAGTCAGCTAGTACAAGTTTTAAATTTATAATAAATAAATGTATGTATTTGTATACATCTTTTTTTTTAGCTTTATTAGGTTGTGCTGAACAAAAAAGTTTGCATTGGGCTGAAATTTGTAAACTATAAAAAAAAATTTTAAAGAAAAGTTTGAACTAACCACTTTCACGTGAGCCACTCGATTTTGATATAAATAAATGATAGTTTCCCAGCCAAATAACACCGTGTTACACACATTCTGTCCTATGAACCAAATATACTTTTTTGGAAAGGGGAGAAAAAATAAAAATACACGTGTATCGGCGATTTTCATGTACACGTCAGAATTTTATACAATAATTATTGTAATTTATTTCAAAATCATAAAAGCACAAAAAAAGTGTTGAACGTGTTCTTTTTAATACTCTTTCATTCTAAAGTGTAATACAAAGTAAACGAAACAGTTTCGTTCGGTATGTAAGTAAAAGTATGATAAAAACTACATTGAAAGAAACAATAACAAAGTCGATTTCGTTGAAGTAATTGCTTAACAATTCAGGAGTGCGGGCTCGAGGCACACTCCCTGAAAAAACCTTTAAAAACGATGTATCCTGGTTTAATCGAAACAGCTGTCAGTTTGTCCACCCACTATGCGTGGTTTTAATTTGGCTCTGAAAAAAAATGTAATCGAATTTTTTTGTATTTTTTAATTAAACTACAAAAATAATACAAGAAATTCCTATTTTGACTAATTCTAAACACCTTTAAAACCATTTTTTTTTCCTTTGAAACCGTCCAATTGGATTAATTACTTATTTAAAACTTGTATGAAACACTAAATGCAAAGTAAACGTTTGTTTTGGAATTTTCTTTTTTATAAAGTGCACATTATACAAACAACAGAAAACGATTTGCAACCCACCCCAATATAAATTTATATACATATATGTATATATATATATTAGCTTTGAACTAAAATATTTGTGAAAGGTACTATTTACATACTTGGTAGGAAACAAGTAATTGTGCATTCCAAAAATTCTTCCAAGTAATTAAAAATGTTTTATTCAAAGTCACCATATAAATACTTGATGGTAAGTTTTTATTAGCAGAGAGGAATTGAAATGTGTTAGTGTACTCTAACTACAAATAGATGTTATGAATTAATTAAATATCTTTTGTTTTACATGTATCAATTAAGAACTTTTATTATAGAGAGTGAAAATAAACTCGTTTATGGCAGAAGTTTTGATGTTTGAAATTAATGTAAATACATGCATATGTACATTAGGGTGGGTTAAAAAAAATAGATTATTTATTTATAACGAGTGTTTCTCTAATCGTTAACTAGCTATATCGTTTCACGTTTTGCAAAATTGTATGTCTTTATGGCAAAACCAAGTTTGAGCTAAGACATAGGAGTATGTATGCCGTTAGGTCTTCCGAAGTTCATCGCTACATACTAGTGCCATAAGATCCTGTTTTTATGCTCACCAAACTGCATTCGTCTTTTTTGAAAAATTACTTGTTTTGATATGCAAAAATCTTATAAAATGTCATGTTGAGCTATAAACGAGGAGAAAAGGTTGAGTGATTTACAACAATTAAAAAAGGTCTGAGTTAGTTAATCGAAAGATATTTTTCTGCATTTAAAGTCCCTACTAGAGCTCAAACACTACTTTTACTCTTACTAATACTACTCTGAATTCAAGGTTTAACTTTGGCGAATGGCCCTTAAGGTGCAATAAAAGCATATATGTAATACTTCTATATTGCCAGTAAATATGAGCAGTTCGCCAAACATTACAGTACAGATATACAGTGGGAAAGGGATAAAATATCTCAGTGGCGGCGTTAAAATTTTTAGGTTGAAAGGAAAGTTAAATATTTTTAATTTAGAGTTAATGAACTTTACTTATGTCAAATGCGTTTTTCATGGGAGGACAAAAAGTATAAATACAAGGTGGCGCAAAAGTAAGCTTCCGATGTTCAGCATATCGGTTGTGGCACGTGCAGTGTGTGCTGTTGCAGTGAGTGCTGTTGCACCGTCTTGTTGGAACCACATGTTTTCCAATCCCAATTCATCAAGTTGCGGCAAAAAGAACTCGTTGATCATTGCTCTGTAGCGCTCACCATTCACAGTAACCGTTTGGCCCCGACCGATTATTGGTCAAATAAATAGTCAGCAATATTCCGCGTTCTGGAGCAGTGTAGCGTAACATTGTTTATTAATGTGTATTTCGCATGTGTTTACTGCACAAATGTCAAACCAGAACTGACTTTAGGAGCCAATCGCAAAATTTATAGCATTTTCTGATAGGAGGATTACTTTTGCGCCACCCTGTATATGCAAAATGTATGAATGTGTTAATTTTACAAAATTATGAAAAAAAAATGGTATTTGTTGCATTTAGGATACAACTGCTAAAACTTGTCCAAAAATATCGGGAGAGCTATCAAACGACGCGTTTTGACCTCGGTACCAATAATCCAAAAGCGGATTTTCGCTTTATTGTGAAGCAATAGACATGAATTTATTTAATTTTCAAAATATATGAATTTATTTATTGGTTTTTTATTTTTTTTAAGGATTTACATATGTGAAAACTATAAGCTATATGGCAGCTAACCATGTTTAAATAATAAACACTATGCCATACCTTTTACCATATTTATTCGTCTTTCATTATTTAATCTCTTAAACTGTTTTATAAACACTGCAACTTTTGCTTGAATGGCCCTTTACTACTTTTTTCGAAATGCTACTACAATTGTATAAATGTGTGTTCACATGTATGCACATATGCTAACACAAAAAAAAACTGCGCATGCGCAGAAGTTACATTTGCACTCATAATACTTGACGGAATTCAAACACATTGCGCAGATAGGATAGTAGCAATATAGTAGTATTCCATATATGAATAAAAGTACACATTCATAAGCCTGAATGTGCCTACCACTAGAGTACCACCAAACAATAGATTTAAGACACGAACTTGCTACTCTAATAGGTAACAATAATATTCTTTCTTGCATTGCTGACACTATAACGTTTGAATTGAATCGTAAAACCAAACCAAATTATTTTCAATACTTTATTTTGAGCATCTGTCACGCAACCTAAAACACGTGTTCTATGCACTGTTTTGCTAGAAACAACCGTCTAAGCTCAGAGTAAAGAACGTCTAAATAAATACACAACGCAATTCAGAGGCGTTGGTAAAGAAGCTTTGTAATAGCTGTAACAAATTAAATAAAATTTTTAAAGCAACTAGTCATAATTCTTTAAATAATGAAATGTTTTCAAAAGCAATTTTTAACGCGTGCTAAAAATAAAAAATACCAAGTAAGGCTGAGAGCAAATGATAAGGTTTGCTGAAAAATTCGATAAAGCAAAATACGTAGCTTAATTTGTATACACATATCGTCATAGTCCTGCAAAAAAAAACCCACAAGTCCGTAAGTAGTCAGCATGCATGGATATGACTAGTCACACTCTGATATGCTCGTCGCTTTAGCGCTGCGCCCGTTATATAGAGAAAAATTAAAATTCTGCTTCACAAAAAATTAAAAACGCGTATACTAAAAGCCAATGATTAAGCGCCAAAAGTATCGTCGAACGACCTAATACACCCACAAAAAACCGTCAAAGATCACAGAGACAGCAAAATCTAGACAACAACTAAGAAGATTTAAGAAGAATATCGTTTCATTATTTCGTTGATTTCGTTGAGTTTTCTTCAATTTTTGTCATTGCTGGTGTGTTGTGTTTTGTAACTGTTAGTGTTGTTGTGCTAAAGAAATTTTTTTTGGCATGATGACCGCATCACATTAAATTTAATTAACTTGCTAGCCTTTTGAGCTTTTTTTGTGTTTAAACTTGTTTATTTTAAATTTTTGTCTTTTTTTTTTTTTTTTTTTTGTTGACTACTACAATTTGGGAGCTAAGATTTTCAGTATTTTTTTTGTCACATTGTTAAGGTAAATCGTTCGTGTTTCAAATGTAGTACCTGAGCTGTGCGAGGTTGCTGTGTAGTTTAGTTTGTTCTAAGTACGCATCAGTAAAGATATTCTGGTCTTTTTTCATATGTATACAGGATTTGGTAACAACTTAAGTGGGAATATCGTAAGCTTTGCTTACCGGGTCATGTTACCCTAATGTAGAAAGACCTACCTTCTTAAAAGGTGTTCCTATCGACACCGAAATACGGCAGCAGATTAAAGTTTAGGCCCTCGGCTGAGGTTGAAAAAACAAGTAAAAGCTGACTTGACCTCCGTTGGTGTTTCAGAGTTGTTAACGCTAAAAAGGGTGACTAGCTTGATTTGATACGCAATGACCAAAATCACCTAGGCAGTAACGCTCCCCAATGATGATGAATTCACCATACCTCAGGAGGTCAAACATTCAAGCTCAGTATATACTTTCACTCCCGCCCTTCAATTTTTTATGAGAAAACAATTTCTTTAAAGGTCGTCTTCTTCTTGGGACTGAATAATGATATCAATCAAATATTTTACTATAATATCTTGCACGTTCAAGGTGAATTTAGTTTCGTTTTCAACATTTTTTTATTGGCTACAAGTGTTTCAACTTAAAATGCATTCATTTAAATGTTGTGAAACTCATTGTAAATATCAATAAATAACGAAAACGTTTCAAGTGTTTCATTAACGCGCAAAATTCGCTACAATTTAAGGAATCACAACATTGCACATAACCACTATAGCATTACGATGCATACATACAAATGCATGAGTTTGACATGAATAGTGCGATGTGCATAAAATAATGGTGGCATCATGATGAGTGGTCAATAGCAATGGCAAAGGTAAAAAAACAACAACGGAGCAATAAAAATCAAAGTCTGACAAACAATAAATTAAATGTAGTTAACGTTTTCGGTGGCTTATGCGTTTGTACGTGTGTAAATGAGCCTTTTCTAATGCCATTGTAATGCCTCACCTAACGCAGTCAAGCCGAGCGTTAAGCTAAACAATAGCGCCATTCAATAAGCATAATCGTAAGAACTCAGTAGCATATCTAAAATGCACGTATAATTAGCGCCGTTTGGCGGAAATTACATATAAGCTTGTGGGTATGTATTTATAAGTGCACTGAGTGCTCCTGGGCAATCGCAATAACAAGCCAGCAATTATCAATTATCAATATACAATTATAATTGAGTGCGGTGTTGCCGCTGCAAAATGTCACAAAGTAGGAGCAAAATTGGCTCCAAAGAGAACATAGTCCTTTTTCACATTTTGTCTATAAATATGTATGTGCAAACGATCATTAATATAAAGCTTTCTCAATTTTTTTTAAATATTCATTTTCGAAGTTCACATGAAAAGCAGGTCCATAGCGGGGTGCAAATTTCAAGGTTTTAGGGTAACCACATTTTTACCGATAACTCAGCTATCGATAAATATATCGAAATATAGTAGAGTCTAAATAAAACCTTTGGCCTTTCCCTTTCGTTTGATGCCCATACGTATGGCCTATATACCAAATATGATTAGTATAAAACAAGTATACTCAGAAATAAATAGAATAAAAACTATCAAAAAGTAACGGTTCCTAGGAGGCCCAGAACCCTCAGTCAGACTATCAGATATCTGAATAAAATTGTGTATCAAAGAAAAACCTCTGAACATAAAAATATTCAGCTGTTTAATATTAGCGCTCATATCTCCATAATAATGCGAGGTATTGGAATCACATGGATCTTGTTACCCGTTCTATGCTCCTAAAAATAAGTGCACACAGCTCTTTAGCGATCAGTTTGGTAGTTTAGACGTGAAAGACTCTCAAACATACTCACATACTTACAAAATTTGAGTTTTTTCAGCTGAATGTTCAAATGCAAGATGTTTTAAGCCAGCTGCCAAAATAGCGCTGAAAAAATATTAAGGCTTACTTTAGCCGAACTTGTAGTACTATTCTGCAAATTTCTAACTACAATTTTTTTTAGAACAAACTCATTCATTATTTCATTTCTACTATCAACCACGTTTTGATACTTTTTGACAATCAATCGATTAATATAATATACGCTCTAAAACATGCACAATAAATACAATATTTACAAAAGATTCGACCCACATCGCATTTCAACGCCCTTAAATAACTTTGCCACATGCAGTCTAACCAAAGACTTACTTTTTATCTCATTCACTAGCAAATTCACACATATTCACATTTCGGCTGCTCCAGTTTAAGACCAAAATTAATAGCGCACTCTTGCGCTGATTACGTGTGTTGCATAGCAAAATAGTTCGCTTGAATTATTTCTTTGTTTTTAAATAATAACGAATTGTTAGTTTCCAACTTCATATGTGAACAATTTTTATTTTTGTTTTAACTACTTATATCTTCAGCAAATCAGCGCTCGATTCAAATGCTCCTATTTTGGAAAGCTTCGTATAACAAATCGACACGAATAACGTACGAAATTAAATTAAATAGTCATTTGAAACATATTCTAGAAGCAAACGGCAATTTATAAAACGTTCTTTTTCAAATTACATTAGTTGTTGTTTGAATGTTTCAAAGTACATACATATATAAGTTCTATTTCTAAGAGCATGCAATTTGTTAACAATCAAATTTGTCTCGTGTTGGCCCACAATTTGTGCCACAAAATAGTTGAAAGTAAACACAAATTAGCTGCTGTTTAATGTAATTGTCGTGACTGGCTTAGAATTTTAAATTTGTTTCTAAAGTCAATAAATTGTTTAAAAGCTTTCATATATTATTTAGAAACTTATTTATATATGTATATACTTTAAAAGCGTCATACCAATGTACGTATGTATTTATAATATGTATGAGAAGGGAACTGTTGTGGTCTCTAAGTTTCTATATTTTGCGAAAACAAATAAAATGCAGGGTTGGAGTGGCTGGCTGAGAGAAAAACGCAGATAACCTGAATAATTATAATAAAAATAATAGTTTATCTCTATATACCTCCGAGCTGATTTTGGCCGAGCTTCTCTACCAATTTCGCAGTGTGCTGCTTCTAATTTTGCCTACAAATTGGTGGGGCATACATACATGTTTTATGGGGACTCCGGACGGCATCTCCAAAGGTAGACGAATTTTTTTCTTTTTCATCGCAAAAATACACTCGGAGGTTTACCAGCGTTCGTTCTCCAGCGATAGATCGTCCCACTTATATCATTTATGATGAATTTCATAACAAAACCTATAAAAACGTACATTTTGAGCCCGACGCTCTCAGATTTTGTTGAAATTTTGCATACATTTCATCTACACAAACACAACCGCATTTTTATAAATTGCATAGGTATCGAAATATCTGAAAAATGACAGTAATAGGTGTTTTTAAGCTAAGATCTTTGCACCATTAGAAAGGTGCTTTCGAAAATTTACACTGCAAAAATTTTATATTACACTGAACATTTTTTTGTTAAAAATAAATGTTCAAACTAGGGAAGTACTTCAAGGGCAAGTGGTTTTACAAAAAAAAAAAATTGTTGGTATAAAAAAACAATAACAAAAACCGAGAGCACACGTTAAGGCAGTTGTGCTGATAAAACAGATCTGTCAAAAAATCCATCATGATCACACTACTAACTGTCAAATGGCGGTAGTGGTTGCTGCATATGGTAAAGAAGAACTAGGAGTTTAGATGACATCAAAATTTCAAAATTTCTCTGATGAAGAAGCTTAGCAGCCTCCGAAATGGATCTATAAGAAAAGCTATGACGGTTGTCTCTAAACATTTTTCCTACTCTATTCAATTAAAAAACTTTTTATAATTAGTTAAAAATGATTATTAAAAAAATAAAACAATAATAATTTTCATAAAAATTCAAAAAGTGAAAAATTATTATTCTTGGCCTTCAGCTCGTTTCATGAACAATTGAAAATGTGCAGACCGTAAATCAACAAAAATTGTTGGTATAAAAACAATAACAAAAAAAATTTTTGAGAGATCTACTTAATATTTATAACATATCCAAAAACGCTAAGATCTAATACACCGAGGAGTGTGTGCGAATGCTACTATTTATCATTTGGAAACTATTATGAAGGAAATAACAAAATTTATTTCAAATTCAAATTTTTTTGGCAACGAAAAAAAATATTTCTCATCCATAACAGTTATCAAGCAATGTAAAAAATAAACGTTGACGGTAAACTCTTATCCTCAAAAAATTTAATAAATGTTGACAAACCACTATTAATTGAAAAATAATTTTATTTTTTTTTTCATGGTATGATTATTATTAAGCAGCGTTTTAAATAAATTTTAGAGCTCGAGCAACGTTTTTGTTACAGAAATTTCGAATAACAGTTATTTGTTGTCTCTGGTATTAATATAAAACTCATCATATATAAAGTTCGGATTATATGCAAAATAAAACGCCTAAATATAGGCACTATTAAATTATAAATAAAGTCAGTGGCGAGTATCCGAGTAGGGTGTTTCTTGGCCTTAGCCCGCCCCCCTTAGCATTTCTCTGATGTATTTTCATAAAAGTATAACATAAATGTTGTTGTTGCTTGTAACGCCAAAAGTACTCCACTAATGTTTTGAGAAGTGTTGTCGAAAGCGACAAGCCTTTGCGGGATATGAACCCGGTACGCTCCGGTACTCATGTCAACTCTGCTTCAGTAACTAAGGAAATATGGGTAAAGAGAGGTGAGAGGTATCCTATCCGAAGATCAACCATCCATTCCCACAACAGCCGGTTCTATCGCACCGGAATGACCCGGGTTTTTTCACCCGGCCAAGGGCTGTTATTTCAGTGTAACCCTGTCCAATCTGGGGCAGGGCGAAGCACTGTTAACAACAACAACAACAAGATCAACCATCGAGTTACACGTCATTACCTTTGTGCATATTAGTCGCCTCTTACGACCGGTATGCCTACCTCGGGCATATTCTAAACCCCGAACTCGCAGGCGAGGTATAACATGTACATAAATTAGAAAAATTGCCTTCAATAAATACTATTGAGTGTAAGTTTAATACTGTAACTGATGATAATGAATAATATAATGAACTGAATATTTTGTATAATGTTACAATTATGATACTAAAATAGAGCAAACACTTTTCACAAGAATACATTTTTGTTCAATTTTTTTGCCACCCCCTGGTAAAATTTTAAAAATGCCACTGAAAAAACTTCCAGAACAAACATATTTGTAGGAGCACGATTTTGTATATAAATCGCTTTCCAGAAAACCTTTAAAAATGCCTCTAGCGGTTTGTGCTTATTGCCACAGATATAGAATGTCTTTCGACGGCTGAGTGGAAGATCACCCTATTTTAAAATATTTTTAAAAACCTCCTATCTCAGAATTTCTTTGAGCAACGCCCTAAATCAAAATATTTTCCACAATGAATTTCAAAAACGCTCTATCTAAAAGAAAATTCAATACATTATCAACTCTTATAGGGCGTTTTGGAAGCGTTGTTCTGACCTATGAAGTTCTTCAACAAAATTTTGTGACAGGGAGTTTTTAAAAAAATTCTGAAGTAGGGCGTTTTTCAAAAACATTTTGAAGTAGGGTGATCTTCCAGTAAGTTTTCGAGTTTTGATTTTCTTTCCATATTAGTTTTCTTACAGTAGGAAAAAAATTTTGGAAACAGTCAAACTTATTTACCTTGATGGAGTATGGAACTTCCCAATTCATCTTAAAAGCCTGATTTCTTTCAAAACATTCACCTCAAAAAGCATTAAAAATTACTATAGCTTTTTTACTTGTTACCACATTCTATTACTATAACAGCTCTTGCTATAGCAGCATGTTTTTTAAATCCAAATGAAATCGGTGAGAATATTTGAGCTAAGACATAGGAGTATGTATGCCGTTAGGTCTTCCGAAGTTCATCGCTACATACTAGTGCCATAAGATCCTGTTTTTATGCTTACCAAACTGCATTCGTCTTTTTTGAAAAATTACTTGTTTTGATATGCAAAAATCTTATAAAATGTCATGTTGAGCTATAAACGAGGAGAAAAGGTTGAGTGATTTACAACAATTAAAAAAGGTCTGAGTTAGTTAATCGAAAGATATTTTTCTGTATTTAAAGTCCCTACTAGAGCTCAAACACTACTTTTACTCTTACTAATACTACTCTGAATTCAAGGTTTAACTTTGGCGAATGGCCCTTAAGGTGCAATAAAAGCATATATGTAATGTTTCTATATTGCTAGTAATTATGAGTGAAGTTCGCCAAACATTACAGTACAGATATACAGTGGGAAAGGGATAAAATATCTCAGTGGCGGCGTTAAAATTTTTAGGTTGAAAGGAAATGTAAACATTTGAAGAGCACTGGCGCATGTTCTTCTCCATATAAAATTAACCCTTTAAGTAACACCAAAAAACAAGAACATTTAACTCGATCAACACCACACAGCTTTCGTTCTCCTTTTTCGAATGCCAAATGTAAGTATTGCGCCTATTTAGCCATAAGCGAAAGCAAAGAACTGAAAATATAAGTATTTAGGTCATATTTCAGTTTGGCTGAGCTCATTTGCGAAAAACAAATATTTACTGACACAAATTTTTAATGTCAACTGCAAACCTGTAAAAGATCAAAAAACATTAGCAAGAAAAGAAAACAACACCTACACTTAAACTCAGCAAAGTATAGCCAAGAATCAGTAAGTAAGTAAAAGAAATGAATGCGACAATGCAAACAAATACAAAAAAAAAACAATCAAGTAATATGACGAAAAATACATAAAAATCGAGGATACAAAGATTAAAAATTAAAACAGTTATAATTTTTGAAAATAAAATTTTAACTGCAATAATCAGCGTCCCAAAAGTCACTAATACGAGATGCCGTTAGCTGGCACATGTCGTTGGCAATGACTTGAATGCATTAAATTACATAACTTATGACTCTCGCTAACTACCAAACACCGTTAGTTGGGTTAATGAACTCCAAAAAATTTTATTTCTCTTTTTTTGGTGTGATTTTTATCAGGAGCAAAAAAATTGTTTTTGTTTTCGTTAAAAATAAAAATTATTTGGAAAAATGCAAGAAAAATGTAAGCAAGCGTGGTGCTCGGTTTGGTTTGTGAATGCATAAGGTCCAGTTTGTTCGTTGAGTCTTTTATTGTTGGGCGCGCACGTTCTACGAAAATGCGCACACACACAAAGGCATAATAAATGTAACATTTCTTTCAAAGTATTTATGCTTTGGAATATTGCTCAAAAAGAATTTTTTGCATTGTGCGTGAGCGCATAAACGTTCTTTTATCAAAGTTCTGCATTCTTACGGCATTGTTTCAAGTTAATTTATAAATAGCTTGCTGGCCTATTGTATGAAAGTAAGCTGTGAAATTTCATTCTTGGGGCTAATTTATTTGCAAAATGTATGTGGTTGTATTTACAAATGGCTTGGTTTCAAAGTAATAAATAGTTCGCACCTACGTGATCAGCATGTTGGTACAGCATTTGGAAATGTAATTGCAAATTATTTAGCGCCTAAAAACAGCTCCTTATCATGCAGAGAGTAGAAAAGAAATGCAACTATTTTCTTTTTTACACATTCGTCATTACATTTCAATATTAAAAATATTAGCTTCACATGCAAAAATTCACTAGAAATAGTTTAGAAACATCGAACGAGATCTTTAGGTTTACCTACTTACACTTCGTGTTTTGCGCACGAGTTCGTTTCCTAAGTCTTTCGTTCACTGCAAAACCAAAGGTATCAGAATTGACCTGGTATTCTTATTTGCAATAGTTCTATAAACGAATCGTCATAAATAAGCAACTATTAGTCCGTGCCGGTATGTAATATTACCTCTAAGTTGACATCATTCAAAACGTGTTTGCTGTGCATAACAAGCATAAGCTTGTATAATACCTTATTTATGTCTAATTAAAAATATGCATATTTCATATAAAATCTAGTTCTTCATTTATGAATAAAAGATATTTTATAAAAGTGTTTCACATGTATATGAGATCAAACCAATTATAATTAATTTAAGCAGGCAATAGCTAGAAAAGTAAAAGTAAAATCGATGCATATTCCAATTCGATTGGAAAATGCATAACTTCGATTGATCATCTGTAGTCCCCTCTTATCTTCGCATCTCTAAAGCTCTAGTTTTCTGCCCATATTTCTCTTCTTTTATTTCTTTTTTCAGCACTTTTTTCTTCATCTCTTTATCTTACTCTTCCCCTACCTATTTCTCTTCCAATTAATCTTCCTCGTCATTTTGTTCTCTCTTTTCCCTCTTATCCCCATCTGCCTCTCCCTCTACACCCATCCTCCATCTCTGCTTAATAAATAAATAAGATCTCCCATATAGTCCCATATGGGCATAGTTGGAGATAAGTCAGTTTTATGTAGCATACACATAGGGCTGGAAAGTGCCCCTGCGAGGCGTGCCCTTAGGAGAACAAAGTGGACTTGCCGAACAGAAGTTTTACAGTGATGAAGTTGTATAGGATATATTCAAACAAAAACGAACAGCTCAACCCATTCAAAGGAATCAAATCTGACATTACTCTCGTTCTCTTTTACTACGCACGCCGTATTCATCCCAAGCTAGTACACATTTTCGATGGGTAGTCTTTTCTCTTACAACTAACTGTCTCGTAAGACAGCAGCCTATCTCTTTCAGTCTTTTTCTAGGGTAAACCGTAGTTTCTCGCATGTGGCGGTTCAGTATTTGCGAGTTGCTTCCAATAACTTCATGCGGAGGTTATATAGCGTTATACTTCTTTTAAATTTTTCATCACTTTTATTTATGAGTAAATATATAATATTGCCAAACTAATTTTTATATCAATCTCCCTTTGTCTCTTTCTTTTTATTTTAGGAGCTTTATTGTAATTCAATTTTTTAACCGATAAGACTGAAAAGCTTTAGCTTTCATGAACGGCCACAAAATACTACCCCCACGTAAACGTAGTTCACAACACCAACAAAGTGTCAACAAAATGATTTCGCGACGAGAAATTATTTCACGCTCCCTCGACAATCTGGATATGATACCAAATGTGGAAGAGGAAGAAGACGTTTGGTATAATAAGGAGAAACTATTTAGGGTAAGTTTTTACAAAAAACCCTTCACTTCCTAAGCACTAAATTTCGACCGTCCTTGTTTATGAACATCCATAAATGTGGACAGCGCCAACGAACTTTCACAAAATATGTAACACCTCATGAAGTTACTCGGTTCAACTTTTATTCGATACTAGAAAACCCGGCACGCTCCACTGCGTCTCAGAACTTATATTAGACTGTGTCCGATTATAATTATTATATGTCCGAAACCAGTTGAAACATGGAACCTGATTACATCGCTCATTGCAGCATTCATTAACACCTTTCGTTTGATACCCATATTGTACTAACATATTTTGGGTCACCCTGGTCCACATATTGGTCGATAACTCCGAAACCGATCGAGTTATCAAAATAAGAAATATCTTTAATTTTAACTTAGACGCCTAGTAATGCAAATATGAAAATGAACTCAATTCTATTTAGCAGTTTATGAGTGATACGCGTTCAAACATTTAGACAGACAGAAACAACTTTTAAAAACTGTTGCTTTGTATATATAATATCGTCCATGAATGTTTCTTGAATATCTGCAAAGTCGTTGTCTGTGACCCAACTGAGGAGACTATTTCAGGTACTTTTTCAAGCTTTTGAAGGGCATCCTTGATGTCGAACTGTTCGATTTGAACAACGGGTTATCCCCATCTATCCAGGATCTGGGGATCAGCGTAGTCGAGAGGCTGCTTCAAAGTTCATGGTAAACTCTAATCAATTAGTGCTCTCAAGCCCAAATAACATAGATGCAATACTGTATTAAAGGGAATTTCTTATTGGGTCTGTCACCCTATCTAACTTTACCTATTAACATTTGAAAAATATGTGTTTTAATTTTTTTCTCTTCATCCTTCACAGGATCACATCAACGAAGTGCTCAGCAAATGGGAGCAAATTGATGATGAAATTTGGGCGAAAGTGATAGTATTCGAAAAGAATCGACGAGTAGCCAAAGCATATGCGCGTTCTTCGGTGATTACAATCAATGGTGGGAGGAATGGCTTCGATGGCGTGAGGTGAGTTGTACTCAAAATATAGAAGTTTTGTTGAGGAGTAATTTTCCTTCGTTTCTTGCACATAGAATCGGTTTAAGCGGATTTGAAAATCCCATGCGCGATGCGGACACAAAACTTGCCAAAAAAACTGTGGGTGAAGGTTTTAAAGTTAAAATGGATGACATTGGTAACATATTGATTAAACGTTATGGTAAGAGTAACGTCTTTGTGCACAACACGTCGATGGCCAATGAAGAGACGGTCATCGGAGCAGATATACAACAAATGCCGAATATGGCGCTCACTGCAGGCACATCGGCCAAGGTAAGTTTACCGCAATACAGATTCAAATTTTTATTATGGATAAATTTCGTATCCAAGAATATTTGAAAAAAACATATATAGTTGCGCCTTAACGCATACATGTGCTTAAACATCTCTCAGTCAGACTTGCCAGATGTGTATGAATTTTTTGAGTTGAAATTTAACAGAAGCTTAAATTGGAATGCAGCGGTAGTTCATATAAAATTTCAATTTAATTTCCACTCTCCTTACCTCTTTTCAGCTCTTTGACATGCGTAAATATACGACTAATATAAATCGTGAATTTTCACGTTCCTATCCGGAGAGTAGGCGTTTGGAACGGCAATGCTTGTCGGCCATATCATTAGTCAAATCTAACAATAATCTAATCAATAACCCGCTTTGGATTCTGGTCATAAATATAGTCGCTATTGATATGTTAAAGAATCGTTTACAAACATTACCCAAATCGGTGGATGCTATGGGTATGCGTGTGCCTACGGCGGGAAGTGAAGATCCATATTCAACTATTGAAAGTCAAGTGGGTTTAATTTATCCAACACCTGCCGCTTCGGATGATTCGAATAATTCAAATAATTCGTCGAACAACTCAAGTCAATCGAGCAAAGGACGACGTAGTGCCTTCAATGCGGGATTCCTCGAGGAAAGTCCATATGTGCCAAAGGTAATTTTGAAAATACTTTGTATTGAATTTTTAACAGTGTTACCTAGTATCGAGCCAGTGCAGTGCCCGGAATCGGCAGTTATAAGGGAAACCTTTTGATGTCTTAACTCTAGAAACTTTAGATCAGTTAAGACTTCTGAAATTCAAGCAGTGATAACTGCTCTTTAAGTCAACATTTAATACTTCATAGAAGGAAGGATCAAACTAGTCTAGCCATGCAGTCAAGCGCTGCTTCGGGTATCACTTCGCTGAGAAATCAAATATTATGGAGCAGAAGGATCAACATTCGGGATGTCTACGTATTTTGTCTAAAATAGCTATAGGGACGTTGAAGATAGAGAAATTGTTGAACGTTGTCTGAACCAACGCCTTGACCTGGTTAAATCATGTATTAAATATTAATATACAGGCACCTCATTGCATGATAAGCAGAGCAGGATTTGATTGAAGCAAAAACAATTCTACGTTGGACCGAAGGTGACTGAGCTTTCTTAATATCTAAATGAGAAAGGCCTGGAGCTCATATTTGCTGTGTCACAATGCACTAGCCGGACTAAGGGTTGCTCTCTACTTCGGTGAAAGGCAATCAACCTAACAAAAATAACTGCAAAATGAATATATCCTAACGGAAGTGCTATGAAACTGACAGTCTCAATAGGATTGAAATGTAACGAGTTTGATTTGCGCAAAGGCTTTGTTCGGTAGAGCACTTAAGGGTATGATTTGTGCCGTGAGGGGACACAGTACTCACCGGACATAAATTTCGTATGTCAATATTTAATTTGGATAAGCAAGAGCTCAACCTAAAGGAAAAAAATTTCAATAATAATAAGTGATTCACACTAAAGGACTTTTGAATGAGACGTCATTCTCGACGTGGAAAGTGAAACGGTTGCTCGTCACGATAGGCGAATATAGGAAATCGATTTGAAGCCTCCAAATTTAGTTAGACAAGAACTTACATATGTATATATTCTACGACTCCTCCTTGCCCACATGACCTTAACGTTTTATATTATTCGGTCCGGTATCATAACCCTTAGACTTAGAAGAATAAGTTAATAGCTTTTCCTCAAAATTTTATTTTTTAACTTCTTTTCCATTTTCCTTTACAGCCCGATTATGAAATCTATAATCAAACAGTGCCAATGATTTCGCCTCAACAAAAGCTCAAATCTGAACAACGTAAAAAACAGGATGATCCTTACTACTGCGGTCTATTAGCACGTATACCGAATTTCATTAAAACATCCAAGAAGTCTACAACCAAGAAAGAATCGAAAATTTCACGTAAAATTTCTGCTTCGCAACAACAAATCATCGAGCCGCAACCTGCACAGCCGTTACCCATTGCGACATTCCATCAGTTTGCGGCACATCAGCCAGTCTATTATCCATATAAATTTCTAAATGCGCGACATCATCGACTCTCTCAATCGCAGTTGTCATTGTGGGATGCGCGCAGTCTGATTAGCGCACACGAATGAAATAAAACATGGAGGGGCAATATTAGTGTTATGTTAGATGGATATGTCGATAAACTTTTTTTTTTTGTTCATTAAGATATAGATATGTGATTGCTATTTTAAATGTATTTAGACCGAAATAGGTCGGTAGTCAGCAAAATTCAACATTTATTTTGTTATTTAAAAAAAAAATATAATTATCACTTCGACTTACTGGTAAGAAAAATATGGAAAAATCTAATAATTTCAAAATTTTACATTAACTTTAGAGAATGGATTTACTTATATCAATCGAAATTGCTCTAGTAAACAATTTCACGCAATTTGGCCTTGTGCTAATCGGAAATATTTTACTCAGAGGAAAAATGAGGTGACAAATTTTCTATGGTGGAAAAATATTTTTCATTTCGCTGTGCCAAATGAAATGGTAAATTTTGACAGTTGTAAATTTTAACATCTGAAAAAATTACGTGCGAAAGCAAATAGTCTGTGAATAAATTTTAAATGTACTTTTTTTTTGCCATTATATTTCGTATTTTTTGCGTTAAATTATATTTTATCGTTTAATAACGTGTTGGCATGTAAATTCATTTGAAATAATATAATTGGCAATACCGAATGCATATATGTGTACACATTCGTAGTTGTCAAAATTTTACCTCACCGCGATAAATGTCAGAATTTTCTTTCGCTCTGTCAATATTTACAATTTTCAACCGATTGGCACAGGGCCTTTATTGGAATTTACTAATTTGGTCCAATTACCATATTAAGACTTATTCATGTTCGTTCTGAATACCCCTAAGTAGATTAAAGCTCAAGTTATTGGTGCGTTGTCGGTAACCTTATAAAACAGCTGATTCGACCAACCTTAAGAGAAACAATGCAATCGATTATTGGTGCTGTATCGTAATTCCTTATCCGTAAAGTAACCTTACCGACTAATTGCATGTTGGTTTTTCCTTACGTTAACGATACGACTACAGCGATTCGACAAACGCACCAATAACTTCAGCTTAAATTGAAAGAGACAAAGCTGCAATGTAATGGGACGGTTACCGAGTTGACTAAGTTTGGACAACACGCTTTATATAGCCGTTCTTCTGAATTAATTCATTCTGGCTGCAGTTTAATTTTGCCAATTTTTTTTAAATTTGCTCTATTGTATTAATAAATTACAAAAGGCTTTTGTTGAGCGCAGTAATTCCTACAAAGTTTGAGCTAAAAATACAATTTTCTTTAAAAAAAAATGGCAATGGGTTGCTGTGTTTGAACAAAATCAGCAACACCAAAAGGGAATTGGCCGATAATAGCAGCACCGAGTTGCTCTGTTTGCACAAGGACATATAGTTGATTTGAGTTATTGGGACGTATTTTACACCATGTTTAGGTAAATTATCAAATAAAGTTTTCGCTAAAAATATTTTTAAAAATCCAAAAGCGACTTTGGTTCTATTTTGTTTTTAAAAATATATATGCACAAGTATTTTTTGTTTATCTATGCATAAAGTGTAAGATTCTGATTGTCAATAACTTCAGTACGCAATTTGGGATTTAAAAATTAATTTAAATGTATCGCAAGGACAAGCTAAGCTTGGAAAGTTTGTTGCAAACGTTGGAAAAGTTTTAATATTAGAATTTATTTTTAAGAATTCATTAATTTATATAAAATGGGATAAAACAAAAATTTGTCTAAAAAATTTCTAGAGTATAGATCCTTAAGCTTGATATCCTATTCTCGAGAGAAACAAGAAGTTCACATAAAGTTGCTCAAGAAAAGTCTTCCTGTGTAAAGTTTTCATAAATTTCACATTTCTTAATGAAATTCCATAAATCTGCTACATCTGAATGATGATTGTCTTGAGAACAGAATATTAAACTTAATAACAAACTGCAATATTTAGATATTACAAATTTCTTATTTATATGTATTTAATATATGAAATATGTTTGTGTAATTGTAATACTATATGATATTGCCATAATATGTTTTTTCTTTTTTGTAACTTTTTAGAAAATTTTTGCATTTTTTTTTTTTTATTCTTAAATCAAGACTGAAATATGTCCTAGAAATATTTACACAACGAAAAAAGTTGTACAAAAGGCAAAATTATTCTTTTTTATCACAAAATTATACTACTCATAAATCTGTGGCAATAAGGCAAAACTACTAAAGTATTTTGTTTGAATTTTTCAGTATAGCGCTTTGAAAGTTGAAATTGTAATGTTTAAGCACAAGCCGTGCAATTTTTTGTGACAAAAGATCCTAACACAGATAACACAACGATGGTACTATTTCGTTTTCGACCAAACTTGAGTTTAGTAGTTTGTGCTTATTGCTACAGAAACAATGTTAAAAACAAATTCATTAAAAGTGTACTTGTGTTTTCATCCATAAGTACTTAAGTGAGTTGGCTCAAGTGTTTGGTATGCCATCTTAGTATTAGCCTTGAGTAACATTCTAAATATAAATACTCGAAATTACTTCCATGTTTCAGCGCTCAATTTTCACTCAATATAAGTTTTTTTGTAAATATTACCTATTCTCTTACAAATCTAAGTTTTCTTTTAGTTTATTAAGAAATAGTCGCTAAAGTTTTTAAAACTTATTACTCTGATCAAATTAGATTTTTATTTACATAATTGCATACCTACATAAATCTATATTATAACTTTTAATAAAAACAATTTCGGAAATTAAAATATGTATTTATTATTTACTAGTTTTATTTACACAGCATTTCTATCTTGCTTTTTTATCCCTGCCTGGCAGCTGTTGGATGAGTGACAACTCAGCTGATGCTCAGGTTTTAAGTAATGAGGCATCAGAACTGTGATCAAATAAATGTATGTGTTGATGCGCATCAGGATTATCCGGTAGGAGTTGAACTTGGTAGGAGGTTTTTTACTCCGGAAATAGTTCCCACAACAGTCTGATCTAAACTCCAGTGCGATCTGTATTTATATCCAACTCTACCTTGGCTTCACAAGAACAGCATAGTGTGAACTACACCCTGTAAAACTTACACATTTCCTGGTGCCTATTTGTCGTCAAAAGTTTGCGAAAAGTATTCTATGAACAACGACTTATATAGCGTTATTAGCCTTGAATGTTCTTTTGCATCTTTGCATAACGCAATCCTGGTATGTCTTTTAAATTCCAATGGATATGCAACATAGGGTCAACCGGTTGTTTGTGTCGCTTCAATCAGTCGAATGAGAGCGCGGATTGGATTCACGGCCTCTCCGACCATCTCAGTCACTATTATATATGTCATGTCTAATCTTACCTCCATATTCATAATATAATTCAAAATTTGTATGAAAATGTCATTTAAAAAAGCTGCATAAAAAAATTTTATTTTTTATGAATATGGGGGTAAAAGTGTATTTATTTTGTTAGTTGTACTTTTGTTATATTTTATATATTTATAATAGTATGTTTTATATACTCAATTAGTCGACCGCTTTGTTGTTGTGGTAACGACAAAAACACTCCCCGAAGGTTTTGGGGAGTGTTGCCGAATTGACAGTCCTTGGCCGGATTTGAACCCGGTACGCTCCGGTACTCCCTTGTGGTACTGCCCGACGGTCGTGGTAGCGATTTATGACCAGTGAAACCTTCAAGGTCATGTCACCCCTCCTTCCATAGGGAAAGATATATGGGTAATGAGTGGTGAGAGGCATCATATCCGTAGATCAACCATCGAGTTGCACGTCATTACCTTTGTGCATATTAGTCGCCTCTTACGACCGGTATGGTATATTCTAAACCCCTAACCCGCAGGGGTTAGTGTCGACCGCTTTGTGTTAGTGTCGACTAAAATAAATAAATAAATTTATTAAGATAATATCATCTACAAACGATTAGAATCCGTGAACAATATTACCATTAATTTGCAACCCTGTGTCTTTGGACTGTGGACATTGCTGCGTTATGTTTTCCAAACACTTCCATACAACCAGATACAACTGATTGACAGCATACGATCCACATTCCTCTCACGCCAGGTTGTCATTTTCAAAATTTGTCAAGCAATTCAGTACTGGTGCATTTAAAATTGCAATAATTGATAAAGTAGTATCAAATTGTTTATTTTAGTCACATTAACTGAATAGGTTAGCGCATAATCTTTATGAAGTAAACAACAAAAAAATGGATAAATTTGTGACGCGAACGAAAACATGGCAAACAATAACCTACACAAGTACAATACAAAAATCCAAAAAAGATTTGCAGACAAAAAATATTAGTAAAAGGAAGCCATTACGGGAAAGCCAAATACAACAAACAGTATCTACAACAGAGATTAACTCTTCTCTCTCGAACAACAAGCGGCGATTAAGTATACGCGATGAACATTTATTAAAAATATTTACTAGCAAACCTGACCAACCGCTAATGCCGACGATGAACGAAGACAGTGGTCTCAGCAGTTCCTCGCAAGGATCACTGGAAAGTTTCAATGATATACAACATGCGGTGGCAGTTGAGCACAATCAAACGTTGGGAGGAGGAGTCAACTCGTGTAAGAATGTTTTTAATTTTTATTGAATACCTTATAAACATGGAATTTGCTTTCAATAACTTCAAACGAAAATAGAGAATGGTTTTTCAGAAAAAAAAAATTTCTTTATTATACTTTTCAAACAAAAAAACAAAAAGCAGCCGTATCCAAATTTTCATGTGTACTAAATTATTTATTATAAATGGTGAGTGTGTCGTGATCGTGCCATATCGGGCATGTGAGGCCCACTAATTGGTAACACTGCGAAATTTTCGCGCTGTCATTTTTTTGACGTAGCGCTGATAACAGAAAATTAAAGACAAAAGCAATAGTAAAAATATATTCTAAAGTTCCTGCGTTTTTTTGATCTCATTGAATTTACCTTTTAAGAAGTTTAATATTTATCTATAACTTTATATATATTCCAATCCCTATGTGTACTCGTCTGCATCAAAATGATGGATACGCTTATCATTTGACACTGGACAAAAATGATATATAGGCAAATTGAGCGACTATGTGAACAACACCGATAGTACGCGTTCACAGCAAAAGCTCTTGGTTTCCCAAACGCCACCACCAGTATCATTCAATGAGGTGCTTATTGAAAATAACCAAACACCTATCAACCCTGTATTAACAACCGCCTCCAATAATACAGGAATCACAACTATCACCTTTAATAGCCCTCAAATAACCCAGCTGATTAATAACAACGTCAACGAACTGTTTTCTAACAAAGAACATACTACACCTATTGCAATTAAACAAAATCTACAAATGGCGCGTATACAAAGCGATATGAATAGCCCGTCAGCCACATTGCGCGTACGTGCTATACGAGCTTTAAAGTAAGTAGTTTCTTTATTATATGCTTTTCTTTTTATTAATACTAATATATATATTTTTTCAACCCTATTTAGAAATCCTACAAATGCTGTTTATTCCAATTTTGATATACCTCATGAAGAGCAAGATATTATTACCTTAGAAGAACGCCAAGCGCCACCACCTCCGTCCATTGAGGAACTAATGCGCGATGTAATTGTATATGTGGAAGTGCGCACCGGCGAAGACAATCGCTCTGAAGGCGTGAAGAAAGTGATATCACAACTTGGAGCACGCGTGAATGATAAATTGCTTCGGTAATATATTTATATCCTTTAACTTTAATCATATAATCGGATCATGTAACACCTATCAAAACACCTTCATCAGCCAGAGATAAAAAGTTGGTTCACGGACAATTTGAATGGTCATTATCTTTAGTCGTGTTTCGAGGATAAATAATCAAACCCCATTAAAATATATTTAACATTTGCTTATAGAAGCATTCTGAAAAAACAGGCAGACTTCAGGTGATTTCCGTTCGTTTGATATCGTCGTAATAATCCTTGTAGTTACATGCTTTAGACATAAAACCCTCAAAAATGTACTTGTCCGGTTTTTGTTGTAACCATCAAAATAAGACCGGTTAATTTATATATTTGTTGTGGGAAGAGATGTGCTAATTAGTAGATACATCTCGATTTGACCAGTTAAATGGACAGAAACTGCCGTGATGTCTTGAGGTAACTTCGGTGTTATGAATTAGAATAGCCTTATATCGACAGTTCGTTTATGTAAACCCATAATTTCAGAGCAGTCTTAATAATGACCTAAATTTTGTTGTTGTAACTGCAAAAAACAAGCGCAATGCCTTTGCTGTAGCTAGGCCATTTGTAAAATCAGTTATTGTCCTCCCCAAAAATTTTCGCGACAAGACCTGTAAAAGGTATAGATTTAATAGTATTTTATATTCACTTGCGGAGTATTCAACATAATTATAATAAACAATGAAATTCGTTTTAGTTCTTATTTTTTGTACTAATATTTTAATTTTATATTAATTAAATTCATTTTAATGTTTTACAGTGGTACAACACATGTGATATTTAAAGACGGTCTGTTATCTAGTTACAAGAAAGCTAAAAACTGGAATATACCCGTGGTATCAATACTATGGGTTGAAGCTTGCAAAAATAAGCGAATGATTTGTGATCCAAAAGAATATCCCATATCGAATATTGATCGCTATGAAAATCCCGAGTTATATGATAAAATGAAGGTAAGTGAATGAATGTGAATTTTGCGAAAAACTTAAATGTATAACTGATATTAATTTCTTTCTATTGTTACTTGTAAACATATTTCACCACGTGTTAAGTACCCATTTAACTTTTTTTAAACTGGTTAGTGTGTTTAATTAATTAATTGCATTCCCAAGCAAATATGACGAAATAGATATGCAAATTAGTTGAATACTGAATATATCATAAGACAGTCATTCACATCGATTAAATTATTTTTGTATTGGTAATTAATTGCAAAACAGTTATAGATGTGTTAATAGTTAAGAACTAAGGGAACACGTGTCAGAAACATTAGAAACGTGATCTGTTTTACACAATGTAGAAAACTTCAAGATTTACAATGACTACTAACTGCACTATGTAACAAAAACTTTATGCTGATATTGACAGTGCTTTGTAAGAAATTAATCAGTTACCATGTGTTTCAAACCAGCCTCTAATTTTTTGACAAAGTCGATGTGGATTTTAACCACCTCTTACGACAGGCTTACCTACGTCGGGTATATTTTAAGCCCCTTATTTCACGGTCATCCAACCTCCTCTTCCGCAAGGAACTTGTGTTGACGACATTATGTGCAAATTTATCTCAAATAAAATGGAGAATATTGCTAAAGAAAATAATACTTTTGAAAAACTTTGTTGTTTGTGAGGTTATCAAAATAGGGTTTACAATAATTTCGAAATATATAAGACAAATGTGATCTTCAAGCTACACCTAGTTTTGGACCATTCAAAAAAAACTTAACTGGATTTCAATCACTTTTGAGTCAACGCCGTTTTGATATGAAAAAAAAAGAATGTCTTATTTTTGAAGAAGACAAACCGTATTGATTTTTACGTATTATTTAGTCTTAACCAAAAAAAATTTAAATATTACAATTTTCGTGCACCTTTTTATATGCTTAGATGTATTGGTAAATAATTAACGTTTAAAATAGTATTTGATATTATATAGTAGATTCCATTAACTGAAGAATAATAATTAGTTTATCTCAAAAGATTTGAAAGGCATTTTTGGAAAAAAATAAATTTTGTTGCATAGTGTAATCTGTGTGCATTAATAATTCTTTTTAAGTCACTGATTAGTTTCATAATTATAATATCCTAATTGTATTCATACAACGGGGAAACTGGTATCTTAATTCAACAGAAAATAGGTTTAAGATAAATTCTCAAACCCAGAAGGAAATTTTCATTTTTTAACGAACGGAAGATATTCGTTTTTTATTGTAATAAACCCAATAGTGAAGTCACTAACTTTTATGATAACCCTCTTCAAAACCTCCATTCATAATCACATAATAATAATAAGATAAGAATAGGGCATCGACGGGAGTTGAGGCTAGCCTCTTTTCGCATTTGTGGTGAGCTACTTTCAATTTTTTCTCTGCAAATTGACGGAACCTACATATTTTATGATCGGAGGCATACATGTTAAAGTATACAATTACATTGCGATTTCCGCCCAGGCCAATGCGTCTAATAACTAAACGATGAGTAACAGGCTAAACTCGTACCTATCCAACCTGAAACCTGACATCCCAAATGTCTGCCCGGCATGCGGCGTGTCTCCCCATGACACGAACCATCTATTCATTTGCTCAGCTGAGCCGACTCTTTCACTTTGGTCAACCCTATTGAAAGCGCGATGTTTCTGTGACTTCCGTTAGAACAGCTTGATGACAATGCTAGGTAAGGAAAATTATTATCATATTAGGGCATCTCTCTTTCTTTTTACTGACCGGTAACAGTGGTCCCATATTTTAAGGTAAAATTATGAATTGGTCCCAAATTTCATTAAATTACATCTTGCAACACTATTGTATACACAAACCTCTTAGAAATAAATATTTATAAAATCTTTACAGAAAAAATGTTATCTTTTAGAAACAAATCTGAAATAAGCACTTAATGAAATGTGAGATTGAGTAAATTTGAAGAGGATGTAAATCATAACGTCGGACGAGGGATTAAAAGATGAGTACATGCTTAACCCGAACAAATATACATGATGAAAAGCCTTAGTGATAAAGCTAAACCTCAGGCAAAATGGCCAATAAAAAATATGTGTAGATCAATGCCAGCCAGAATGAGCACATTGTGCGATTTGCCTTCATGTGGGCACGCTTTTGCTTTCGCTTATAAACGTTTGTCACATACTGATAAATTTTTTTTTAATTGAGTTGCAAAAACGCAAGTGGAAGAAGCGATTGTCAATACGATTTTAGAGATGGGTTTTAGTCACCTAATGCATGTGACGATTCGGCTTCTGTGGAACTCTATGTTAATGACTACAGAGTTAGGGTATATTTCACGGTTGACGTTGCTATGTCTTTATTCCGCTATATTCAAAAAAAGTTCTCCACTTAAAAATAATCACTTCAAAATAATATTAACAAATATTTGAGATTATTCTATTTTTTACCAAACTGCCACGGTTATGCGATGCTTCGTCACGCACCAGAAAAACGCAGTATACAGTACACCAACATGCTCTATATTTCAAAATAGACCTCCAGCATTACATCGGCACAGAAACCATTCAATTCAATGTAGTAATTATAACATCAGAAAAAACTACTATTAATATTAGATTAAATTTTAAATCGTTATCAAAGTTGTGCGTTTTCGATAGTTTGGCACAAAGTGATCTCTAAATGCCCCCATCCGGTGATCTTTACGATTGCCCTGTTTTGTCGGCATTCGCCTGCTTCTTCAAGGTGTAGATGTGGTCCTGTTTTGAAAGAGTCAACATTTGGTCGTCTCGGACATACGATCTTTACAAAAATAAACAACTGAAATTGAAATGAAGAATATATTCTGTCAAAGTACAAATGTTAGAATAGTACTCAAATAAACAGTAGGGACAAGAACACTGCATATTTAGTCAGAAATTATTAACGTGAACATAAGTAACTATCGCTGTGGCTGGCTCAGATCTAGATTAAGGCGAAAGCCATTTAAATGATATTTTCCGACGTAGTTTTTCAATTTCATATTTTTTGTTTACCTTTTTTTGTCAGAGATACTCAATTGCACGACGCCAGAGCTAGCAGCTTTAACAGAAATGTGTCCCTTTTATCACAAATTATCTTTAGACATTTAAAATTTATCAACTTTTAATTAAGTTATCTTTCAACTTAGATTGTTATTGTTGTTAATTTGCGGTAGTCGCATATATTGTTAACTGTACATACTTTGATTGATTACGTTATTTGGTTGAGCTACCGTTGGGGTTGGGCTGCTGCTGTTTACAGTAGTATTTCATTATGTACAGCGGTTTTATACAACTTACGCACAAATAAATATTTTAAAAGAATTACCCCAACCTACTTCGTTAGGAGTCTCAACACTCGCTGTCGAAAAGATGACAACGTGTTTCTATAGATGAAGGTGTTTGATGATGAAGGTGTTTCTATAGGAGTACATAAATGGACGTTTTCGGAGTCAAATCACTCCTTAGGTCTTTCTCCTGGAGCATTCTGGGTTTGTTTTTATTTGACTTTATGTCCAACATCTGAGCGTACTTGTGTTCTCACCACTGTATTCCGGCCGATACAAAAGAGTTTCACGCTGTGAAAAGGGGTTTAAAATTTTAGTGGAATACATCAAGCAATATTTCGTTAAAAAGTGAATTCAATTCCATTCAGCGGTCTGACAGCCCGACAAAATTTCTAAAAACTGTTTACAATTTCATTAAAAGTTAAGATAAATGAGTTTTAGATTAAATTTGTGAGTCTTCATTCCCTTCTGAACTCCATTTCCCCATCCTACTTTAACCGTTCCGTAATTGTTTGGGTAGGATATCACCTTCACTCTTTAAAAATGCATTGTTGTTTTAATTATTGTAGTTTTTTTTTATTAAATTACTCCTTTCTATATTTTTTGGATTTTTTTGCGCATTAAAACAATTAAAATACTTAAAAGCTAATTAAGTTTTATTGCTGCTTTCGAGAAACACTTAAAACCATGTAATAAAACAAAAACATTCACTTAAGAATAATGCCATAAAATACGAGAAGTTTTTATATTCCCAACATATTATGCCAAACAAATAAAAGATTTCTCAAATCAAATGCAAATGAGTCGTACCGTCAAATTGCTGGAAGCGAACGCCATGCCGATTTGAATGAATTTTGGTCGCAACTTATTATATCTCTGCCAAAAGGGAAACGAATTTAAAAAAGTGTAAAAGGCAAAGTTTATTATTTTTTATTTTCAAGCATTCGAAATTTTGGCAAAATTTGTTAATTGTTTGTTTCAATATTATACCGACGGCTTAGTGGAAGTCTTCTTATCTCTGACTTTGTGCGAGTGTCTTAGACTTTTCGATTAGGTCGATTGTATTTTATTTTGGTATTGTTGAACAAAAACTGCAGCACTAGCTTGTCCATTCGTCCACTTCATTTGAAATTTTTAAATCACTTCTACACGACAACTACTGAGAAATGGCTGTAAAAATGTTTAAATCGAAATTTTTTAATTTGACATACAGTGACCCACATAGTTTTCAGGCTTATTTTAATACATATTTAAATATTTAGGTAATACTCAGTTGCATGTCCTAAGGACACAAGTTTTTTAAAAATTAAAAAAGGAATTGTCTCACAACATTAATATTAGGACAAAATTGAGTATTTCTGAATTTCAAGCAATAGCTTGGCAGCAAAGCCAAATACTAACTTCAGTGAAAGTCAAATATTACCTCATACATTACTGGTTTACTTAGATTGAGAGCCAAAACTTGTATGTTCACCTCAAATCTCTCAAAAAAATTAATTTTTCAAATATATACCTTCACTGTTATTTTTGATGACAGATTTTTAGTTTCCATAAAATTTGTACTTATTAACACAAAAGATTTTTAGTTAAAACTTCATTTAGAATGCGCATATTTTCAAAAAATTATTTTTCGGCCAGCCGTATGGACATAAATTTGTTTACATGGTTACAGTGGCGGCCAACTAATTATGTATGCTTGTAGAAACGCGATTACTTTTTCTATTTAAATAATTTAGGTTAAAAAAAATTAAACTTAAGTTATGTTCTTTGGGTGAAATTGGGCAAAATTAATAGTGAAAAAATTATTTAACTTTTTCTCACAAATTATAATTTTTGCCTTCTGCTGCTAACTAAATTTTTCGTTCGATTTTTGTAAGTTTTTTATATTTATATTTCTTAATTTATTACCGATTTGTCGTTAAGTAAAGCTATATAGTATACAGCCTAATTAAATCATGTTTAATGCCATTTCCCTACATTTAAAACTAATTTGCAAATTTTTTCAGATAACGAAACGATAGAAACGGTAGTGTTGTAGTAATTGTTAAATTTTTGCTCTACATAAATGTTAATTTAACTTCATGATAGCAAAGGCATTAGGTAGAACTTCTCCGGTTTATAAAAAGTTAACCGTCACTGTATTAAATCCATATAAGGTCAAGTATCCAATGCCAATAACATTTATATACACATTGACATCATAGTTAAACGTTTAAAAATCTACATAAAAATTTTACACTTTAGTCACTTTAAAAAAAATAGTTTATATTCATACAAATGTATATATATAAATATAAGGTGGCTTGAGTTGAAACGATGGTTTGTATCTAGCTACTTGCATTCTGCAGTATTTTCAACCTGTTGTTATTGTTTTTATTGTTAATTACAACAATAAAGCATAACAATATATAACTTCGGCAGTTATTTTTGTTTTTGTTAGTATTGTAACATCAAGATAGGGTCACTTCAAGGCACATCATTATAAGGAAACCAGCTACCGTGCCCCAAGTTGATATCGTACCATTACCACTTGCATGCGCTTCCGGTAATATATCATCAGCAACAATATAAATCATAGCACCGGCAGCAAACGAAAGTGCATATGGTAATATGAGATTAGCGAATGTGACAGCCACAGCGCCCAATATGCCAAAGATCGGTTCTACCATACCAGATAATTGGCCATACCATAAAGCGCGTCGCACACTAAAACCCGCCGCATGTAATGGCAAACTAACAGCTAACCCTTCTGGAAAATTTTGTATACCAATACCAATGGCAAGATTTCGCGCTGCTTCAAATGTCGATGATTCAGTGCTGCCTATAGCACCAAAACTTACGCCTACTGCGAGACCTTCAGGTATATTATGTACTGTTATTGCTACCACCAACAGCATAATACGTTTCCATTGTGCTACAGCATTCTCAATATCACGTTGATCTCCAGCTGTTGTTGTGGTTGTATAGACACGTTGTGCTTCAATTTCGTTGGTGCTACTCTTTTTGCGTCTTCGTGGTTCCACATTACCATGTTGTGTGCTCAAGCAATCGGAGAAGCTATCCATGCTCTTTGTCACTTTACGTTCGAGTACACCTTGATTTTGATTTTCGCTATTACGACGTATGTCATCGATAGCTATATCTGCCTTATCCTTGTTCGTTTGTGTCATAGATATCATCATGTGTGTGCTGTTAAGTCCGAGATACGACATCAGTTGATCACAACCATAAACAAAAATAGCGCCCAGAAGAAATCCACCTGCCACAGGCAAAAAGGAATAAACACCATATAAATGTGAACTTTCAGCCATTTCAATTGCGGGATTTAGTAGTGACCAAAATGAGGCAGCTATCATAACACCAGCCGCAAAACCCAAAGCAGCATCGAGTGACTTCCTTTGATTACCCCGCACAAATATAACGCAAGCTGCGCCAACGGCTGTTAGACCCCACGTGAAAAGTGTGCCCAGAAGGGCCTGCATAACTGGGCCATAACCAGCAATCATTGTGAATGCTTATTGATAGTTAAAGTAATTGGCGGCCTCCGCTGTTCACGTCACTCCAACGTCATCAAATGTGGAAACAAAACTAAATGTACCGCTTGGCTTGTTCTAAGCTTGAGCTTTACTTTTCGGTCTGACCAACGCTGCTGTTGTTTTCCTACTGATTGCTTATCTGTAAAATGGAAAATAGTAAAATAATGTTTAACACAAAGCTGTCAGTCGCACTTTTACTTTATTTAGAATTGCATGCTTAGCAAAAATTTATAATTAACCAGAATAAATAACTACATATTTAAAATTGAAAGTTAGAATAGAACTTCCACACTTTAATGTTTACCTTGCTTGATTTATATTGGTTTCGCAAATGCCACGTTCCAAACGCTGGGTTATTATAGCCTTCAAAAGTATATGCAACCGCAGCAATAGCTTAGGGAAATCACCAAATTGTCTTCGCACTTTTTATTAAGTTTTAATAATTATCGTATTCAGATTTAGATCTGTAGCTAATTTTGTTTTGTGTCTTTTCCGCCTGCTTTGCTATCTGCGAAATCAATTAACTCATATCGTTTTCAATATAAACAAAGAATACGGAATTGAATATCTGTAATGTTTTGCTGCTGTGCGTTTCCCCGTTCAATTTATTACTCACTCCAACTTCTTCAAGCTACAGCAATTGAATACAAAAAATGTTGAGAGCGGGCTGACAGTTGTCAATTTTCAGAAAGAGTCAATTCTTGTGCTCTTGCCGCTTTTTATCTACTCTTGCTTCTACTGCGTTCAATTATGAATGGTGGCGGCAGCAGATGATGTGGACGTAAGCGCCGACACATGGTTGTTTTGAAAAAGGCATACGTAGATACACATCTGATGGATACATAGAAACTACCTGCAAAGTCACGAAATGTAGTCAACTTAAATGTCAATATTAAAGTTAAATTTTCGTCAACATTTCTAAACAACCTTGCCATATTAATAATATGGATATTAGAAAATTTGTAAATTTTCTTTGGGATTTTAGTAGGCTACCTAATTATTTTCAAAAGTAAACAGTAAATCGTACGGAGAAAATCCTTGCCGAAAAAGAAAGGCCGAGAACAGTTTGCTAACTGTATTGGTTTAACCCATAAAACGTATATCCTTAAATTCGGAACTCAATGCGAATTCACTTGCATTCTTCTATCAAAATAAAAAATATCCTATGCAATCTGACAGGAAAAGCTGCGAAAGGAAAAACAGCACACGTGAAGTATGTGTGTGTATACAGTAACGCATTCGCCCTACTATATCACCTGTTGGAACCATAGTCCAACTAACAGGTCGCAGCAGCTCGAAAAACATACCGACACACACATTTTCCATGCATTTTGTTTATGTTATTCATTGGTTTAATGTCAAATTTGCCCTGAGAAATGGGTGTACTGTCAAAACTCGAAAAAAAGTAGAAATCAGCTGGTCTAATGACACGACCTGTTAGTTGGGCCATGGGTGGAACTACTGTATACAGCGTTCTGTTCATTATGCTCAATCTTTCACAAATTACCTGTGTAACAGCGAATGTTCTTTCTAGTGTACTGTTTACCACTACTCGGCGGCCGCCGTGGTGCGAAGGTAGTGTTGCCGGCCTACCACACCGAAGGTCCATGGTTCGAGCCCTGGTACAGGTAACATCAAAAGTGATTTGAAAAAAAAAAAAAAGTTTTTCAAAACGGGGTCGCCCCTCGGCAGTGGTTTGGCAAACTCTCCGAGTGTATTTCTGCCATGACAGGCTTCTCAGCAAAAATTCGTCTCCTTTGTAGATGCCGTTCGGAGTCGGCAAAAAACTGTAGGTCCCACCAATTTGTAGGGAAAAATTCAAATCGGCACACCACAAATTGGAAGAGAAGCTTGGCGCAAAAATCTCTTAGGAGGTTTATGATGATATGCCTGTTGTATATCGCGCCATAGAGAGAGAGAGAGTTTACCACTACTCGGTAAACCTTTTCTTTTTTTGTTTCTGACTGAACGAAGCGAACGAACTAGTTCAATTGTGAAACATTTTAAATTGATCATTCAGCAAAACGCAATCACTCAAAATCTATTATCGATCCCTGAAAACTTTCCCCCTACTTGGCTTCAAGCTCAAATTAGTTTAAATTATAATTATGAGCTTCCGACACTATTAACGACTAACAGATTGTAGCAGTATTAATACGTAGTACTTATGGATTACGTATTGTTCTGAATACACCTTAAGCTACTTCATGTAATACGATTTGGCAAAGCCAAAACCGGGATGTGTTAAATAAGCTTAAGTAAACTGAATGTAAAGGAAAACCCATTTTGGGAAATAAAGAACACAGTTAATACGGAGACCATGGCATACCTTTTTTTCATTTTAATTTTCGCTAAACTGTCAAACTTGCTTTCAATCGGTTTGTTTACATTTTAACATGTGATGTATTGTTCTGATGTTTTAGAGAAGCAATTTCCAAAATGGCCGCCGTTATATTTCCTGTTTTACTATGCAATGACGGAGACGATAACCGAAGCGGGTCTTAATCTTTTATTTCTCCACCTAGCCATCCTTCAAGATAGTTAATATGTATTTAACAAGCCGGTATTCGCCAAACTCTGGCACCATCATGCACTTTTCCCAGCCTTTAAATTTGGATCCGCCATCGGTTTCTTGTTTTTAAAACCACTCTCGAAAAGTTTGTTTAACGCCATTGAACCTTCGGGTTGTTGTTGTTGTAACGACAAAAACACTCTCCGAAGGTTTTGGGGGTTGCTGTCGATTTGGTGTGACCAGTGGAACATTCTAAGTCATGTCATCGGAGATGGGTCCGAGTTCTATTTAACAACTTACTACATAAAACTGGTTTCCATATCAAATATAATTTTGGAATATCTTGATCACGGCTACCCAGATAACTTGCGGTATCATAAGTAATGAAAACATCACAAACGATCCCAATGGCGGTTAAGTTGTTATTAAGTCACTCCATAGTGTAGTCAACAAGGTGAAGTTTATACTGTGGGTGAAGTAAGTTGTCAGTTGTTTCGCTCGAAATTCTTCTTTGTTCTGACATTCGGCTATCTGAAAATGTGGAGCAAATGTAACCGCAAAAGTGTTGTTTTTTGTGTAAAATACCCTGCAAAAACGATACGGGTAAAATGATTAGTCAGTTTACCCATAGCCATACCGAAAGTTTCCGTATTTCCCCAACACGTTTTGAAAAGCATCGGTAGATTTTTTGACTGTTTCTCACACCGGTGTCACAGCTACTAGTTATTTGACTCGTATGTAACACGTAAAATCACGGGATATTTTACCGACATGAATACCAAATTGGAGTTGTTGTTGTTGTAGCGACTACTTAACCTGCCTAGGATGTCACCCCCCGTCCAACACTGTCATCAGGCTCTTCTAACGGAAGTCCAAGGCACCTCGCGGCTTCAACAGGGGTGGACCAGAGTGAAATTGGTGTTAGAAGAGTGGGCTCAGTTGAGCAGCAAATTGGAGTTCGAGTCATTCGATTGCTGCAAGTTTCTTTCCTCGCGTTCCTGTGTGTGCGGTTTTACATCTCACTCTTTCTCATTTATTTTTTGATCTAAGATAAACATAGACTAGATGAACTCCTCACAGCTAGTAGTCATTTAACTCGTATATAACGGGATATTTTACTGACATGAATACCAATTTGAGTTTCAATCATTCGATTTTTGCAGGGAATCCTGTATCACACATAATTATAAATAAATAAATACGATAAAACTTTAGTTTATTTGAATATCTCAGTACATAATTTTAAGTGGCAGTCAAAAACACGTACAGATTAATGAGTCTGAGTTATAGGCTTGAGAAATGAAAACAAATTTAGTAAAAGTTTGCCAATTTATAACGCTCGTTGACGAATTTATTTTAGCTTACCCTTGATCTTTAATCAGTGTGACGATTTAGCATGGTGCTTTTAAGATAATAAAACTCAATTCTAAATAGTTTTGTTGTACAAATACTCACTTGTTTTATTCAAGCTCTTTAGTACTCTATTCCCTATAAAGCTCCCGTGGTATGGCGGTAGTGTTGCTGGTCTACCACACCGAAGGTCCAAGGTTCGAGCCCTGGTACAGGTAACATCAAAAGTGGTTTGGAAAAGTTTTTTCAAAACGGGGTCGCCCCTCGGCAGTGGTTAGGCAAACTCTCCGAGTGTATTTCTGTCATTCCCACAACAGCCGGTTCTATCGCACCGGAATGACCCGGGTTTTTTCACCCGGCCAAGGGCTGTTATTTCAGTGTAACCCTGTCCAATCTGGGGCAGGGCGAAGCACTGTTAACAACAACAACAGTGTATTTCTGTCATGGAAGGTTTCTCAGCAAAAATTCATGCCGTTCGGAATCGGCAAAAAACTGTAGGTCCCGCCAATTTGTAGAAAAAATTAGAAGCAGCACACCACAAATTGGTAGAGAAGCTCGGCCTTAATCTCCCCAGGAGGTATAGATATACATAGCGCCAATTATTAATTTATTTTTTTATATCAAAGTGTTTAAGCTACATAAGACGTGCTCATTTATTCCGTTTATTTTATTTGTTATGGTAATTCGCAACCAGCTTATTAAATATTCGAAAGACATAGTTTATGTTTGCAATGCATGGGTGCAGCAAAGTATGATCTGTATAGTTTTCGATTATGCTTTATGTTTAGTAATAGAATTCGATAAGCAAGAAAATGGATTTTAGAATTTGTATGTCTGTCTGTATGTTTGTTCGTACATCATTCAAAAATAGTTGTATAGAATTGAACGCAATTTTTACCGAGATGGTCAACTTAAAGTTCAGAATAGAGGAATTCCTCTGCCTTTTTGCCTGTCTGTTTGCATGCGCATCGCTAAATTACTACATGGAATTGAATCTTTGCCGATCTGGAGATACATACATAGGACACATTTTCCGCTGCTGCTGTTTTCTTTTGGGAGCTAGCTATTCCCATTTCGACCGACATCAGGGCTTTATTAGAGAGGGGGTTGAATAATAAACTTTTAGAATAAGTTTTAATAAATGTCTGAAAAAAAAACATATTTACATACGAATTACAGCTTTAATATAACTTTTGCTTTTATTGTTTGTGTGAAACGTTTAAATAAATAATTTAAATGGAAGAAGATCCTGTCTACGGCCCTACTCGTTGTTATAAATTTTCCATGAAATTTTATGAATTTAAAACTAAATTTTTTTTTTGTTTGTTTTTGAGTTCACATGATATTTATATCAAGAAATATTACAAATATTACACAAATTGGTGACATTTGTTCATATGCCAATTAACTCTCATCAACATTATTTTTTTTCTCCCCTTAGAGGCACAAATCCATGCAACCGGATTCAGAATGCAATAAACGTATTCGGCTAAAGCAGGGTACAACAGCAACAAAAGACTCGACACCTAAGACTGTAGCAGAAACGCTTATCAAAACACCAATCGCAGTTAATGATAGTACCCCAAAATCCAGCCGAAAACAGGTACATACTTACGATTTCAGTTAACTTTATTTCCAAATCTTATCAGAAGCTTTTGCCATTAGCTTTGATTTAATTTTACTGCTGTATAAAATTTATTTTTTTTTTCTAATTTTCACCCAACAGACTGATATAAGTCAGTTCTTTAAGAAATTGGCCTATGCGAATAGCACACACATAGCAACTGATAACAATGTGGTACCTGGGTCAACAACATCGATAAGACAATGTGAAAACATAGCTGAGTCACCAGCTACGCAATTGTTAAATCGGTAAGATATGTATGATCTGATTTATGACTTGAGCCACTGTGCATACAGTTTCTGAGGCTATTTAGATATGGATTTTGCTTAACTCTATCTTTAACCTTTGTATGAAATATGGGTCTAATTTGAGCTACCTGAAAATCTGCAAAGATATCTAGGCGGATATGAATTTTATGTTTTGGATTTTGGGTTTCGGAGAATTTAAGCTACTTAACTTCGATAAGTATTTGAGAGAATTAATGGATATAAATTTTATTTTTTGTTTGTTTTCAGAATCGAGAGCAATACATTCACAACACTTCAACCCAGACGAATTGCTAGCGAAACAAACTCTATGACTCGATCAATTGCTTTATCAATAAAATCATCCAATAGTGGTGATGCCTCACAGCAGACGGTCATATCAGCTGGATCAAAAAAATCACTTCAATTCCCTACACCAACGAAACGATCGTCACCGAGAAAAAAGATTATAACATTGGTTACACCAAAGAAACGTATTTTACAACGACGTACAAGTGTTCAGATGCCTGTAGCGTCTAGTACAAGTACACAATCACTACAGGCAACTGAAACTATTACGCCTGGTCCCATGACGCGTAGACGCAGTTCAATACATAGTACCATCAATATGAGCCTAAGTTCACTTGTACCGAGTACACCCGATTTAGTAATGACACCACAAGGAAACCCAATACAATTTAGTGCAATAGAAGAAGAGACTGATGGCAAAGAAGCTGATTCAAAAACAAAGAATAATGAAAATAAAACGGCCAAAGGCAAAAGTTCAGGAAGTCCCAAGAGTCCAAAACCTGGTGCTGCAACTAACAGACGCATAATCAGACGGCGTACGACTTATACGAATAAAACACCTGATATGTCGCCACTAAAGTCACCGGCAAAAGCGAAAAGTAAGGCGCCAAATAAACGACGGACTTTATATACGCCAAGAATGGTAGAGGAAAATTTATCGTCTGAATTATCATTGACAGAAATAAATGAGCAATCAAAAGTACTTGATGAAAATCTACTAAAATTTGCCCTAACACCCACCAACACATTGATTGGTAGTAGTCAAAAGGGTATACCAGAGATACCGATTGTTGGACACCATAAGGATAATATTGAACCTGGAGCGCTATTAGAAGAACATTCCTCAACAATGATATTCAGTTCAACACGTTTGCCGAGTGTTAATCGTAGACGTACCCTCTTTGATGTTTCAATGGATATTATACAACAACGTTTGCATAATATAAATAATTCTGCAAGACGTTCTGTGGTTAAAGAGTTCATACCAAGTAATGAAGTCCAAAGTCCAAGCATCTTACCACGCACAAACGAAATATTGGATAATGATGCAAGAAGGGTAGAGGCTGCACCAAAAACAGCACCCCTGTCAACACCTGCCACAACAACAAATGAAACAACTTCACCACCTAGAACAATTAAAAAACGTAAATTATTTGTACCAAATGATACTTCACTCGTTTTAACTGCCACACCACCAACAACGTCATCAGCAAAAAAAGCAAACACAGCTGACATATCAAGCGCTAAGCGCAGGCGCACCATAACACCACAGGTTCTGACAAAATCACGTAAAAGTATAGCAACGGGAAATGCAAAATCAGACGTTATAATTAAACGACCACAAACACCGACAAGTCTAACAAAAAGTGCAGCGCAATTAGCAAATAATACAATAGAGTTGGGATTAACGAGAAAAGTAGGTGGTGGTGTTAATGGAAGAGGAGGAGAAACTTTATTTCCACATTTAAAAATAAAAACATCAAAAATTTGCAGTACAGTGGAAATATCTGGTCCAGCATTAACCGAAAAGTGTATTGCTGCCACCGCGTGTGAAACAATAGGTGGCGGTGGCTTAGGAGCAAGTGAGGTGAAAAAAGTTGTCACCACAACAGCAATGTTCCCACAGTCGAAAGGCTCATTTGTTAGCATAATATCAAGTAAAGCTTCTGATACAACAATAAAGCAACAGTTAACACTACAACAACATGATTTAATGGAAGTTGATGAAAATGTTGCTATAAATACACCTGCCGCACAAACTTCAGCAGCAGCAGCATATGCGTTATCAAACAATATGCAAAAACGGGATACAACAGCAGCTTTATCAAAAACAACGACGGAAATATCAACGGTAACATCCACGAGTGCTACAACAACAGCAACATCCTGTTCAGCAATATCGAATGAATTTCTCACCACCCAAGCTAAAGTGGTGAAAAAGTCACAAATGAGTGCAATCCCTGAAACAATCAAAGATGCTGTTGTTGTTGGAGCCGCTGGATCGTGCACACAAATGCAACGTAATACAGAGGGTGGTGGTAAAAAGAAATGGCCATATATTGTTTGCACGAATATGCATCGTGAACAGATCAAAGTAATGCGTGAGGTGCGTAAACAGCGTTAGATTTTTTTTTTTATTTAATGAAGCTTTAGAAATGTTAAAAAATTTATAAAATTACAATGTTTGGTATATAAGGTTTTGGAGTAGTATTCAGTTGTAGATAATATACAGTATCAGTTTTATTATTTTAGAAAGATGATTATTCCAAACAAGTACACAGCAAACAACACGATTGCTGACAAGCCCTGCTGCGAAAGTGCGTTTTCGAAAATGCACTTGACCCCAAATTATATTTGATGGAAATATCTGCTATGCCCAAATAAGCACAATTATTCAAATAGAATTGGATTATTTAGCTGGAATCTCTCATTGCATTTCGGAAAGCTCGCTAATTTCGAGTATTGTGGATGTTTTTTAAAAGTCTGCCCTGGATTAAAGAAAATTTCTATATTTGAATTTGTTAGCTATTGTTTTACGCTTTTAATTCAAGTGAAGAAAAAAATTTAGAAAGGGCTTTCTGCAATAAAATTCTGAAATAGAAAGGTTTTGAAAAGAAAACGGAGATATGGCGTTCTTTAAAAAAATACTGCGGGATATCAATCTGGCGGGTCAGCTATTAGTTTTTTGTTTTATATCTTGGAAAAACATTTGAATACCGCTCCAAGGCCTTATTTGTACATGCGATCTTCTACGTACAGTTAATGTACAGAGCCCTTCTTTTAATTGCCATGTCGCTGGCGTTTATTACTATTGAACTGAATTTTTTGTTAATATCCTACGTTTTACGTTTCTAAATTTTAATAAGTACTAATTTCCTTTTCTAGTTTTACTATTTTAAAATTTAGTTTTTTTTATTATTTATAAAACATCGTTGAATGTATCGACATTAGCTATTGTTTTTTTTTAGTTTCAAAAATTTGGCTTTCTTTTAAATGTGTTTGGTTATTTTAAGTTTTAATTATTTATTTCTTATTTTATTTAAACATAATAGTTACCTAAATTTGTATTCTTTTAAAATAATTTCTTATGCTGTTGATATTTTTTGTTTGTTAAATTTTGATTAGCACATCTTGCTTACATATATGTACATACTTTATTAGCTGGTTCCGAAATCCGATTAATGTAGAATACGTCAAGATGCATTGCATTCATTTTCTTTTGTTTTAATTTTGATTCTGACAACAATCGGATTCCTACCCAATTCTTTTTTTATCAATATAAAATATTCATAAAAAATTTTAAGTATTTGACTTATTAAATAAATACGCGCTTCTTGCTGTGGTATGTACATACATAAAAGACGATTGTACCCTTGTTACAAGTACACAATTAAAAAAAATGTTATTCATTCATATTCTTTCAATACATTTAATATTTTTTGAAATAAACGAGACAAACATACATACATACATGCGGTTTAGTTCTTGCATTATTATTTAATAATTTTTAATATGACTTAGCAATGTTCAACATTTCATAATTGATGAAGTCACATGTGTTTAGAACTTGGTAAAATTTGCTTTGAATTTTCTTGAAGCATATAGAAAATTTGGGTCGTATCTTTCACAGGCTTCATTATATTTTCTTTTATTTTATGCCGACAAATAAAAAAACAGACAATTGAAAAGGGAATAGTGCCCGCGGGCGTTATTTCACTGCACCCAATTTTTAGATCCAGTAGTCAGTTTATGATTTTCTAAACTTTCCAGGTATGGTGAATCTGAAGAGCTCCCATTAGTTTTGACTGTTTTTTCGAAATATGCGTGCCTTATGTGAAAACAAGTTGTTTGGTAAATTTTCGACGTCATTTGAAAGCACAAATATTTCTTTCCTTACAAAAAAATTAAGCAAATTTTTTAGACATCTTACTTACTTTATGGCTAAATGTGTGGCTTCATCACACCATGTACGTATGTTCAAAATAAAATTGTTTTTAATTAGTAAAACAAAACGAAATAAATGACACATTTATGCTTTAAAAATCAAGTTGCATCCGCTTCTGCACAACTACAAAACTAATGTTTAAGGGTAAGCCTAAAACTATGCTACAATTATTGCTCTTATTGAAAAATCCTTGAACACAAAAAACGTATGTATCAATACATTATACACTGAGATAGTTGTGATTTCAAATCGTGCGTGACGTACGAAATACATGACCCAAATCTACTCTACCTCTTTGGTCTCTGGACTAAAGTTTTTGCAAGTTGGGTCGGCCTGTTTTATACATCCAAATCAAGTATATTAACGAGTAGTTAATTGCGGCAGTGTGGGAAAATATTTTATAAAAGCAATAGAATAAATAAAAACCTATGTAAGGTAATGATATTGTGCTAAAGAATCCCACACATAAATATTATCGAAATCCTAAACAAGTTTTTGGCATCAAATGTTCATTGTACATAGGGAAAAAAATCAAATTTAACACCTTTAAATATGCAACCGTGATGAAAATGTTGCATAATGTATCAAAGGATATAAATTCCCTGACTACCACCAACCGATAAGAATCTAAATAAACAGTGAGTCGCGCGTACCAAAAAGGTGTGCATTTTTCTTCGAAGAGGCTCACTTTTAACCATGTTAAAATTTCTTCTCCGTGTAGGTCGAGAGACTGCATACTTTAAGGCACTTGTTTTTTTTCCATACAAATACCATAAATATGCGTTGGTGTTACTAAAAATTTGTGATTGTTTGCAATCAGAGTTTTACTACGGTTAGCACGGTTGGTAGGTTTAATAATCAACAAACCCGAAAAAAAAAGTTATAAAATCAGACAGAAAAACGATCAAATCGGGAATAGTAGATAAATAGGTTTAAAAACACATAAATAAAAAGATGAACCTCCGAGGTACATACATACAAATATGTATATAAACAATAATTTAACAAATTTAATTAGTTCGAACCTAAAGTATTGCAGACTTGAAATGAGCATAAGGATAAGGTCAAGAATAATAAACTCCCCGTAAAATAACATTTTTATGAAATGATATTATTTTTGTTGTAGTTAGTTATTTTTATTATTTATTAAAGTGGTTTATTTGTTTGTTAGCTAAATTCCTATTTGTATTCATTTTATTTTATAGATTCCTTCCATATTATATTGCTAATATATATTTTGAAATGAAAAGACGCATCTTTTTTTTTGTGGATAGCATAGTATGCCACAAATATTAGCCAAATTGGACTATACGTTTTTATTTTTATGTGTAATACTACGGGTATGTGTTTCAAATATGGGCCGAATTATGTCAAACAAAGCTATTTTAAATTTTGGTGTTATTTTTTCACACACGACTGTACTAAGTATATGTATCACGCTTCACCATGCTCAAAATTCATCATTTCTCTATCTATAAATCAAAATTATTCCATTCATACATACCATTTAGGCAATTGCTACACTTGGTGGCCTACAGCTAAGTCACTTTGTAAATGATGAAGCAACGCATGTGATTACTTTTGAACCACGTCGCACACTTAATCTATTGCGCGCATTAATACGTGGACTCTGGATACTCGATTACAAATGGGCATTGGACTCACTAAAAGCCGGTCAATGGTTAAATGAGGAAGAATATGAACTGAGAGTATTTTCTCGCGCTGTAGAGGTGATTCAAAATAAAAATAAAAAAATAAAAATAATTTCTTGTTTCTCTGGCTTTACTAATTTCATTTTATTTATAATTTCAAAAACACAGATTTGCCGTACTGAACGACAAGCTTTTGGTAAAACCTACAAATGTGAACTTTTCTCAGATCTAGGCACTTTTTATATATCATCACGATGTGGCCCCATATCAAAGGATAACCTTAAAGAGCTAATCGAATTGTGTGGTGGCAAAGTGGTGGATCATCGTAAACGTGCTAAATATATACTTGGCGATCCGCATAAAACATTGGAAGATAAAATATATGTTACACCATTTTGGGTGCTGGATAGCATAACACAAATGCAAGTGATGCGTCAACAAAAATATATATATGCTGGAACAACTTTAACAACAAAAACACAACAAACTCAATTACCGCAATCGAATATGATTGATGTTGTTAGTTCAAATTAACACAACTAGAAATAAATGAAAAATATTTACGTGATATCACATCACATGATTACATCATATGATGCCACATCACATGATATATTATTGGAATTTTCAAAACGAATTTGTTAAAACTTAAAGAGTTTGAATTGTTTGGAGAAAACACGTAAGCACAAAGAAGTGTAGTAGCTGCGTATTAAGAAGAGTCGTAAGAAAGTTTTCTGTTCGTAATGCAATTGTAGTACATAGTAGTTTAGTGAAAGAAGAAAATATTTATATACGTACATATGTGAATATAAACGAAATGAAGGTATATAGAATGAAAAATAAATATTATTTTAAAACAATATGTATTTCTTTAATTTGAATTTCGAAAATCAGGAATAGCTTTCGTCATATCGATACTTCAATACAAAATCGAACGTTCAACGGCCAAGTTTTGGTTCACATTTTATTATGAGAACATTCATTTTAGTATAAAAAAAAATATTTCGGGGAATTTAATAGCTTGCAAAGTGATTTGTATTGGTTTAACCAAAAAAAGGCTGTTTTAAATAGAAATTACGTCGAAATATGTTTGAAGTACTCTGAAACTAAAACTGTCGTTGAACGTGCGATATTAAATTGAAATATCGAGACGACGAGTGTCGACTATCGAACTAAGGTACTTTGTTATTTGCTCAGTGTAATGTACGGTGCTTGGCAATACAAAAGAAACACAAATTAGTAGATTGGAAAAGTTGTAGCACCTTCGTTGCTCAACAAAGTCCCTCATTCCAGAGTTATACACCCTTATCGCGAGTGCCGATTTGTGTTAGAATAGACTTTTCGATTGAGTCGATTGTATTTTGTTTTGGTATTATGTAAATTGATCGAACAAAAACTGCACATTTTCAATGTTTACATATTTTCTATTTTTTTTTTTAATAATTTACTCTTTAACCGACAATCGCGTGGCTCGATGATCGCTAATCCTTTAGTAGTCGATTATCTATTCTTGTTGTTGTTGTTAACGTCCTATGGTTTGGTGGGTGTTGACTCAAACCATGATTTATCTATGTTGTAATGGCATTCAAAGCGGATGTAGTGCTGTGAGATTTGCGGAAACCATGCTGGTGATCGGCCAATTTCAGATTTGCAATAAAGTAAGGGAGCAGAATGGCCTCTAGTAATTTCACAACCGGCGAAAGGAGGGATATCGGACGATGAAAATCTCCTTGGTTCGCCGGCTTGTTGTTGTAACGACAACGCTAACCTACGATTAGCCGAACATCAGCATGGATTCCGCAAAATGCATAGCACTACCACCGCGCTAAACGCCGTCACCACACAAATAAGTGTCGGTCTCAACCAATCTCGCCCAAACGACAGGACCGTGCTAGTTGCGCTTGACTTGTCGAAAGCTTTTGACACTGTTAATCACGCACAACTCATTAACGACCTGGAAGATTCAAACCTTCCCCCCTGTCTAAAGCGTTGGACCGCCAACTATCTGAGTGGCCGGCAGTCATCGGTGGAATTTAGAGGCGAAAGATCAAAACCACGTATAATTAAGCAAGGGGTGCCACACGGTGGTGTCCTATCCCCGCTTCTGTTTAATTATTACATATCGAGGCTCCCTTCCCCACCAGAAGGCGTCTCGATCGTCTCCTACGCCGATGACTGCACGATCCTGGCGACTGGACCCTCCGTCGATGAGCTCTGCTCGAGAATTAATTCTTACCTGCCAACCCTTTCCAGTTTCTTCGCTGCACGGAACCTGACATTGTCACCGACCAAATCCTCGGCCACCTTATTTACGACGTGGACAGCGCAGGCGAACATGGAATTAGACGTCTACGTCGACGGCATTAAGCTTCCGACTGTCACACACCCCAAAATCTTAGGGGTCACGTTTGATAATATGTTCAAATACGGTGCTCATGTAGCCGCGATTGCCACCAAAGTACAAAGCCGTAACAAAATCCTCAAGTCACTAGCTGGCAGTACTTGGGGTAAAGACAAAGAAACGTTACTGGCAACGTACAAGGCAATCGGCCAGCCGGTTGTGAGCTACGCGACGCCAATATGGTCGCCGGGGTTAGCAGACACACATTGGAGGAGGTTGCAGGCCTGCCAAAACACCGCACTCAGAACTGCCACGGGGTGCCTCCTTATGTCTCCTGAGCACCATCTTCATAATGAGGCAAAAATGCTCGATGTCAAAGAGCACTGCGAGATGTTGACCAGATAATTCCTGTTCAACTGCCATAAACCGCAGCACCCGAGCAGGAACCTGCTCAACGAAAATCCGCCTCCCAGGAGAATAAGGAGTCACCTCCGTAAGCACTATGACGAGATCCGGCATCACATTTTCTCGCCGTTTCATCCAAAGGTGCACCGGCGGGCCCTCAACCTCATCCACACGGAGTCGGTAAACTCCTTTGTCGGGTCACGCCCAGTGAATGCAGTCCTACAGACACAAGCTCCACCTGTTGCCGACGAGGAACGCGAACTGCCCAGGGAGACAAGAGTCACGCTGGCCCAACTTCGTTCTGGATACTGTAACAGACTAAACTCTTACCTATCCAGACTTAACCCTGACATGCCAAATGTCTGCGCGGCATGCGGCGTGTCTCCCCACGATACTAACCATCTGCTCAACTGAGCCCACTCTTCTAACACCAATCTCACTCTGGTCCACCCCTGTTGAAGCCGCGAGGTTTCTTGGACTTCCGTTAGAAGAGCCTGATGACAATGTTGGATGGGGGTGACATCCTAGGCAGGTCGAGTAGTCGCTACAACAACAACAGCAATTGAAAAAGCACCTGAGTGATTCACCAAAGAATGCTATGTACATAAGCAACCGTGTCCAGAATGAAATAATCAACATTTGTCACCACCTCATCATGTGTTACAACATCTACTCCCATTGTGCTGCTCATAGCTTCAATTTGGCGGTAAGCTCTGCGTGCAATATAATCGGAATCAAAAATTGTCTGGGATTTCTAGAGAATATCCATTTCTTCTTCATTTATCCGAAACGCCAAAATTGCCTTCAGGATGCGATAAGTGAAAATGAACATTTATGAAAAAAAATTTTAAAACCAGATGGGTAGAACAGCATGAGTCCGTCGCAACATATCTCCATTTGCAACCAGAAGTAATTCGCGCTCTTGAAGTGATTTCCACCAACTGGAAAGACCTAAAGACTTCGTCTGGAGATTTCCAACTACTTTCAGCTATAAAAACCGCAAAATTTCCAGATATCCATGCATATTTAGAGCTCGGTGCATTCTCTCACATCGTCTCTGAGTAGAGTACTCCAAAGAGAAAATCAAGATCTGTGAGAGGCTATCAAATTGGCTGATGCTGCAAAACAAAATTTGATGGAAAGAAGAGAAAACACTAAGGGAGAGTTCAGACAAATTTTCAAAACCGCGAGCGAAATTAGCGAGCAATACGAAATTTAATTGCAAAAGCCAAGGATTTCGTCGAACCAGACCCAACGTTCCAACGTACAAACTGATTCAGTTAAAGATTATTTCCGTATAACAATCTACATACCGTACATTGATTCGTTTCTGACACAATTACAAGATCGATTCTTAAATCACCGCAACATTTTATCAAATTTCGCTTGCCTTTTTCCCAACTAAATGAAAATTTTCGAAGAAGAGTCCTACGCTCAACTATTCAATCATACTACTCATTTTTGCACGACTATGACCGTGACATCTGGGTGAACGAAGTACAACTTTGGGGGAAGCTCATTGCCGGAAACGAAAGAAAAAACTAACTTGAAGCACTGCCAATGCTTCGCGTTATGGCAGTTTTGCCGGTGACAACAGCGACGAATGAACGATCCTTCTCAACTTTGCGATGACAAAAACCTTTTTGAGAACAACAATGTCTCAAGATCGTCTGAACGGCTTAGCCTCACTCAATGGTCATCGCGATGTCAAAATCGATCCGCAAATCATTTTGAAAGTTTTTTTCAGTACCTCGAAGAGTTGATTTACTAAATAATTGTAACTAAATGACTTTTGACAATAAAATTTCCGTACTCCGAAAATAAATTTCTTATCTTTTTTCGTTACGTAACTTGAGTTTAAACACCCCCTCGGATATTTTCTGCGCACGGGCCTGCTCGCTAACAATGTCCTGATTTCCGTCATGTTGGCGATATTGATTCCAAACAGCTTTATTATATCAGATAAGCAAGGTGAGGCAGCCCGAAGACGTAGGACCAGAAGGAGGTAGTAACGGAGCGTACTGTAATAGAATCCGGAAAGGGTCGCATCGGTGAAACGTGTGGGTTCAATAAGGTAGCCCCACAATGGCAATGGAGCTAGATGAATTGGTTTCATGGAGCGTGAAGAGGTGGTTCACAAAATGAGGGAACTGTTCACACGCCGGATATACATAGAGTAAGGTTTATTTAATTTTATTAGTGGAAAAAGTAGCATACTTTTAGGAGCTAATTCTTTCACATACGTAATGCAGTCACCCCTATTGCGAGTGTGGAACAAGAATAGATTATCAACTACTAAGCGATCGTCGAGCAATTGCGAGTGTCGAACCGATCGCTTAATGAGCGACTGAATACTTAATGGATCATCTTTCTACTACCATTTTGAAGTCGAGGGAGTGTCGATGTGATTTGAAAAGGGCTAAATGGATAAAAAGTAAATCATTAAAAAAAAATTTTAAATATGTAAAAAACATGCAGCTTTTGTTCGATCAAGTTACACAATACCAAAATAAAATGCGATGGATTCAATCGAAAAATTTCTCTTCTACCGCAAATCGACACTCGCAATAGGGGTGAGTATTTTTGTGCAACCCAGACACACCCCTTGTTCGTAAATGCAGTATTGGCAGTGTTGCAGAGGAATCGTCTATTTCTGAAATAAGATAGGTCAGAATTTCTCAACCAAATTTTGTTTGGGAATAAAGGACTTGGCTGCATTTGCATCACTGCATTTCAAACAACCCTTTGTCTTGTTAGACTTCGACCAATTATCCAAAATCAACAGCCTTTAGTTAATGCATTTATGGCAACATGTACACAATTAAAATTATATTTCTGCACAAAATTGAATCGAATCATGAAAGAAAAAAACTTAGCATACTAACTTACCATTCATCTTTGCAATATAAAACATTTTCAAACTTCTTTCTTCTACAAATGAAAATCTCGTTGTCTTCTAACCAACGTGGCATGTTTGAAATCTTTATTTGTATAACATTGCTAAATGCTTACAATACATATGTATTATCTGGCGGGTATTGGTTCATCCATCTGTTGTGTTGTGGTTAGCTCCTGTAAATTGTTAAACATGTTTTACACAAAACGTGTATCCTCACTGTTTTTGTACTTTGAGTTGCTGTTTCAATGTATGTAATTGTGTATGTTGAACTGTCAAAATAAATGCATCCGTTCAAAAAATGTAAGAAATCATTAAAACAATCCATACACAACAAATTCGTTGAGCAAACAAAATACAAACAACTAAAATCAAAAAGTAAATCATAAAAATAATCCAATAACCTTCCATGTTTCAAATATAATACAACTCGGTTAAGTCGCTTTTTTTTTGTTTTTTCTTTTTAATTAAAAAAATAATACAAAATTTTAGTTTAATGTTTTTTAAATAGTGGTTCATTTTATATTATGTTTCTGAGTGTTCGTATGTATGTATATAGAATCAAGAGTAGTACTAGCCTTGTGCTTTAAAGACTACATAGAAGAGGAATGAATTCCAACAAATAATTAAACATTAAAAGTAATCATAAAATTAAAAATACAAATGCTGTTTTACTTAAAAAGAAGTTTCGTATCTAAGTCGTTTCCGCTTCAAGGGGAAATGTGGTTAGTGTGCGTAGTTATGTGCATTGTAGTTTTACGCAACCGCCTTTCACGCTTTACTATACACTGTTCTTTAGGAAGCGCCAAAGACACACATTCGTATTCTACGAAACTCTTTGCGATGGAAGCAATGGAATTTTTGTTTAACCATTAATGTTTGATTTAGTTGGAACATCGTTTCGTACATCTTGCTGCTGCTGTTGTTGTTGTGGTTGATTTTTCTTCTGTCACTACTGCTGTTGGAATTTATTAATTTGTTATAAGTTTTAATATTAAATAGTTGTTGGTCTTTAACGTTGTAAGAACGCAGCTACTTCTTGCCCTTGGTGGCCTTTTCAGCGGCCTTGGTAACCTTACCACCGGAGGCATCTTTGAAGTTCACACTCTTGATAACACCAACAGCGACAGTCTGTCTCATATCACGCACAGCGAAGCGACCCAATGGAGGGAATTCCTGGAAGGACTCAACGCACAATGGTTTGGAGGGTACCAAGATGACGATGGCAGCATCACCAGACTTGATGAATTTAGGATTCTCTTCGGTGGTCTTACCAGAACGACGGTCAACCTTTTCTTTAATTTCAGCGAACTTGCAGGCAATGTGAGCGGTGTGGCAATCCAAAACTGGAGTGTAGCCGTTGGCAATTTGTCCAGGGTGATTCAACACAATAACCTGAGCGGTGAAATCGGCAGCGCCCCTGGGTGGGCTAGCCTTTGAGTCGCCAGCGACATAACCACGACGCAATTCCTTAACGGAAACGTTCTTTACGTTGAAACCAACGTTATCACCGGGAACTGCTTCTGGCAAAGCTTCGTGATGCATTTCAACGGACTTAACTTCAGTAGTGATGTTCGCTGGCGCAAACACGACAACCATACCTGGCTTCAAGATACCAGTTTCGACACGACCGACTGGTACTGTTCCGATACCACCAATTTTGTACACATCCTGCAATGGTAAACGAAGGGCTTTGTCTGTTGGGCGACTGGGTGGTAGGATGGCGTCGAGGGCTTCAATGAGTGTCTTGCCTTCACCATTACCTTCTTTACGTTCAACCTTCCATCCCTTGAACCAGGGCATGTTGCTGGATGGTTCCAACATGTTATCACCATGCCATCCAGAAATTGGCACGAAAGCAACAGCAGCTGGATTATAGCCAATCTTCTTAATGTACGATGACACTTCCTTCTTGATTTCCTCATAACGTGCCTCACTGTATGGGGGTTCGGACGAATCCATCTTGTTAACACCAACAATAAGTTGCTTCACACCCAATGTGAAAGCGAGCAAAGCATGCTCACGAGTTTGACCGTTTTTGGAGATACCGGCTTCAAATTCACCAGTACCAGCTGCAACGATCAGCACAGCACAATCAGCCTGGGATGTGCCGGTAATCATGTTCTTGATGAAATCTCTGTGACCAGGAGCGTCGATGATGGTGACGTAGTATTTAGCAGTCTCGAATTTCCACAAGGCAATATCGATGGTGATACCACGCTCACGTTCGGCCTTCAACTTATCCAAAACCCAGGCATATTTGAAAGAACCCTTTCCCATTTCTTGAGCTTCCTTCTCGAATTTTTCAATGGTACGCTTGTCGATACCACCGCACTTGTAAATCAAGTGACCGGTGGTGGTGGACTTGCCAGAATCGACGTGTCCAATAACGACAATGTTAATATGAATCTTCTCCTTGCCCATTTTCTTGCTTTATGAGCTGTTGATTGACACAAATGACATCAAGGGGTGGAATGTTGAGTGTTGTATGGTTGATTGGATGACAAGCAGGTGTAAATGGGGAAAAGAAAAGAAATGGGGTAAACAAATGATTGTTAGCATAAGTTGTAGGAGACTACTGTTATGGAATACAATTTTATACGTTTTACGTTTTTTTGTAATTTAGCATTTTACAAATTTCAAAAGATAACTAGGCTTTTTTTTCAAAGCAAGTATAATTTACCAACGTTTGAGATTTGCCACAACGAAATGTTAATTTTTTCATCCGTATCAGCAATATGCGTCGGCACCAGCTGCTAACACAGCTAAGCATTCGGGTAAAGAAAAACTTCGTTTCGCCGGAGAACATAACCTCAACGTGGCAACGTGTTCGCAAATATGCGATGAACATACTTTGACAATTGAGGTTAAATTTTCCCATGCTTTTTGTTTGTATCAAGTGATTCATACATAATTGCCTTAAAACTGCACTGGGAAATATGGATGTGTTTAAGGATAAAAACCATGCAAAAAAAGAAAAATTAATCATTTATTTTCAGTTCGAAGATCTTACATTTCGTTAATACTAAGTACCATTTGGACGCAGCTACTATTTTACTAGTCTTTATCAGTGGATTTGGTATTTTTATCCTCAAAAATGGTCAGTAGCAGAACTGACAGAAAGTATCATCATGAAAGACTATTTCAATAGCACCTACGTCAGGTACTTTATTTTTACATTATACATTTATACATATGTACATCTCGAGCGAAAAGAAAAATAAAAGACAAGTGTAGCAATCTGCAACGTCCACATTTAATTTCGTGTGCAAATTTCTGGCGATTCTAATTTTATTAGCTTATTTAAAATAAGCTAAATATTTTTAGCAAATTTTGTCCCAATAAACGAAAAATTTACCCACATCAATTAAAATGGCAAACTCGTCAGACAGCTTGCACATCGGTTAGAAAAAGTTTCCCCGTCACCGGCACGACGACCTCGCTCGGCAAAAATTTAATGAACTGACGGCCATCTTTGAAAATTATAACCAATTCCTATCGAAGATTCCATTTAAACCGGCTTTCCAAATTTTTTTTTTAACTATCCAACTCAATTTAATTCATAAGCAGAACTATTTAAAGATTGGTAATTGAGAACTACATGCAGTTTTACAAATTCACCGCCATATGAATGGTGCCACCGCCATTTTGAAACATTCATAGAGTAGAGAAATTTTACTTTTCTCCTTGCTGTAACAAAAAACAAAAAACAGCTAACCAATGAACTGATGCAATTGCTTGCATTTTCATTTGCAATTTATAATTTCCCCCGACTATTTCACAATCATCCCACTCAAGTCTTTTTATATATATATATATATATCCACATGTGCATATATGCATGTATAAATTGCAGGTGTGGTTCACGCCAATATAAATAAAATATTTCTAATCCAGAAAATCTTAATACAGCCCTTTCAACCCGTTTTACTGCAATAACTTTTTTTTTACTCTAGTCATACACATTCATTTTGTTGCTATGTCGCTCATTTGCACACCAAGCATGCTGTTGCACTTTCAACCTTTTTACTAAATGCACAAGTATTTTTTTGTTTACCAGTAAACAATAAAATATTTCTGCCACTTTATCCAGGTGTACACATGTTAAATCCAAATGCACTACACTTTTTTCCCTTTAACAAATTTTTAACTTACTTTTTCTAATAAATTGAGTCGAGAAATCACTGAAGTCTATGCTGATTCGCCGAAAGACTTGAACAAAGTGAACGAGAAACTCTTCGTGCAAGGAAAATATGCTTCGCTTCGTCTTTCCAGTGCCACGTTGGTACCAGGGTTGACATTGCAATTTTTCCATAAAACAAAAAGTAGTATAAAACTATATTAATGTTTTTGCAATAAAATTATAAAAACTTAATCAAACCAGAAATGATATGGGTTTCTATGATATTAACTGTTTATACAGGTATTATTCAGAAAGAGTTTTAAATATTATTTTGTCTTTTTTAAAGCTTTGTTATGAGTTTCTTTAGGTAACATCGAACCCCTAGTGATTTCTCTATCAAACTTTTCCGAAAATGGAAAAGCAGAGAGGATGCAAGTGAAATAATGTTGGTATGGAAAGAGACATGTCATTCTGCAACAAAGGTAACACAATAAATTTAATTGTGCACGATATACCATGGAGGAAATTAAGGCCGAGCTTATCTACCAGTTTGTGGGGTGCTGCTTCCAATTTTATTCTTCAAATTGGTCTGACTCAGTCGGTGAGCGACCAATGCCTAGGGACGTCCCGTTTTGAAAAAAACTGTTTCAACATACTTTTTATACTATCTATTACCGAACTTGAATCTGGGACCTTTCGGTATAGTAGGCCAGCACACAAACACTACACCATGGTGGCCGCCAACGAAAGATGGATACATTCGTTTCCTACTTTGAAACGGAGAATTTAGTAATTTTATTATTTTTAAAAATAACAAGTTTCAACATACGTAAGCATTTAGAACATTTTTGCTAATGTTCAAGACTTTTTAATGCATACCTGCCTGGATACTTTCGTACTCTTCCAACTGGAGTATTTCTAGGCTTCATTCCAGTATTGGATTACGTCCCAGTTCCAGTTTTATGTTGGTAATAACCAGGGGGTGACACAAGTACTTTAAAATTCCGAGCACCTTTTGCCAACTAAAGAGTGAGCCAAATGCATTAGAAAGCTAATTTCAGGGTTGATAGCTTGACATAACTTGATAACAAATTCGGCCAAGCACAGTGTAACAATGAGCCAAGTAGCCAAAATAAAAAAAGTAAACATGCTTATTTGACAATTCGCTTGAGTGTATGAGTTAAAAACTTTCATCAAATGTCGTTTGTTTTAACCCGAATAAATTTTATTTTGCTTTTTTTCTCTGCATTTAATTTCAATTTGGAAAAGGAAAAGATATTGACACTGTATTACATTAAAATACATGGTGCGCAAATCGTTTTTATTTGCACAGTGGTACTAATACGTTTTTATTGCTAATTGTTACAGGGATCGGAAATTTTCGCAATAATAGTTTTATTACTACTAAAGATATGGGAATCTAATGGCTCAACCTTGAATGCATATCATCTGCAATCATCTAGTCCTTTATACAGAAAATTACATACTCCTATCAGTAGAATTCCACCAATTTATTGAGAAAGGGAAGACTAGAAGCTATATTACGGTAAATTCAAAAACAAATGCAGTATGTATGTGGCGATCGTTAGGTGTGTTCAGCGAGTCAAGCTCTCCCGAAACCGCAAAAATTAAAAAGGAATTTGTAAGCACTTCCAAGCAAAATAGCTGCTGTTGTTTTCATGCGTTAATAACAAAGTTTGAAGTTGTTATTGCTGTTTTGCTTACTGACGATTGATCAGCTTTTTTCACTTGAAAATCTTACTACTGAAATCTCCCCAACAGGAACTTACAGCTTCCTCAGCTTTTCCCAATTAAATGTCAAATGCGTTCTTTCCCTACAAGTTTCCATAATTTTATAAAATTTTTAAGCTCCTTTAACAGAGCCATTACCTAATCAATATTTGCACAGAAATGGGGGAACCACACTGTATATAAAAAAATATATATTACTTATGCTAGCATACGAGAGGTATTTGAAATAGTAACTGGAGCTTTTGTGAACTTTTCGTTTAGTTGTTTTCAACGGGTTAATGAATTGGCGGCCGCCGTGGTGTGAAGGTAGTGTTGCCGGCCTACCACACCGAAGGTCCATGGTTCGAGCCCTGGTACAGGTAACATCAAAAGTGATTTGAAAAAAAAAAAAAAAAAAAAAAAAAAAAAAAAAAAAAAAAAAAAAAAAAAAGTTTTTCAAAACGGGGTCGCCCCTCGGCAGTGGTTTGGCAAACTCTCCGAGTGTATTTCTGCCATGACAGGCTTCTCAGCAAAAATTCTTCTCCTTTGTAGATGCCGTTCGGAGTCGGCAAAAAACTGTAGGTCCCACCAATTTGTAGGGAAAATTCAAATCGGCACACCACAAATTGGAAGAGAAGCTTGGCGCAAAAATCTCTTAGGAGGTTTATGATGATATACCTGTTGTATATCGCGCCATAGAGATAGAGATAATGAAAACAAATTACTGGCACATACGAATTATTTCACATACATATTCTCAGATATTTCACTGTAGCCAGATAAGCATGTTGTCAGCGGCTGGCTCACTGTTTCACTGTGCGGCCAAGTACTGTAATAATAATAATATGTATTGATAATATTTGTTCGGTGAAGATGAAATTTTTAAAAAATTTTACGTGAAAGTTTTCGGTGACACAAAACATTTGCAGCGAGAGAGCGGATTTTGACATTTCATTGAGAGAAAAAGTTGCAAGTTTCTGCTGGGGGAATTTCACCCAGTGAAACTTGCAAGTGATAAACAGCTGATCGTGACATAGGAAGGCAGCAACAAAATTTTTTAAATTTGAGGTATTAACCAACAGCAACAGCTGTTTTGCTTGCAAGTTTTTACTGAATCCTGTTCGGCGAAAACTTTTTACTTTTATCGTTTCGAGAGTTTGACGTCATTCTCCCTTTACTGACACTTCTTTGCAAGTTTTGTCACTGAACACAGCTAATATGTGGGCGCAGCACCTCCCTATTTTTAAAAATTACGGGAACCTTGATTGTAGCCGATGTATAATTATGCATTAGAGTTATGTAGAATTGAAATTTTGGGTAATTGTTTCCTTTAGAAGAAAACTGCTAAAACACGTCCAAAAATATCGGGAAAGGTATCAAACAACGCGTTTTGACTTCGGTATCAACAACCCGGAAGCGGATTTTCAATTTTTTGTTTTAGTGAAAAGTTATTCGCAAAAAACCCAAAAATGACCCATTTCCGATCCCAAATAGGGGGCTTGATCCAAGGTATTTATGTGCAGAACACTTAGCCGGTCCAACACCGGCTACGCTGTCTACAGTATTTCTGCGCAGAACACACTTTTTGCACTTTTCGATCCACCCTAATCTGTGATTACAACAACCACATGAAAATGACAGAAAATTTTCAACTTTGATGGCAAATATCTCTTCACTGAAACAAAAACTCGAAAATTCGCTTCCGGATTATTGTTACCGAGGTCAAAACGCGTATTTTGATTACTTTTCCGATAATTTCGGACGTGTTTTAGCAGTTGTCTCCTAAAGGAAACAATTACCAAATTTTGTATAGACTGGAGGTCTAGCACAACCCACATTTCCAAAGTTACATATGATCCATATGGTCTATGCTTCACGTATTTTATCCAAGGACATACAGTGAAAATTTCATAAAGATCAGTTGAAAACTTTGAGCGCTCATACATCTGTAACTTTCATGCACATGATATGGTATAATAACTTTGATCCGATGTTTGTAAGTATGAGAAGAACAAGCTATGGAACCATCAAATGACTCAGTCGATTTAGCCATGTCTGTCTGTATGCAAAATAGTTCCTCAGTTTTAGAGATATCGCATACAAGTGAGCATGGAATTATACTACATCGCCGGCAATAAGCTTCCGGCTGGGGAAATCACAGGGCTGATCTAGACTATTAAGAACGTGTTTAAGGGAAAAAACAGAAAGCAGACAGTACTAGGCGATATGTCCCCTGCCATCATAAATTTGACAATGAATCGACGCTCCTGAACAGTGCCATGAGCGTTGGGAGTTGTGGAATTTCACAAATTTTTCAACTATTTAAATTACACAGCTGAAGATCGCGGTAAAATTCTACAACACCTGAAATACTTTTTGTGGAGTTGTAGCACCATGGTTGTAGCTTTACAAGGTCTGAAGCTTATTAGAATTATTTTGTATTGCGGATATTCTTAACCTTTTTTTAAGGGAAGACATGACCATTTGAAAGGCTTGATAGTCCACAAATTTAGCATATGCACAAATAAGACCATTATTTAACCAAACCCCACTTTATTACAACGCCTAAATCGTTCTAAAATTATAAATTAAAATATAAAGGCTGTGACGTCGTTTCCGAATAACAATTTCCATGACACCGGTACCGTCAATTTCATTGTTTTATTTTCTGCTTCCAATTGCAAGAAGCTGGAGCACAAATCGTTCAACTCACGAACAATTAATGAGGCATCTGTAGCGTTATCGCCCTCCAACACGTATCGGAACAGCAGCATCACAGGAACTTTTTTCTCCTCCAATAAACGGAATAACTGCAGTCCATTTCCGCCACCGAAAATCATTTCTCCCTTAAATTCCATCCATTTTACGTTTGATAATTGGGTTTTATGACTTTCACGAAATGAATCCGACATGCAATACTCGTAAGGTGATGTACCAATTTCACGTTTTTCAAAACCAAAACTAGCACTAAGTATGACTACGCGTGCGGCTTGTTGCACCAGCTCACACAAGTAATCGTGTAAGCTCTGTGCATGTCGTGAAATGAGTGGTGTTCGAAATTGTATAACTACTAACTTATTTTCTGAACTTTCATAAATCTCGCAAGAAGCAACTCTTTCTGTGGGCTCATGTTGATATGCTGATGGTCCAAAGACAGGAATCATTGCTGGATGCATGAGACTACCCACTCTATGCATTTTCTTCGATGCTATCAGTAAATCACATGCTAACTGAGCAGCATTGCCAACACATATGCTTGGTATAATAACAGTGAATCCTTTAAAGTCCAACGATTCTCTATTTTTTAATTGCAACATAATTAACAAAGGAAACAAGGAAAAAATTTGTAAACAACTAATACGGCTTAGAATTTGAAAGTAATGCAGCTTTGTTCGATTTCGTGACACAACACCTGAAAGCTGTTCTCGTCAAAGATGCCATATGATATTTTTCTTGAACTCGTACAATGCTGCCACTTGAATACTTGTACGCTTGGTATTGCCAGCTTGAATGAATGCGTGGTTTTTTTATAGAACCCCCAATGTTTCGTAAAAGGGATATATAAAACTATATCCCATTCGCACAACATTGGGAATTCACAACACATTTCACACGACGTCCGCTTTCACTGTTACAGCTGATTTTATTATTGTAAATAAGAATTATATCAACATGCCAAAATATTTGCAGCGAGCAGCGAGTCAGAGTGAGCTTTTGCATTAGGCAGGGCGAAGCCAGTGTTAAGCACAAGATCAAATACTTACCCGCTTGCTACGATGTCTCATAACATCGGTATATACATTTTTTACAATGCGGATACTTCAAAAATCGAATACAAAATGTCACATATGAAATTTAAGGAGAACTGGACTGGAAATGTAAATAAAGTTTTTATGTATTAACGTGTTTGTAATACAGTCAGTAAAATAAACTTTATTAAACAAATAATCCTTATTTTTTATTTACGTATCCATTGAATGAATAATATTTTGACTTGCATAACCAGTATTTATGTGTAAAAACAAAAGTTGATCAATAGTTTCACTTGAAATGTTGGCTTGTCCTTCTTCTAAAATATTTCCCAAGGTAAACATTATTCCTCCGCATGTCATGCAACTGGTAGGTATATTTAATATTTGACGGCATATTCCTCTTAGCAATGGTAGGTCTAAAGTAGCTTTCCAAAACTCCAAAATATTGAATTGTTCGGTATTCATTTCAAAATACGTTTGAAGCTCATTATCAATTTCGTTTTGCAAGTTACAACTAGTGACTTCTTCACTTACGTCAAAAGGTTGACCTTTATGTGCATTAAAAATAGGTTTGCTGTAAACCGTTTCTGATAACATTAGTATAGATATGTCTTGTTGCTTCCTCGAATCATCCAAAAGCATTTTAACTGCATCTTGAGCCGTTTTGAATTCATCTTCAGACATAATATTCGTTGTTTTGTATATTGGATTAAGTAGAAAAGCGACATAATGCAAAATGTCAGGCTTCAACAAAGTCTCCAATTTTCCTCTAGCAGCCGTCTTCAATTCCAGAATAATGTCCGAGTCTTTTGGGTAATGAAGACAGCATTTTCGCATTCTTTCAAACAACATGCAGTACTCTGCTATGTTCGGCGTTGATTGCATGCTTAATATATCAAAACAATCTTTAAACGGCCCGAAAAATGAAAGAACACTTTCTAAAAGACGGTAATTGATAACCCCAATCTCTTTCCATTCATTTCGTTCACTCAGTGCCTGCTCTAGCTCGTTATACATTGCAAAAACATATGAAAGCGTACTGAATGCATAATTAAATTTCTCACTTTCGTTTGGTTTTACTATAGGATTGGAAAAATCTAAACTTTCGCAAAATTTTATCAAAGACTTTGAGGCTTGTATGAGTTCCTTGACCTCTTTAATGGTACTATTTTCTAAAGTTTCTTTCATAAATAAGGATAAGCTGTGACAGATACATGAAATTCGTTTGTAACATCGAAAAGTTTCTATAAACTCGGAGGAGTTTTCAGTTACAATAACACCCTGATGTAGTTTATCTTTCATTCCGAATCCATTTAAAATATCCATAACAAAGAAATGAATGAGATCATTGGGTTTTTCTGCATGATGGGTGAGTTCACGAGTACCTAGTAAACTTGAATCCATAACGAAGTCATCATTAATATAATGGGCAGTTAACGTTAAGAAACTGCGCCGTGATTTGTCATCGATCCACATATTTGTTGTGAAGGAGATATAATTATTTGAGAGTACGTAATCTAATTTGTTTCTTAAGTTGAAATATTCAGCAGGTATAAGACTGTTAATCATATTCGCACGAGAAACTAGTATTTCGTCAATGTTCTGATTTCCATACTCTGCCCCAATATTTATTAAATCTTGAGCGAACTTCTTAAAACCATCCCCTGTGTATAAGAAATAAAATTACACATTATTTAAAAAAAAAACACAATTTCAACTGATAAAGGTCTAGTTTTTCGGAGCACTTTCAAGGCTACCAGGACCAAATTCTAGATCATGTCCCTCCTCCTTCCGTAAGGCAGGATAAGATTGGTAATGAGAGGGGAAAGGCATCATATCCGTAGAGAAACCGTCAAGTTGCACGCCATTAACTTTCGTGGATTTTAGTATCCTCTTACGACAGGCATACCTACCTCGGGCATATTCTAACCGACTAGCCCGCAGGGGTGTAAAAGTATAGATAATTTCAGATGTCCCTAAAAAAAATGTCTGCATTCATTCCAATATGTTATTAGCTGCTTCGAAAGGATTGGGCCAGTGTGACTCTTGTTTCCCTCGGATGTTTGGGTTTCTGTGCGCACTAAGAGAACGAGGTTTTCTAGCTTCTTTCTACAGGAAATTTTGGAAACAATAATCATAAACAATCAGGGTATTCGTTTATATGCCTCGTAAATTGTGTAAAGCTGGTATATATATATAATTTTTCATACAAGTTTACAAGGTTTACATTGTATACAAGCTTTATGAGATATATAAGAAATTAAACGAATACCATGATCAACATTTTTTAACAGACGTTCAGGGGTCAACGAATTCGCTACCACGGCTGACGGGATGGTGCTACAAGGTGCTTGTCCGCGATCAAGATTTTAAGCTATGTATATCACGACCTTTAAATTTTGGCTACCCTCAATTAACGTAATAGTATAGAAGACTCAACCAAGTAACTGCTTTAAATGTGTTTTGGGCTTAAAATCACCACTATCGATAGTTTCGATGGCGGCAATTTCAGGAAGGTTATCGATAGTATTTGACAGTTCTAGAGGATTGCGTGCATTTGCGTGAAATTTTTTTGTTGCATTTTCACCTACCTTCTGTTGAATTGAGCGACCTTAAATCCTTTAAAATATACTCCAACTGGGATTTCGCCATACTTTCATTTGCTTTTTTTGGTAAAGTGCTACGATTTGAATTTAAAAAGTTTTGAGTTGGCGACAAGTCTTTTGGTAAACTTGTCGTTTTTGCACGTCCACATCGATGACGGAGTAAACTGCCAGTTCCACTTCTTGGTGCATAAGACAAAATCTCTGCACACCGATTGCAACGAGCGAAAGGTTGTACAGTATCCAAAAATTTTATTACTTTATAATTCTTCCACACGCTACTTCGTACACATGCTGGGGACACAAATGAATATCTTTGATCGTCATTTCGCAGATCATTTTCTATTTCCGATTTTCGCTTACTGCCCATGTTTAATACAAAATCACAATCTATTCTAGTATGAACAAGCGCACGCACAACTAAATAAACAATTCGTGTCACGCACGTAGTCGTGTCATGCATGAGTATTGTTGCCAGCAGTGTTGCCATTTTTGCTGTCTTCCAGCTAGATCTATTTTTTTTTGCCGTTTAGCTGGAAAAAATGGAATTTAGCTGCTAGCTTTTCCCAGAATTTTTTTTAGCGGTTTTTAGCTTTTTTCCCCGATGTGGGAAAATATCTCAAGCAACTCATGAGCAATTCTAATATCTATGCTAATTCAGCGGATGATGAAGAAAATTGTGATATTGACATATTTTAAATATTATTTATTATATATTATCTCACATTACTAGCTGGATTGCTGAAAAAATTCTGGCAACACTGATTCTCTGATTCACTATAAGGCGTGTTCCAATCAGGAGTGATCCAGGTCCAGATAGAAATTTTGCATGTAAATGCAACAACAACGTTGTGATCTTGATATTTATCTGGATCAATTTCAGATCTGTATAGAAGCTCTGTTCGTTTAGTTTTTTGTAGTAGACTTTTTGACAGCCAACCCTTATTTGCTTGGTAGCACAGACATACATGTATAAACACACATATGTACACAAACAACTCTAATACAACTGATCCGTATCGTTCCCGTGAGATCTTGATCGTGATACTGATCTGGATAGCTGATTGGAAAGCAACTCTCATCAAAGAGTCTACTTTTGCATTATTTTCTATTCGCGTTTACATGTTTAAATCTTTTCTTGAAAGGAATTCTGAAACACAAAACGGTATGCAAAGGAGAGAGAATGTGAGAGAGAGAAAACCCTTAAGCGATTTGACTGTACCAAGACGGTACGAATGTACGAATAGATTCTACCACCCACTAGAAATTAGAATATGAAAATATTTGTGTTAATAGAAATACGTATAATTATATTCGTATGAAGTGGTGATACATTTCTATCTAAATTCTAATATTCCAAGATGTAATTTCCGTCGGCAAAACATTTCATACATATGCATGTGCATAAGCCTGCCTTGCATATCTTGAAGCAGGCTTTTCATATAAAGTTGAAAAATTTTATTTTTTTTTATTTTTAATCTAAAGCGCGTTTACTATTTAAAAATAACAAATATTAAATAACAAAAAGAAAAAAATGTATTCCCTGCGGCCGGACTTGAACCTGGGTCTGGTAAGCCAGACGACCATATCAATGCATGGATATTTTATGGAAATAAAAACGTCTTCAAATATTTATTGGAAAACATTTTTAATTAATAACACATTCATCTATTTTTTTTAAATAGTTTATGCATTTTTCTAAGGCTGCATCGCTTTTATACAAAAGCATGGACATTTCTTTTGTACAAAAGCGTGCAAATCATCTCGACTCGGCAAATAATGGAATAGCTAAAAATAGAATATTGAGTCGCAGACTACCACTCAGCTGTCTTTGCAGACGTCAAAGTTGAGTGGAAAGTAAAAATACACTGCAACTCAATTTGCGAAAGTAGATGCAATGAAGATTGCCAGAACCCCTGAAGCAGGACAGAAAGTCTAGCGAGTTTGCGTGAACGAGGAATTCTGCTCAGTGCAACGAACTGGTGCCTGTTAATAATATACTCTCTTTTGTGACGCTTTCTGACTGTGCTTCCGAGCAAGCGACAATCACCCGATACGTACATAACTCCTGGTTACACACAAGCAAACGTTGATTGTCGACCAAGGAACTTTACAATAGTTGTGTTCCAATCAGCTATCCAGATCAGTATCACGATCAAGATCTCACGGGAACGATACGGACCCTAGGTTGTGTATATATGTGTGTCTGTTCTACCAAGCAAATGAGGGTTGGCTGTCAAAAATCTACTACAAAAAACTAAACGAGCAGCTTCTATACGGATCTGAAATTGATCCAGATAAATATCAAGATCACAACGTTGTTGTTGCATTTACATGCAAAATTTCTATCTGGATCTGGATCACTCCTGATTGGAACATGCCTAATATCAAAAACCAGGATATGAGCGCCTGTGGCGCTACCATCGGTATCAACGCGATTCCGCTAAGACGAGCATCGTTACACAGCCTTAAAGCACAGTACTTGGCATTTCCGTTTAGAAAACGCTATACATGTACAAATGGACTATATTAATTGAATCATAATTTAATTTTTTGTTTGTTTTTTTGCAAACAAATCATTCAAAGACGTGAGCTTTGCAAATGTTTGACATTGGCATAAAAAATATTCTCTACAAAATAGCAGCCAATCAGAGTAGGCCAACACAAAATTAAAGAAAAAATGCTGCCAGATGTACAATTTTTTTTTTAGGTTTTAAAAATGTTTGAGTGCCTCGTTCTATAGGGTGTTTTTTTTACAGGTTTGTTTTTCGAATAGAGATAAAACTGGCATTTTGTGGTCAAATCTGGCAACACTAATGTCATTTATGTTCAGTTTGGTTTGCCATTTCATCATGGACAGGTTGACAAAAGAACAACGCTTGCAAATCGTGCAAATTTATTTCGAAAATAATGGTTCAGTTCGCGAAGTTTACCGTGAGCTCCGTCCATTTTATGGTCGACATAATCGTCCATCAGAGCAATTAATTCGGTTAACCATGGATCGTTTTCGCACTACGTTTACTCTATGTGATAATACGCATCCGCAGAGACGTCGAACAGTGCGCACCGAAGAAACAATTGCCGCTGTAGAGCAAAGTGTTGAAGAGGACCCGAATGAATCGATTCGCCACCGTGCACAGCAATTGGAGCTTTGTCCATCAACTTTATGGAAGATTTTGCGCAAAGATCTTGGCTTGCGACTTTACAAGATCCAGCTTGTGCAAGAATTAAAGCCGCGATGCGTCGTGATTTTGGTGTATGGGCCGAAAATGAGATTGATTTCGATGCTGATTTTCGTCGCAAAATTTTGTTCAGTGATGAGGCTCATTTTTGGTTGAATGGCTACGTCAACAAGCAAAATTGCCGCATTTGGAGTGAAGAGAATCCACATGAGACCCTTGAAACGCCATTACATCCACAAAAACTGACTGTTTGGTGTGCTCTATGGGCTGGTGGAGTCATTGGGCCATACTTCTTCCGCAATAATGCTGGAGAGGCAGCTACCGTTAATGGAGACCGGTATAGAGCCATGATAACCGACTATTTTGTTCCCGAATTGGATGGCATGAATGTGGATGAGTTGTGGTTCCAACAAGACGGCGCTACATGCCACACAGCGCACGTCACAATCGATTTATTGAAGGAAACATTCGATGAGCGCATAATTTCGCGGAATGGACCTGTCAATTGGCCACCAAGGTCGTGTGATTTGACACCATTGGATTATTTTCTTTGGGGATATGTGAAGTCGCTCGTCTACACCAACAAATCAGAAACGTTAGGGGAATTGGAAGCCAACATTCGTGGCGTTATTGCCGACATACGGCCCCATATGCTCGAAAAAGTGGTTGAAAATTGGACCTGTAGAATTGGCTTTATTCGAGCCAGCCGCGGCGGCCACATGCCCGAAATCATATTTAAACATTAATGGCATAAAATTATCCTTCCAATAAAGCCAAATTGATGGACCTTAAAGGGATTTTCTTGTGTTTTATTTCAATTCGAAGTTCTATACCCCTAAAAAAACACCCTTTACTTACATTTAACAAATTTTACCACTTCCTTTACTCTGCTTCTACACAATTTTTTTAACTGGTAAGTAAACTTTGCCCTTAGAATAAAGAAGCTTACCCTGAAATCTGCCATACTAATAAAATAAAAATATTAAAAATGCTTGGCCCAAATTTTATATTTAGGGTGGCAGCACTCGAATCTTTTGCATACCCATTCAAATAAGTCTACACTGCGTCAGAAATCAATTAATTTACGTTCACTTTCGAAGCCGGCAGGTTTATGTGGCTTTTGTTATTTATTTAGTGAAGGCAAAAAAAAAAATTTTACAGAAATATTAAATATACATAATTGAAGGATTAGTGACGAATAATAAAATATAACAAGAATGCATCGTTTGCTAGTGTTGCTTGCCCTCTGCGTGGCACTGGTAGCTGCCGCTGAGCAAGATGTGCTGGAATTGACGGACGACAATTTCAATTCGGTGTTGAAACAACACGAAACCACATTGGTTATGTTTTATGCGCCGTGGTAAGTTTAAAATTCTTTAAATATAGTTTTTTTGTATTTTGATGTGCACTCTAAAATGGCGTTTTATGTAGTTACAACCGTTGTTAAAGTTACACGTCATCCTCTTTTTTTTCCTTATTGGAAGGCATTTTTCATTTCACTTTTCGCTGTAAGCGCAAAATAAAAAAAAAAGAGCAAATAAGCCACGTTGGTTAAATCATTCGTGTAATAAATTAAATTGGATGTCTTAGTTAAGAACTGCTGAGGTTTCTTTTGATGAAATTTCAAAGAACAGCGTTTTGCGTGTCGTTGACGTTCTGCATAATATCGTGCATATAACCAGTTAAATGAAGCAATTGTGCGATTGGTGGCAGGATAAGGAAAAATAGCTAATAAATGCGTTAGGAAAAATAATCTACTAGTAAAATATTAAAATTCACACTTTTCTTCAGATTGACTGGACTTTAATTAACAACTATCATGTCACTAAAAAAAAATTTTGTTCATGTAAATAGTACGAGACAGTTTTAGTTGAGTATTAATTAAGTTTTTCCATCCTCAGCACGGATAGTGAGTGGAAAAACTGACAGCTTAGTAGATTGCGTGTTTTTGATATCTAATCTAATTCTAATAATTCGCTAGATACAGCAATATTTAACTAATCCGAACATTTTATGACGAATGCCTGGACGTTGACATACTATTAACTATGTAGACCCGGGGATGTTCTTTGGCACAACAGCATAGAACTCTACAAAGTGTTTGTTGTTGTTGTTGTGGTAACGACAAAAACACCCCGAAGGTTTTGGGGAGTGTTGTCGAATTGGCATTCCTTGGCCGGATTTGAACCCGGTACGCTCCGGTACTCCCTTGCGGTACTGTCCGACTGTCGTGGTAGCGATTTATGAGCAGTGTCATGTCACCCCTCCTTCCGTAAGGAAGGATAAGGTGGGTAATGAGAGGTGAGAGGCATCACATCCGTAGATCAACCATCAAGATGCACGTCATTACTTTTGTGCATATTAGTCGCCTCTTACTACCGGTATGCCTACTTCGGGCATATTCTAAACCCCTAACCGCAGGGGCACTACAAAGTGTTTGAAATGTGCTGGTAATGTTGTTGTTGTTGTTGTTGTTAACAGTGCTTCGCCGGACAGGGTTACACTGAAATAACAGCCCTTGGCCGGGTGAAAAAACCCGGGTCATTCCGGTGTGATAGAACCGGCTGTTGTGGGAATGATGTGCTGGTCATCGTGCTCCCTAGGTTAGAAACACAAAACTAACCTTGATTCGTATCACTTGCAGCTTGTGTTCCTCGAACCATCTCTGGTTCTAAATATTTTCAAAACAAACAACTTTTCGCGGTTACAATATCAACTTTGGCCGGCAGAATAGCAAAAGGGTGAAAAAGTTGTCAGATGGTTTGTCTGAAAGAGCCCAAATACCTCCTTCAAATCTTTAGCTTATAAAGCATATTCATTTTAGCATCTCTTTTTTCTTCTACGAGAATATTTAAATTTTTCCGAACTACATGCTATGTACCTAATTCTAGGTGGAAGTTTTAAAATACAAATAAGAATGCTAAGGCATATCCATCCATATGTATGTTTAGAACTTTTAATACGTTGTTGTTGTTGTTGTGTCAGCAATGCTTCGCTCTGCCTAGTCACTTTCCTTACCTAGCATTGCCATCAAGCTCTTCTAACAGAAGTTCCAAAAATCTTGCGGCTTCAAAAGAGGTGGACCAGAGTGAAATTTGTGTTAGAAGACTCAGGTCAGTTCAGCAAATAAATAGATAGTGTCATGGGGGAACACACCGCAGGCCAGGCAGACATTTTGCGTGTCAGGGTTTAGTCTGTCACTTCTACTATGTGTAATCTTCTCCCATTTTGATTAAAACATTAAGAACATATACTCGTATTTGAACAGTGCTTTTAAAATTATCAGTCTACTAAATTATTTTTCTAATAGAATATATATTTTGCCAACGAAAAAGAAAAATCGCCCATTTATAACTAACTTATGCTTTTAGCTGGCAACCGAGTTGAGTGACTTTATTTTAAGTTACAGGTCCATTCAAACATGCATGTTTTTGAGAATTGTTTACAAGATAAGATAATTTCGGTAAACCTTTTAAAATTTAGTGACAGTTTCTATTACACGTAAAATCATTGCCAGTTGATAACATACTATATTTTATTTCCAAATTTGTTTAGGTGCGGCCATTGTAAAAGACTGAAACCAGAGTATGCCAAAGCTGCAGAAATTGTGAAGGATGATGATCCACCCATTGCTTTGGCAAAGGTATTTAACACAAACAAATATTTAAGCATAACAAAATTATTTTGAAAAAAATCTATCCTCTTCCACAATTGAACAGGTTGATTGTACCGAAGCAGGTAAAGAAAGTTGCACCAAATTTTCTGTTAGCGGTTATCCTACATTGAAAATATTCCGTGGAGATAGTGTATCCCAAGATTATAGTGGACCACGTGAAGCTAATGGTATTGTTAAATACATGCGTGCGCAAGTTGGACCTGCGTCGAGATCTATCAAGTCGCTAGATGAATTCAATAAATTCCTTGACACTAAGGATACAACAGTATTTGGTTTCTTCGAGGATCCAGATGTAGCATTAGCTAAATTGTTTATGAAATTTGCTGATAAGAATCGCGAGAAATATCGTTTTGGTCACAGCAGCGATGCTGACGTGCTGGCAAAGTATGGAGAAACGTAAGTGAACGAAGAAATATCAGTAATTTTATGCAAAGGTGAGGAATAAGCGATACTAATACTTTGAAGACTGATTCAAGACTTATAAAACTAGCTTTTTTTATATATATATTTATGTACCTGCAATTGTGTATAACTATATTTTGTAATATATTTAAAAATAAATTAAGTTTATTTTACTTTTTTTTTAAACTAAAATAATGATTTGTAATTGCTATAATTACTGACTGTGCAACTGTTTTCGATATAAAACATTTAATTCTTTTGACCTATTTATATTATTCCTCGCTACTTGTTTAATATTTGGCACATGTTAGGAAAAACTTCTAAATCGTAGTTGAATTAAGGTGTCCACTGTTACGCACTGCCCACTGTAAAACATTATTAGCTAAAATCAGCAAATATCAAGTAAAAGGCCTGAAAAACGTGTTAAATATTCTTGTCTAGATAAGACGAAAAAAAATATATTTACCTCAGAATGCATTGCAAAAATCTCCGTATGAATGGCAAAAGTGTGAAACGAAATAAAACTCGCCAGGCGTATAGGAACGCCTGTTTCCTAGTTTAAGGTTTTCCATTGTTTTATTATTATTTACTAATTTTGATTTCAATGTATTCCTTGGTGTTGTCTTCTCGGACAATTTTTGTTTCTTTTTATTAAATTTTACTTTTCCTTCTTTAATATTTTATAATCATTAATTTATTTTTGATTATATTTAATCATTTTTATTAGTTTTTTATTATTTTCTTTTACTATTTTTCATTTTATGTTTTTAGAGTTTTTTAGTGTTTCAAATCATAAAGAAAAAAGTTTTGTTGAAGTAGATGTTAAGAATAATTTACCATTGTTCTTAGCATCCAACTAAAACAAAACTTTCCATATTTTAAGATCGGTAAACAAGTAATTGTATTTTGCTTATTTTTCATTATAATTATAATTCTTGGGTTAAGGAAAAATATATTAATGTTCTCATTACCACTTAAATGCTAACAATAAGCGAAACTTAACAGCTCAATTTACTTTTTCTTCATCTATTCAATTATTCTAATCCAATTTATTTATGCTATGCCTATGTAAACAGTGAAAGGATTGTGCTCATCCGTGCCCCACATTTATCCAACAAATTTGAAGAATCTCATGTTAAATTCGAAGGATCGACTGAGTCTGAATTGAGTGATTTCATTAAAGAAAATTTGTAAGTTTCATCATCATCGGTTCTATACAAAAAGAAAAAAAATTAATATGCATACTGTTTCTTCTTTTCACATAGCCATGGTTTGGTCGGCCATCGTGTCCAGGATACAGTGCGTGATTTCAAAAATCCACTCATTGTAGCATACTATGGAGTTGATTATGACAAGAATCCTAAAGGTACAAATTACTGGCGTAATCGTGTACTCAAAGTGGCAAAAGAATTTGGCGATAAAGCTACATTTGCTATTAGTGCAAAGGATGACTTCCAACATGAATTGAATGAATATGGGTATGATTTTGTTGGTGATAAACCAGTTATACTTGCACGTGATGAAAAGAATCTCAAATATGCATTGAAGGAAGAGTTCTCCGTTGAGAATTTACGTGTATTTGTTGAAAAGTTGTTGGAAGGGGAACTAGAACCTTATGTAAAATCTGAAGCTATACCGGAGAGTAATGATGCACCTGTAAAGGTAGCAGTTGCGAAAAATTTCGATGAAGTAGTCATAAATAATAATAAAGACACTTTAGTCGAATTTTATGCACCATGGTGTGGACATTGTAAAAAGTTGGCACCCGTCTTTGATGAGGTTGCTGAAAAGCTGAAAGATGAGGATGTTGTTCTAGTTAAAATGGATGCTACCGCTAATGATGTGCCACCTGAATTTAATGTCCGTGGATTCCCAACACTATTCTGGTTACCAAAAGATGCAAAGAATTCTCCTGTTGCTTATAATGAAGGTCGTGAAGCAGATGATTTTGTCAAGTATATTGCTAAACATGCAACCTCAGAACTTAAAGGATTTGATCGTAGTGGCAAGCCGAAGAAGACCGAACTGTAGTTTGGTGGGTACCGAAAAGCGTATTTGGATTAAATGAGAGGGTAAAGACGTACCACTCGACGTCTCAAAATTGTGTAGGAGTTAAAATGTGTCAACTTTTCCGTAACAAAATTTATAAACATTCTACTATACATACAGGGGCTGGTGAAAACTAGTTTCAAAATTACAAAAAGGCATTGTTTGCAAATTATAATAATTTTTTTGTTTTTAATAATTTTTAGTTAAAATATGGATCGATATATCACTGAAAAAAGGAAAGGAAAAAATAAAAAAATAACCATTATTCGAAGACAGTGCCATTTTGAATTTGAAATTTTTCAGCCACCACTACATATGTATATTAAGTTAGCTAAGGCGCTTAACACTTTCATTATTTTTGTAAACTTTTATCGTGCAAGCGTTATTACTTATAGTGATAAATTTAACCTTTTTAAACTGAATGAAATATAATAAGACGGTAGTAGTATTATATAAAGTAATGTTTTTATTTATTGTTTAAGTATGTCGTCAAAAGATGATCATCCCTGTTGCGTGTCGATTTGCAGTAGAATATATTTTTTTTCGATTGAGTCGATCGTATTTTATTTTGGTATTGTGTAATTTAATAACAAAAACTGCGCATTTTTAAATTTTATCAACATAGTTTCTATTGTTTTTAAATGATTTACTTTTTATCAATTTTATTAGCACTTCCAAATTACATCGTCACGGCAGCGACTGCAAAAGGGTAGGAGAAAGATGATCGATTAAGTATTCAGTCGCTCATTAAGCAATCGGGTCGACACTCCCAATGTCTCAATGATCTCTAATCGCTTAGTGGTCGATTGTCTATTCTTGTTCGACACTCACAACAGGGGTGTATATGATATAATCCTAAAACCATGGGTAAGTTCTGTCCCTTATTTTTCGGGTTTGAATTAATGGAAACGTTAGTCTGAGCAAATAAACAAAATGATCTAAATAAAATTTAGTGAAATGTAGATCTTTCCATTTTACTTGTTCCAGGAATAGTATTCCGCTCTGCATCTACGGACACCGCCATGTTTTTACGTGGTCAGTTTTATATTCATGGATGTGAAGATTCGACCCTTGGTTTAGTCTATGACTCAACCTTTTTGTTTGTTTTCTTGCAGAATGTTTGATTTAGAGCTCAATATGTTACAAGTTTAAAAAAAAACCTGTTGTACAAAGTTGGGTAGATACATAGATCTTCACCCAGCTTTTACCAAACTTTTTATTGTTGAAGTATGTCTCTGTTAATTACATGACTGACATTAAAACATGTTGGGTGGTTTTTAATATTCCACTTCTGAAAATAGTGTTATGTTCAATAAGTGGTTTCACACCCAACTAATTATATAGGAAACATTTTTCCTATATTTCCCAGTTAGGGAAATTTAAAACTTTTTTTTATAGATTTAAAAAAAAACCCCATGCCAAATTTAAAGTAACGTACTATAAAAAGAAAACATTTATTACATATATACTAAATAGCTATTGGTTATTGAAATTAGCTGCAATTGTTGCTGTCAATGATCATTGCTGCAAATTAACTGGAACTTCGGTTGGTTTTGGATGCATTAGCTCTATATAGTAGTCGGGCAGAAATGAATGTTCACTTTTGCCTTTTATACATTCGTAGGTGATTGTACCACGAGTAGAGTTGAAATAAAACTCAAAAACTGTATATGGACAGTTTACATCGGCCATTAAGGAGCGAACGCGTCCCAAAAAATTAATAAGAAAAGTGGCACAAACATTTGGAGTCCAAAAATTCTGAAACGTAAAATTTTTGTTATACAATTGAAAATCGAATTTATATGTATTAACATACCGTTCCTATTTTTGGCAGTGAGCGCACCTCAGTATGTTCGATGCGACCTACTAGTCCTTTTTCATCTCTCAACCCCACATAAATATCTTTTATTCCGACTAAAAATGATTGACACCACCAATTACGTGTCTTATGATTATTATATAATTGGAGTTGATATTTATTTAAGTTTGCTTGCCGCACTTTTAGTTCAATGAATTTCAATTTCTCCAAACTTGTTGCATTTTCGCCGTCACTGCAAATGACAAAAAGGGGATGAGAAGACTATTATTTCGATAAAACCTAGCTAATTTATCGTCGGGAGATGCAATTAATTTTGGAGCAGAGCTTATCAATGTTCCTCATTGGACGCACAACTTTATCTGCTACTATGAAATAGTACAAATACTAAGCGCAAACGCAGATGCCGATAAAAAAAAACACGGCTAATATATTCACTAGATGTATAAAATAAAAATAAGTGTATGGTGCGATAGTGCAGGCGAGACGCCAAGCAGCTGTCAGAACCGTTTACTTTTCAGTGAGAGTTTTTCCTTAATGAAATTTCTCTTGGTGATTACTTACAGCAGAACTGGCTGCTCACTGACGACTCCATCAACTTCAGCACCATATAGTACTTCTATACCACCCAGTTTTGTTTTGAAGACGCACGAAAATTCGCTACATTCGTCAACAGGACCACTGGTGTCGGGTTCGGTAAATGGTGATGCTGTAATTTAAAGTTTTAAAAAAAAATGTATAGTCCCACTTTAATTTTTTATACGGATGGTGCTAACCTGCCATGCAATATTGCTCGAATTTAAAACCATAAGAACAAAAAATTCGCTGTTTCTCCGTTTCCTGTGCACGTTGCATTTTATCATAATCCGTATCACGTTTACGCATGTAGAATGTGCCATTAAAAGATGTCACAACAATAGACCAATCTTCACGCATCTCATAAGGTGTGCACATTAGCAAACGCAAAAGGCCACGCCAGCACACAAATTCAGCACTCAGGCATCGTTGAGAGAGGTCCCCGACCGATAATGGTTTTGTTAGTCTCTCTCGATTATGAAAGATAAATTTGAATAAATGTTCCAGTCCTTCATCGTAAACAGATTCAGGTTTTCTAATGACACTTTGCATGCCTTCATTGAGATCAAGTGGAAATTTTTTCGGTGGCGGTGGCTTGTAGTAGCTTAACTGCGAGGCGGAAGGTTCAAATTCCCTCAAAATACCACCCACAACACTGAAATAACCAATCGGCCTGGGTTTTTCGAAAAGTGGAAATGGCAAAACTTCGCCACGAGCGGGACGCACGCGTAAACCGGTATTAGACTTTTGAAACATTTTGTATATTTTTGGAACTATTCAACTTAACTACAGAACAAGTAATTGAATGAATGAATTAGTTTTAATTGTTTCCTTTAGGAGACAACTGCTAAAACACGTCCAAAAATATCGCGAGAGGTATTAAACAACGCGGTTTGACTTCGGTATCAACAATCCGAAAGCGGATTTTGAATTTTTTGTCAAAACGCGTCTTTTGATACCTTTCCCGATAATTTCGGATGTGTTTCAGCAATTGTCTCCTTAAGGAAACAATTACCGTTTTGAACGCAATCATGATCCAATAATTTATATGGTCGTGGTCGATGACATAGCGTCTTCTTCTTCCTCATCCACACCTTATGTCAAACTATCATATCTTTGTTTTTTGTTTACATTCTTTGTTTACAGTTCTTGGAAAAGCTATTGAGTTCGCTTCGTGTTTTATTTATTTTTAATAAAAATTCGCTGTGAATTGATATTTAACGAGTGCTTTGTGATAACATTTTAAGAAAATGTGTGATTTATGTGTGTGTTATACGTGAAAAGCTTAGAAAATAGGCGAATCGTTTTTGCGCGTTCCGTCTCACATGTGCATTTTGACATAAGAATTAAACAACGTCAAACGGTAAGTTCGTGTTGTTGGCCGATAGCGACGACCATATAAATTATTGGACCATGGAACGCAATGTTTGACCACTACCATTTAGGCCCGGTTTCACCAACTCGACTTAACTTAGTTAAGTAGCGATTTTCACTTTTTCAGTTTCACCACGTAACTTAGCTAAGTCACAACTTAGTCAACTTGCCAGCTGACTTATTCTCGACTAAGCAGTTTTGCTGTGGTTCAAAACCTAAATGTCAGTAATGTTGCTAATTTGTTTTGTGCAACGCCCCAGTCGGAAACTTCACCATGCTTGACTTCAACAGGGTAAGCGTAGATGCATGTGAACGCTTGTGTTGTAGCATGCAACCATTACGAAACTATCGTTTTCAATTAGGCGCTAATTTTAGAACCTTCCAACTAAAGAGAAATGGGTGTAAGATCAATACATTCTTCTTGTATGGCCGTATATGCCCGTTTTCGCACTGGGGTATTGGGATGCGTAGAGTTGTCTGGTATGAAAAAATACTACTATGCATAAAACAGCTGATCGGGTTGTTGTGCTCAAAATTATTTAAGTCGCTCAGTTGGTGAAACCCAAAATTAAGTTAGTCTCGAATCTGTGCTAACTTAAGTCACGACTTAGTTTTAGTCTTAGTCGCGTTGGTGAAACCGCCCTTAAAGTTCAACACATGCCATTGGTCATAGGCGCCCGCTACACAGTCAGTAAATATCACGATATTTGGATCACGATAAATACTGATGGATTGATGGATCGCAAACTGACGCTACACGTTCAATACTTATCGTCAATACTTTTCGTCAGTACTTTCGTAATTTTCATGCTAAGCGGTTCGTAAAGAATGGAGCAAGAAAATACAAAACGGGCGTGTTTAGCTATATTAACAGCTTTTTCTATTAAAAAAAAGCATTCTACCACAAAACCAAGCCGCATTGACGTATAGTAGAAAATTTATTAAATATTTATTGACAGTATTTTCATCTGGATCGTGGATTTCTGGATTTGTGGGCGTTCTACCAAAATACAGGCAGTATTGACGGATCGCAAAAAATGACGCTACACCGTCAATATTTATTGACAATATTTTTATCTGGATCGCGGATTTCTGGATTTCTAAACATCTTGCGATATTTTTCGCGATCCATCAATATTTGACGCTACACGTTCAATAAATATCGTGATCCAAAAATATTGTCAATAAGTATTGCACGTGTAGCATTGGCCATAGATTGGTACAGATGCCCTACAAGAAACGCTGATTTCTATACTAACACACTCACACTTTTTATTGACAGTGATGATATTTTATGTGTCAATGCTGATACTTTCATACTAGTATGTTTGTTTCCTACCACACGGGTGTCCGTTGTTGCCAACACCCACAAAGAACCAAGGGAAAGAACACGAATTGGACAGGCCGAAGATACGTGGGCAATAACAAAGGAACATACCGTACTCACACGTACACGGTTGTTGACATCATTTTTTGCTATTCGCTTTGAGAACATAATGCAAATGCCTGATAGTGAGAATGACAGCACTGACTCTCAGATGTTGTGACAAATGACTGTCAGTGTGCCTGTAGGGTTACTATAAAATTCAGGACGAATAGCTCGTGGAAAAAAAAAAAAAAACAAACGCTAATATCAAAGAGGATAGATATGTACCCCCTGCGGGTTAGGGGTTTAGAATATGCCCGAGGTAGGCATACCGGTCGTAAGAGGCGACTAATATGCACAAAGGTAATGACGTGCAACTCGATGGTTGATCTACGGATATGATGCCTCTCACCTCTCATTACCCATCTCTCCTTCCTTACGGAAGGAGGGGTGACATGACCTAGAAGGTTCCTGGTCATACCAAATCGCTACCACGACAGTCGGGCAGTACCGCAAGGGAGTACCGGAGCGTACCGGATTCATATCCGGCCAAGGACTGTCAGTTCGACAGCAACCCCCAAAACCTTCGGGGAGTGTTTTTGTCGTTACAACAACAACAACAACAACAGGATAGATATGTAAGAGACGTCAGTTCGCTACTCGGCGAATGTCAACATTTTGTCAAAGAGAGTAGAGAGTGCACATACATATATTAGAAGATATATGGATGTTTGTACAAAGAGTTTGTACTTACAAAAATTATGTGATTATCCACACTTTCTTATCAAATCTGATTAGGAATGATTGTTTTTTTTTTGATAGAATTACAGGACATTATTAATTGATGTAGTTTTTGATTATTAGTGTAATTAAAAATAATAATGGATTATGGCTAGGTATTTTTAAATGAAATTGGGAAAAAATGTAGAAGTAGGTATAAATTTTTTCGGAAAAATAGTAGGTACGAAAAAATAGATTATTTAATTTAATAAAAAATAGATTATTTAATTTAAATAAAAATTAAAAATTATATTTTTATCTACATAGGCATGAATGTGATTTTTCTCTATCTCTATGGCGCGATATACAACAGGTATATCATCATAAATTCCAATTTGTGGTGTGCCGATTTGAATTTTCCCTACAAATTGGTGGGACCTACAGTTTTTTGCCGACTCCGAACGGCATCTACAAAGGAGACGAATTTTTGCTGAGAAGCCTGTCATGGCAGAAATACACTCGGAGAGTTTGCCAAACCACTGCCGAGGGGCGACCCCGTTTTGAAAAATTTGCATACTTTAATTTGATTATGTTAGGAATTTTCATAAAGTTGCATCGATTTTGTACAAATGCAAGCAAATTCCTTTTGTACAAAATCATGCCATTTCAACTTCACAAAAACTCAAAACAAATCATCAAATGCAACTCATCCTCTTCAGAGTCGACCCGTAAAGCACCGACAGTTTGCATGATTTAAGGACAATTAAAGATAAACTCTCACTTGCTTTTCAAACTCATCGGAGAACGGACGTGTAATACTTGTGCTTTTCTGGTGGTTTCTGAGCGGCCATTTTGTGGTGAGACTTTGGTTTGTGCCTTTCAAATTGTGCATTTGACTTTAAATTGTACTTGTGAAATCTATCAATAAATTAGAAATAGCTTATAAATTGCTGTGTACTGTAAGTATTTCCTTTTTTATTATAACTGACTCTGCTTTGGTTTTTTTTTTTTAATCTCGAGTTGTTAGTAGCAATTCGTGGAACTGAGTGCCAGTAACTTTTCAAGTAACTGGCATTCTTACAAAATGGCGGACGCTTTGGCGTCGGGCCTTGAAGGCAACGCCATGGACATAGAAAATGAAACAAATTCTAAAAATGTTTTGTCTGGTAATGAAAATTTGTCTGAATGGGAACCTAAAATACGTAGGCCCAGATCTAACAGGCATAAAGAAGTGTCTAGAGCTGTTACAGCTCATCAAAATAAAATATCGAAAGAAATGCCTCCTTTGCAAGGTTTGCTTCTGAAACGTGGTACAGTTGCAAATGGTAGTAATTTAGAGGGTACTGAAAATTCAAAAGGGGCTATTCCCAAAGAAGTGAGTACTGAAAGCAAAGTACAATTGAAAACAGGTGAAATGGAGATGTTGGAAAATGCTCAATCCTCGCATCAAATAAATGTGGAGGAAAGTTCTAGAACTGACGAGCAAGGGGCAGTACAAAGAACAGAGAGGGAAATAATTTTTTTTGATGAGGAATACAAGGGGATTTATGCGGTGTTAGTTGATACCTCAAACTCGAAGCATTTTGAAAATCAATCCATGAGAAGTGGATTGGTTTTATGGTGGAAAATTAGAAACATTGGAATTGACGAGATTAAAGAAGTTAGGGCGTTAGGAAAATCGCTGTACAAAATATTTTTTGAGTCGGCTTTAGCAGCCAACAATTGCGTAAAAAACCAACAACTGTTAAATTTGGGTGTTAGACCCTTCATACCAAGGTCATTTGTGGAAACGTATGGTGTCATAAGGTACATCCCTGAAGAGTTTACAGATGAGGAATTATTAAATAATATAAGTTCTGAGGTTAAGGTCACTGCAGTCAACAGAATTAAGCGTAGGGATAGGGAAGACAAAGAAAAATTGGTTCCGACACAAACTGTCAAAATCAGCTTCGCGGGTGATGAATTGCCTGAGAAAGTGCAAATTTGGTTTACAAATTGTAGGGTTCAGCATTATTTCCCTCCGGCTAAGCAATGCTACAATTGTGGCAGATTGGGACATACAAAAGCGAGTTGCAGGGCTAAAACAAGATGCATTTTATGTGGAACGGAGGGTGTATGTAGTGAGGGTTGTAGGAATAAAAAATGTATATTGTGTGGTGATGAAAATCATACGTCGTTAAATAAAAATGTATGTCCCACATGGCAGAAGGAAAAACGCGTAATTGAGGTTATGACAATTAAAAAAATCAGCAAAAAAGAGGCGTATGACACATATACGCAGTTGCACAGCCCAAACAGTCAAAATAGGTTTGACCTGTTGATGGACCTTGAAGACAATTTTCCACAATTAAAGAGTAATGTACCTAAAACTATAAATGCTAATGCAGAAACCAATAGAAGATTGGTTACTAGATCCTACAATGTAGTTGCACGAAAAGGTGCAGAAAGGGAGAGGAAGGTTTCCCCGTTGAGGGAAAAGAGACCACGGTGCGAAAATATACCTGTTTATGACAGGGCCGGTTGGTCAAGAGTTTCGGATGTAGAAAAGATCATCGATCTACTACAGTCCCGATTTGAAGTTACAAAAGATGATCCTTTAGTTACGATTTTATACAGAATGTGTGAGGAAAATGGACGTGGAGAGCCCTTAAATGAGAGGGTGGAAAGAATTCGTAATCCTAATGGTCAAGTTGTTACAGTATAATTGTCAAAGTTTGAAGTCAAACAAAGTACATATTGATGTTTTTAATCAGCAAAATGAGATAGATATTGTTTGTTTACAAGAGATATTCTCACATGATGAGGATAAGTTAGAGCAAAAATTATTAAATTTCAAAATGTTAAAAAAAATGAGAGCGGATGGATATGGAGGTGTTGCCATAGGCTTCAGGAAAAATATTTTGTTTACCAAAATAAGATTCAGAACACCACTAGATGTTGTTATGGCCAGGACTAAAAACTTAAACAAAAATTTTACAGTCTGCTCTGTGTATCTGCCACCTTCAATTAATTTTGACATCTTTAACAATGAGATGTATAAGTTGATATCCTTTCTGAATGGACAAACAAATGTTATTTTGCTTGGAGATTTCAACGCCAGAATGAGTGTATGGGGGGATTCTTTAGACACACCTAAAGGCAAGGCTCTACTATCTTTAATAAATAACTCAAACATGAGGTGTATAAATGATGGATCTAAAACTTTTTTGAGAACTTCAAACTTAGCTAGTACAGGTCAAGGTAGTGTCCTAGACCTATCTTTTGTCAGCTTTCAAGGTGATATCACGTGGCATTGCAAAACTTCTTTCGTAGGGGGGAGCCATCACTTACCCATAGTAATAGATGTAAAGGAAGTATCCAAACTAAAATGCAAATTTGTATCCAAAAATTTAATGTACAAAAAGATCGATGCCATTCAAGATATCAGCAATGTAGGTGATTTAATGAATGCTTTAAAGGACGCAAAGAGATTGGCCACCAGGATTTTGGATGAGTCTCAACATACTCCAAAAACTTGGTGGAGCAAAGACTTGGAAAAAAAGTACAGACTTTTGAATGCTGCAAGAGGTAAAGCCAAGAAGACTAGCAGGATTGTAGACTTGGAGGCGGCATGCCAACTCCAAGATGACTGGAAACAAGCTGTCAAAAAGGCTAAAAGAGAAGTTTTTCAGGAAACTATTGAGTCTCTAAATCAGGCTCCTAACACCAAAAAAGCCTGGTGCTTTATAAATAATATGAAGAACTTTCAAAAGGCCTCTGACTCTCAATGGTGTGCAGAGGACAATTCGGACTACTTAGCATTCTTAAAACAACAAGTGGTGGTACCAAATTCACCCACGGTAGAAGAAATAATTATCAACTTATCAATACAACCTGAATCTCAACTATCTCTTGTTGGAATGGTAGAGCAAAGACTACATAGGTTAATTAGTAAAAAGCAGAACACGGCAGGCGGAAATGATAATATCACGTATAATATGCTAAAAATGTTATCCTCTGAAACATGGCTTAATCTTGAAAAAATTTTGCAACAACATTTCACCTCTAACAATATCTTGGATGAATGGCGCAACATTCGGGTGGTGCCAATTCCCAAGAGAAATGGAAATAGGGACAATATTGAAAATTTTAGACCTATCTCACTGATTTCTGTTTTGATGAAAGGTATAAATATGTGTTTGAAAGAAACTTTGACAGATCATTTAGAATCAAGGTCAATGTTACCTGCAAACAGTTTTGCCTACAGGAAAAACAAGTCGGCACCGATGTGTCTGAACGAAAGTCTCGATGCAATTGAAACAGCCAAATTTAATAAAAACAAAGTATTTGCCTGTGCGTTGGATTTGTCCAATGCATACAATTGTGTTGACATAGTTAAACTTACTTCAATGATGCAGAAACTGGATGTCCACTCCAGTATCTTGATGTGGATTTATAACTTCCTCCATAGAAGGACAATATTATTAGGAGATTGTAGCGTTCAGATTGAAAATGGGTTACCACAGGGCAGTGTTTTATCACCAGTCCTTTTTAATATATATACAGCGGGCTCCATGGGTTAGAAGACAGCCATACACAAATTTTTCAGTTTGCTGATGATTTTTTAATTGTTTCACATGACAGGAATGCGGTGAGAGCACTTGATAATCTAAAAGATAAATTAACAAAGTTTAAATCAATATGTACTGAATTGTGCCTAGATATCAATTTTGAGAAAACTAGCTTTATGTATATGGCAAGGGCCAGCAAAAATTCATTTAATCTCCAATTAGGTCCAGACAGAATCAAACAAGTTGGACAATTAACGTTTCTTGGAAGGATAATCACAGCTGGTGGGATCTTAAACAGCCAGGTTCTGAAAATAAAAAAAGACATCATACCAGCTTCTAATCTTATCAAAAGACTCACCACGGTAAAAGGGGGTATTACTCCAAAAGTAGCGTTGAATACATATAAGGCTTTTGTTAGGTCAAAAGCGGAATATGGATGCACAACGTGGTCGAATGCTCCAAATGGATACAATAAGAAATTGCAGGTGTGTTTGAACAATAGCATAAGGAGATGTATAGGTGTACCTCCAAGTACACTCAATGTTTGTTTTGTCGGGTGAATTACCACCAATGTTCAGAGCGGAGTGGCTCACTGCTAAAGAGTTAGACAAACAATGGTTTGTCAACCAACCGTTAAGATATAGGATTCAGAATGGCCCAAATATAAATACTAGTTACAATGTTACATATCGAAAACACAAAACAATATTTGATAGAATAAACACAAATGTGCTTTTTTGTAGACATCCGAATTTGACATTTGAGAAATCCAAACTTACCGGATCTAAGCAAAATTTTACGCAAGCAGAATTAGTTGCTACGTATAGTGCTATGAAAGAACAATTGTTAATTGAAGAGTATTTCCTGTTATCAACGGATGCGTCGTGCACAAGTGACAGGGTGGGCTGTGCATTTTATGATTTACAAAGAAATGTTTCCATTTTGTTCAAACTACAGGAAAAGTTTACGTCTATGACAGGAGAACTTATTGCAATATTTCAAGCAGTACAATATTCAGTAAAGAGTGGCAAAAAGAAAATCGCTATTTTTTCAGATAGTTTATCAGCTATTAACTTACTGGATAAAATGTCAACAGATAATTATATTGTTGCGGACATACATAACACATTGTATAATAGTAAGGATATTATAGAAAGTGTATGTTTAATATGGGTTCCGAGTCACGTTGGTATTTCATTCAATGAGAAAGCTGATATTGCAGCCAGGACTGCAGCAACGATAGGACAAAATATTTGTATAGACTTGACGCCTTTTGAGGCGCAAATTAGGATAAAAAACTCTATATGGAGTAAATGGGAGACTGATTTTAAGGATTTAAGCCAAACCAAGGGGGTACAATTTGCCGAAATTATGGGTGAGATTGTAAGGATACCTTGGTTTAAAAACAAAAAGTGCAAATTAGAATGTAGGGAAATAAAAATTATAAATCGTTTATTGTTAAACCATACATACTGCAAATATTACTTAAGCAAATTTAATAGGTGTATTTCAGGTGTTTGCTCGCTCTGCAATGTTTCTGAAACAGCGGAGCATGCCATCTTCCACTGCCAAAGGTTTAACCGGAACAGAGTCGGTTATAAAATTTTTAACAAGTATAACTGCTTAAAGGATCTATTGAAATCAAGGAGTTTTTTTGACTATGAGGAACTAGTCAAGTTTCTTATGGATACACTCCTGATAGAGTCACTATGATACAGTAATTAAAAAAAAAAAAAAAAACAAAAAAAAAAAAAAAAAGTTGTATGTTGGAAAAAAAAAAAAATATATATATATATACATATATTTACAAATTAAAAGATACAATAAAAAATAAGAACAATTTTTTTTTTTTTTATATATATAAGTTTGTGTATATAATAATCGTAATCGAACACTTATTGTTGTAAAAATGCACTGAATTTGAAAAAGGTTGTTTGTTTTTTCATTAATTATCCTCGATTGAGGCATTATAGCACAAGTTGACGCACTGAAATTCTCGTTATTTTTTTTTTTTTTTTATACAAGTCAAACCAATGAAATAATATGGCAACACACAATTAAAATGAAAGATAACCTGGCTGTTTAAGATGATTTAAACACTTGGCCATTTCGCTCCACATTTGGAGTGTCACAAACAAAAAAAAAAAAAAAAAAAGATAAACTCTAATAACTGAATACAATACAATTAAATATTTCCTTTGAAAATAAGAAGTATTAAAATTTATTTTCTTTCGTTATAAGCCTCAAAAGAGCTTTTGAAACAAATAGAAATTTGTTGCTAAAAAATTAAAGGATTTGTTTATGAGTAGAAAGACTACCTAAGTTTCAGATGAGTTAGAAGTAAAAAATGGTGCCCCCCAAGGAAGTAAGTTAGGAGCATTGTTGTTTATTATGTATATAAATGATTTACCAGAAGTATTGCATTATTGCGAAGTACATATGTATGTTTGCAGATGATACATTGATTTATTTAAGTGGAAACGATGTACAAGAGTTGCGTGGAAAGATTAACGAGGATTTAGCTACCGTGTGCGATTGGCTTTGTATGAATCTATTGTACGTTAATGTTCAGAAAACTAAATGTATGGCATTAGGAAAGCGGAGGTTTAGAGAAGAGATTGAAATGGGATCGGTAATGCTTATGGGGCCGCTTCTGGAATGAGTTCCACGATATAAGGACCTAGGGGTAATTATAGATAGCAACTTGAGTTTTTAAGACCATGTTGAATATATAAATGGTAAAATAGCAAAGATTAACTTGTTGTATAGATTAAGGAGAACTATTTCCAAAGCAGGGAAAATTACACTTTTCAAAATAATTTTGGTGCCTCATATAAAGTACTGTTCTACAGTACTCTCAATGGCAAATAAAAAAGATATATCTATATTGCAAAATAATTTTAATAAAGGGATGAGAGCAGTATTGAACAAAAGGCGTAGTGAAAATGTTCATAGTATGTTAAGAGAGTTAAGCTATTTATCAGTAGAAAATGCAGTGTTAAGGGAAGTGTTAACTTTTATTTATAGAATGGAAAATGGTTTGCTTCCAGAGTATTTAGAATTATTAGTAAGAGAAAACTCAGATGTACATCAGTACTTAACTAGACAGGCAAATCAATTTCACCTGGAACCTGTACGTACAAGTAAGGGCTTAAAACCGGTATATAATAGTGGACTAGCAATATACTTGTATAATGCTCTACCTGATGATATTAAATATGTAAGAACTATCGGAATGTTTAGAGAAAAGATAGGTCTGTGGTTAGATGCTGATGTAATGAATGAGGAATAATGTGATTTAGTATAATTATGTATAAGTACCTAATGAATTAGTAAGACTGTCAAAATGAATAATAAAATAAATGTTATTGTAGTTTGAAATTAAAATTAAATTTACACACAGCTGGCTGTTAAATATATATATTTTTTTTCTCATGAAATAATAATTGTATAAGATTACCTGTATTAGCCGTAGATTATTTTTTAATAAATAAATAAATAAATTTACAAATATTAATTTTAATCTTAATATATACATTTAAGGAATTAACATCGCTTGCAAGTAATTAATAATGATACAGTATAAGTACTTATATACATACATATTAAAAAATATATCACATTTTTTTTAAAAAAGTTACAGGTTTTGCACGCAACGACGAACAAATTTTGCTTTATGTATGCATGCAAATCGTATTATAAATAAAATCAATATCGCACTAGCCATATATCCAACAACTAAAGCTGCACGCTTGCGTCTACGCCATCTTTGGTAATCGCGCCAGGTATTGAATCGATTGCGATATTGATATTTTAATTCGAAATTGCTGCGTCGAGGAAAAAATGAGAGGTAGAAATCTTCTAACAAATGTCTTATTAGCTCGTTATCATCCTCATGATCTGGGTCCAAATTGTCATTGATGCAATTGAATTTTCTTATAAAAGTAAAACGAACATGCAAAATTTTAAGGACATATATTTATGAGCTAATTACCTTGGATTGCGACGTATTTTATCAAATCCATCTACTACATCTGATACATTGGAAGTTAACATCATAAAATTATTATGTATAGCACGTTTTGGGTTTATGTTATATTTGTATTTGGCGCGAACAGCGAAGTTCGTTTGTAGAGCTTCAGCCAGGAGGTGACATCGTTTCACTAATTCTCTTGTTATGGTTGGCTGAAAGATTTTTTTACTTTTTATTTCATAGAAATATATGTATGGACGATTTTATCAATACTTCGCCCTGTTTAGTGGGCACGCCCACTCATGAATGCCGACCAAACAGAAGACGGCTACCGTGGGAATGCTACTATTCTACTCATGTCAACGTACCTGTTATATATAAACATATGCACTTACCACATTTGAATCTTCATAACGTTCGTACACCAGTGTTGTATATTGTATAGCATTCTCTTTGGGCAAAATCATCGCTAGATCACGTGAACAATTGCCAATAACTTCTTCAAAGAAACGTACTGCTGACCAGTCCAATGGTAACGAATACATGCGTGCCAAAAATGTGCGTACTTCACGATCAGACCACGTATGCGAGTTATCCGTATCGAATTCATCAAATACTTGACCCACAGTTAACACAGTGGTTTCGCTCATTAGAAATGAGTAATAGCCAAAAGCAAATTGTAAATCGTTCGTTGAGCGAAAACGATTCGAAAGTGTGACATCAATCTCCTTTGCAAATTTGATATGCATTGCATTTATTATATTGCGATCTAACAAGAATCCTACATGTGCCAATACATTGCGTGCTTTAAATCCATATTGACTATTCAGTAACATATTTGTATGTATCAATGAATGGGAATAGATATCTTTACTTGTTTCGTTTTTTATCTTTGACGATATATTCATTGCCATATCGGCTGTTTTCTTAATTGCTATGCGATGACGGGTATTTGGTGGCGTCGAGGGTAGTGGTTGTTGATTAAGTTGATTAGTGTTAATATTGGATTTGATTTGATTATTATAATTATCTACAATACGTCTTAGCTCGCCAAGTGTACTCAGATTCTTATGACGCACCATTTCACGAAAATGTGAACCATTTCGTTTTGCTGAGTATTTTGAGTTACGAAATTTTTTCCTTAATGGAAAATGTCTTACTTCTACGTTTCTAATATGTTCATCCACATCATGTTCGAACACACGTGACTCTTCTTCGCTTTTACCAATTTCTTCCTTGGTGCTGCAGTCACCACCATCGTATTGACATTTTGCAATATTACAATGTTGATCACATGCTCCATCACCAATATAAGTCCATGGGCAATCTTCGGCGCAGTCTGGAACCATCCATGCTTGATAAATGCGTACCCCTTCTGACTCTGTGTATAAGTCCTCGGGGTAAAGTGGGGCACCCAAAAATATATCGTCATTTAAATAGAGAAACCGTTGTGACAACGTTGGTATGCGATGTAAAAAAGTTTCAATGGCTGCACTTGAAAATGTGGGCAGCAGTTCAAGCTTTGGTGCAAGCACTTCATGTGGTACAATTGTCACCCTTTCATAGCTGAGATCGAGCCAAAATGGTATTTGTCCATTTGTGACTATATAAATATGTCTCACCCATGGTGCATACTTTTCCAATGAACGCAATGAATAGCGTAACTCATTTTTATCATCGTAACGCGCGCCATCATAGGATGGATTATAACGTCGTATTGTTTCCACAAATGTTGGATCTGAACCATTAACCCAAGTATAGACTACATCGATTGGTTCGCAATATTTTCGAATTATAGCTGTCCGTTCTCGCTTGAAGTCAGAGAAGTTAGAGTGTACATTTTCGTTGGAAAGTGTAGCAGGGGTTTCTTACCTGGTTGAACAGCCAAAAAATTATTATTAGCACACCAAAGATAAGCAACATGCGACGTCGTCTCATTCGCTTCCAACTATTTCTGAACATTCGTAACCACTTTATATGCCCACGCATCCCTCTTTTTTAAATTTTAAATCTCAAAACATTTCGCTTTTATATATTTATTTACTAAAGTGTTGGCTATCAAAAGCTTGCATTTTCCCTAAATTAATTTAAGCATTCAGCTGATAACAGCCAGTGTTGCCGCATAGTCGAAATTTTGCATCTTGAATTTTAGGTAAGTGATGTTAAGCTTTCGCATAACTGTGTGTTCGATATTGGTACCCAAAGGCGCGTTTCGGTCCCAGGAACCCTAATCCGGTGGGGTAAACCCATCATTATTAGTAATTTAACAGTTATTGGCAAAAATCAAAAAATTACCTAGGTACGATCCCAAAGGGGGGCCTGTTCCATAGTATTTATAGGCAGAACACTTTTCAGCGTAGGCGGCCTTCGGCCGCGCTTCAAAAAAATAGCCCTTAGCCGGTCCAACACCGGCTACGCGATCCCCAGTATTTCTGCGCAGAACACATTTTGCACCCTATATCTTTGTCTACAACCACCACATGAAAATAACAGAAAGTTGTTAACTTTGCTTGCAAATATCTTGCAAACTACCGGGACCGAAAAGCGCCTCTGGGTACCAAAATCGACATTTTTAGTGCAGTTTTTACAGTTGACGTTGGATGTAAAGTATTACCAAAATTGCAAGTAAAGAGAGAAATACGGTCAACACTCTCAAAAGTAAAAAGTTCACGGCGAACAAGAATTTGCAAAAACGTCAAGTCTTTGTTATTGTGTTGCCAAATCACGCTCAGCTGTATTTCACTTGCAAATCTTAAGGCTTCGTCTCAATAAAATTTCGTATGAACTTGCGTTCAACGCAAACTTTTGCATAACAGGGAGAACGCAACAATCATGGGTACTCGTGCGGTTTATGGGAGCCACCGAAAATTAGACCAGAAAAGTCGAGAAGGGCACATATTGCACATATTATAAAATATTGTTTATAGTTCTAAGACTAGTATCAAAATTATAAATGCGTATTAATGATCAAAACACTGTGAGCGATGACAGGGAGAGAGACTTCTGGTAGTTGAGGACACTCAATTTTCCAAAAAGTGAAAAAACATTTACAATAATGGGGGAAGGAAAAGACAAACCGTCTGCAAAATCGAACCACACAATATGCAAGTGAAAGATTAAATGCGCTTGCAAGGAATACTTTTCATTCATTTACAAGGTACTTGAACTAATAGCGTGTGCATAATCGCCATATTGACAAGTGTGATTTTGATAACACAAAATCTAACGAAAAATCATCGCAATACGATCAGAGATTTACCTAACAATAGCTTAACTAGTTTTTTAAACAACTTTTATCATCTTTCGTTTTGCGAGATTTAATTCAAGCAAATCTGTATACAAGCGGCACATTGTACCTAAAATTTAACACAAGTACTAACGTATATATATTTTAGGAACATCTTTGACATAAAAATAAAGCGTTATGAATATAAATCAACTAATATAAACATAATTTTACTTAAAACGAAAATGTCTAAATGTATTTTTAACAAAATCTCTTTTTCTAACCTAATTTATTCACCTAATTAAATTTGTAACACAATACCCTGAAATGCGCAAAAAGCGTTGAGGTTAAACTGACAAATTGAGTTGAACTTATACTGAAAAAACGGACCCAAGAATCTGAGGTCGGAGCTTAACTTTTTTTTAACCGTTCAGAAGTTAAAATCAAAAAACTCCTTCATCTGGTACACTTTGTTACTACATATTACGATACTTTAAGGGCAAAATAAACTTTCTTTTATATATTTGCTATCATTATTTTACATAATGAGCCCGAACGGATGACCAAACGACGTGAAAAGAAATTAAGTTTGCGTAAAAACAAATATAAAATCAAACGTACGCGATTACTTTGAGAACTACTTTCTCGAATGTCAGGGTTTTCCTAGAATTGGTCCGGGTCCACCGGCTCTGGAGTTGGGAGTTAAAGTAAATATGTAAATATATGAAAAAGCCGAAAATTTGCAACTTTTGTAGGTCAGTAGCCTTTTAACCACTCACCGAGCGTTTAGCTTATCGCCAAATTTTGGCGTTTGTTCTTAACGAAAATGCGATTCTGTAACTCTCCTTTAACCCCGCTAAACAGCTGACTCTTGATGGTAATAAAATATGGAAATACTTCTATTTTCGCCGTATTTTGCACTAAATTACATGCAAAAACCTTAAAACTAATTTTTTAACTTTTTCCAAACGCTAAAACACTTGTAAATATATTGACGCGATCGTTAACACCTCGAAAATAATTCGCGAAAGCTAACCACACAAAAAGTGTTAGCTAACACTTTTCGTGTGGTTAAAAGTTAGCGAGTACGGAAAAGCGTTAAAAATGGTGTTAAGCGAAGTTAACACTAAAACCTGGCGTTAAAATAGTTACAGAATCGACCTACAGATATCTATGCTCTTCGACTGCGTCACCATCTCCTTATTTTCACATAATTGCTTTTACATTTTTAACAATGTATTCAACCTCAATGTTACGAGCGCTATATAGCGGCACCGCTTTTGAGGAAACCAAAGCTTAACAGCAGTAAGCAAAAAGGAAAAAGTAGTAGTAATATCGAAGATTTGACTGTTTCAGTTTTTCAAACACAAGTAAAATAATCCAATAATTATTATAATAAATCAAGCAGAACAGTTTCTGCGTAGTCTGCCTATGGCATGCTTTGAACAAATAACCCTTAGTTGGTCCATCAGTGGCTTACCGATCTATAGTATTTCTATGTGTAATATCGTAAATTTTAAATGATTAATAATATTTATTCTCCGGACTCGGACTCTGATTCGTGGGTCCGGAACGAGTCTTTTCATACTTTTTCCGACATTTTACGTCATGTTTAAGCACTAGGTGATGGTCGTAAACAATACCGGAAGAAGCGATATTAACCAATCACAGTTTTATGTCGATTTCTTGGACACTTCTGCGTTTTGAAACGGCCGTAAAAAGATTTTTAAAGGTTAGTTAATGTTCCCCACAAACTGGGAATACCAGAGACAAATGCAACTCTATTTTTCACAACTTCGACTTTCGAGTCTCACTCCGAAATCAGCTTACATTCGAACATATCACATGACTGTCATATGCAAGCGACAAAGAATTTTGCATTTTGACAGCAAACATTTTCATGGGAAGGTGAAAATTAAAATTTTTGCCATTAATTCCCTTATAATTTCATTAACTTTTCGGTTCGCTTGACTTATTTTTTTGTTAAATTTCATTAAGTACACTATATTGGAGTGAAAAGTTAAAGAGACAAGCTGAAATGTTGAAAATTGTCTTCCTGACAGCATTTGTCATTGGTGTGGCAGTTGCAGTGGACTTTCCTGTTGTGCTGATTGGAGCTGAAGGGTGAGTTATATGATTCATTCATGGTTCTACTTTGCATTAATATCTCTTTGCAGCCCTACAAAGCCATCATTGCCTACCATTAAAAATGAGGAGTTCGCTAATATACTTTCGCCATTGGTTGGTGAGCACATGATTGCTGTGATTCAAGAGGAGGGCGTAAGTTAATTACTCAATACAACTAATTCAATTTCATATTATTAATTTGAGTCATTTAGTTGTCTTTACATGATTTCTTGTGCAAGAGTAACCGTGGCGAACAACAACAATCATGTTATGCGTATCTACAGAGCTTCTCGCCAAAAACGTTCTATCGCAGTGTGGAAAATCCGCATCAAGTTTTAGAGGCAATTGATCCCAATTATGAAACTATTACCATTTCTAAAGGGGGAAAACTTGAAACCCCGCTAAAATGTAAAGCGGGAAAAGTAGTATTTCTGCAATTCAGTGAAGATGATACTGGCATAAGCCGAGAAGATACATTGGAAGCACATGGTAAGTTTCATATGGATTCGAATTTTATTACTTTCTGTTTGGGAACTGTGTTGAATGATGCTTAAATTCTTGTAAAGCAAATAACATTTTCCAGGAGACTTTCGGAATTGGCAGTTCTTTATTTTGAATTTAAATCGTTAACCCCCTGCGGGTTAGGGGCTTAGAATATGCCCGATGTAGGCATACCGGTCGTAAGAGGCGACTAATATGCACAAAGGTAATGACGTGGAACTCGATGGTTGATCTACGGATCAACGAAGCACCTCTCATTACCCATCTTATCCTTCCTTACGGAAGGAGGGGTGACATGACCTAGAAGGCTTCACTTGTCATAAATCGCTACCACGACAGTCGGGCAGTACCGCAAGGGAGTACCGGAGCGTACCGGGTTCAAATCCGGCCAAGGACTGTTAATTCGACAACACTCCCCAAAACCTTCGGGGAGTGTTTTTATCGTTACTACAACAACAACAACAACAACAATATAAATCGTTCCTCTGTTTAGAACTGGAGGTGCTTAGGCTCTAATCGCGGAACATGGTTAGGTGCACCTTCAACTTGCTGCATTATGCATATCACTTAATTCTATAACTCGTGATATCCAATACCCATGATACACATATGCTATAGATACTACAGTATCGATACTGTAGTTTAGACTATACTAAAACCAGTCTACTACTACTCGTGGTATGAAGGTGATTCATATTTGGTATGGATCGTGGTACTGATACTATACTACAATGTGTGTCCCTGCTACAAGAGCCGTTATCAACTATATTGCCTAGTGATTATTTGGCCACATTTAGACGCCCCTTCAGACTGGCTTACCTTGCAGGGTAAATCCACTAAATACGCTGGGCATGTCAGGTTTCCACCCTGGCCTAGTTGAACTCGCTTCTTTTGCATGACTGCCATATCGGGAGGGACATTGCCACTACAGCTACCCTTCATCACTTATTTAGAATATGATTGCATTGTTTCCAAATATTTTTTATATTGTGCAGAAAATTACTTATTTACCTTTTATTGTTTGTTATTATTACAGATTATGTTATTGCAAATCTAATGAAGCAAGAGGTATCCTGCCCAACAATCTACTTGTATACGTCTACCCCTGCCAAAGATGTAACTACACTTAAACGTGCACGTCGTGCGCTATCTGTTGGAGAAACTGCAGCACCAGGAGGCGGTACTATCTTCTCTACACCAAAGTTCCAGATTTTCTTTACCACCTTATCAGTACAGACTGGCACTGGCCCCAATAATCCCGCCAAACAAATAACTATTGCCAATATGAATATTGTAGAAAACAATTCTTCCGATTTCAGCGTTACACTCACGAGCGCAGATGCCGCAGATACAATCACTTTTGATATTGAATTGGCATCAGACTACTATTACTTGAAACAATTGACTCACAATAAGGTTAACACCTTCCGTACTGATGCTATTAATGCCCCAATTACTTTCTCTTATTATTGTGGCAATTTAACAGTTACTTCAGGGACGGGTGTCAAATTGCGTTGGAATTCTTTACAACTTCAAGCACCTAGCAAGAGTAAAGTTACGCCAGTAGGTGATAAGTATTTCAAATTTGGTGAATCGTGGAATTGTGTAGGCTTCGTTACACCAGCTATTCTCGCTGGCTTATTTGTTACGGCAATTTTGTTGGCAATTATATTTGTTGGCATTTGTTGGATGTTAGATATTAATACAATGGACCGTTTCGATGATCCTAAAGGCAAGACAATTACCATAAATGCTAATGAGTGATACTTAACACTCAATTAATATATATTGCGAGCAGCATCTCTTCGTTTGCCAGTTGTTGTACGCACAGTTCATTCCCGTTTTTTTGAAATATTTTTTTTTTTATTAACATATCGAAAACTTAACTTTTAAATGCACTGTATTTCTTGTGAATTATTAAAAAATAGTTTATAACAGTATGACATACCAAAATATTTCCCTTTATAAAAAATTATTAATAAAACCTAGGAAATTAGAAGTGTTTGAAATACCAGTTCATTCTCTTAAAAACAATAGACTTTTTTTTAGCGCATTTTTAAGTTTCTCCTACAATTTCCATACATTTTATACAACTTTTAGCTCAGCATCAGCCACATTTATTTAATATTTTAATTTTAATTGTTGGCTATTGGGAATTGTAATTGAAACTTGATTGCATGATGCACACATTTTTTTTTGCATATTTCTAAGTTTTTTTTTATCGTCGTTTTCGACTGCAATGTTGTGTGGAATTCCGTTAAACAGTTGTGTTCGTTCTTCATGCAAACATATTTGGTGTGTGGATATGTTTGCATTTACCTAACTAATGTCGATGTTTTGTATATATATAAAATATTAATTTTACTATGTTACACGTATTAATGTATGTATAGTCTAATGTATTATACATAAATCACAAATACGAAAATGTTAACTATGTTCAATAAAGTGGTTTTTTGTTAACGATTTGCTTGGTTGTTGTTGCCCACCTTTCTAAGGACAGGTATGAGAGACATATAACACTCTTTGTTCCCCGAGAGAGAAATAGACTAAGTCGTTCACAATTTCTAATTTTTATCTGGACGTACCTGGCAGACCGCTGGTGTGCCAATTCTATATTATTCTATTCTATTCTATTCTATTCTATTCTATTCTATTCTATTCTATTCTATTCTATTCTATTCTATTCTATTCTATTCTATTCTATTCTATTCTATTCTATTCTATTCTATTCTATTCTATTCTATTCTATTCTATTCTATTCTATTCTATTCTATTCTATTCTATTCTATTCTATTCTATTCTATTCTATTCTATTCTATTCTATTCTATTCTATTCTATTCTATTCGATTCTATTCTATTCTATTCTATTCAATTCAATTCTATTCTATTCTATTCTATTCTATTCTATTCTATTCTATTCTATTCTATTCTATTCTATTCTATTCTATTCTATTCTATTCTATTCTATTCTATTCTATTCTATTCTATTCAGAACTCCGAACGGCGAGCACCGAAGAAGATATAATGATGCGCTGTATGAGCTTTACATAGACGCTGACATAGTTCAGCGAATTAAAATACCTCTGCTGAGGAAGAGGGAGACCACCACTCCGATGGAAGGACCAAGTGGAGACCGATTTGCGATCCCGCAGTATTTCCAATTGGGGCCAGTTGGCGCAACGAAGAAACGAATGGCAAGCTATGTTTGACGGTCAAAAGCGCCTAGGGGGTTGGATGACCATTTAAGGAGAAGATTCAAAACTCAGATGGCGTTTGTTAAAGACAATGATATTATTATCTGTACATCCAACCGTTAAAGCTTTGCTGCTCAACGTTGTTGTTGGTTTTAGCGACAAAAGCACTCTCCGAAGGTTTTGGGGAGTGTTGTCGAATGTGACAGTCCTTTACCGGATATGCATCCGGTATGCTTCGGTACTCCCTTGCGGTACATGCCCGACTGTCCCTCAAACATAATTTCCGTAGATCAACCATCAAGTTCCACGTCATTACCCTTTGTGAATTTTAGGCGTCTCTTACGACAGGCATACCTACGTCCGGCATATTGTAAACCGCAGGGGTATGCTGCTTAACGTAATTTTTCCCAGTCGTATAATTTATGAAGGGAAGTCCCTCATACATACTCGTATGTATGGGAGCTGTCAAAAGCTGTTTTGAACTCGAAAATGCTAGGATGTATGACTGGATAAATCAGGATTCATGAGCTCGCTTGTATCTACTTCGACACCGCAGTCCTTTGTACCCGAGTGTAGTGTGAACGCTTTGATATTACTCGTCACACCTCCAGGCCATCCCACCATGACTTGTCTTTATTTGAAAATTTCCTTAGCACAACACCTTCCTCTATCCACCCTCCGAAAGGAGTCTTTTGATGGCAAGAGTCTCCCTGCTAAATTTACATTGAGTTGGTGAGGTTGACAAACTGTTTGGAGTACCTATGTATGCAGCTATGAAGCTGTGTATTGCACTTAACTACCCCTCGTAACCTCGGATCAACTTACCTTGCTTAAGTGTACTGGTTAACAATGACTAATTCCAAGCCATACGCTGCTTCAAATAAGGCAACTTCCTATCGTACTTCTTACGTTCTCTAACCTGTTACTGGATAAGGAAGAGGCAGGTTGACGTATCCTGATGACGCTATGAAACGGGATGGGATAGTCCTTAGAGAGACAAAAGAACATTTAATGCTGAGCTTTTCGAACTTTATGAAGATATAAATATAGAGCGTCAAATTATAGTCTTACGGCTTCGTTGGCTAGGTCATGCTATGCGAATAGACAACGGTCCTTGCAAAAAAAAAAATTGGACTTAGTGTTTCCGCTTGGCGGCAGTTATCGCTAAGAAGGGAGGACTAGCGTGCTATATTACGCAACGGCCAAAGTAGCCTAGATGATTTTCGATCCAATCATAAGACTCTGCGCTTGGCAGTTTTGATATAGCCAATTTAATAAAAAGGAGCCTTCCATCTTTTTCCCGGGAGGATAACCATTTAAAGCATCTAATGGTCAGAAAGTAATAGAAAGCAACAAGCCAACCTCAACACACACACGGGCACATTATGCTCACAATTACATTTGCCCACACACACTAGGTACATATCCAAAAAGCAAAATATGTATGCTTCTCAACTGAAGGATGCAAAGCAGGATTTCATAGTTTTTATAGGCCAACTTACCTTTCGGCGAATCCGCAATGGACCTAACACAATCAATGCTTGTAGTTTGCGCCGCAGTTGACACACAGTTAGGCTTTCATTTAGTCCATTTAAAACTTCCCCCCGGGCGTGGTTGCTGCGATTGTACATCCGTGAGACTTCAGCAGATAAATTAGTGCCATTCACAGTCTCAGTGGCTGCGTGCAATGTGTTTGTAAACAAGCTGAGTAGGTAAGCAAAATGAAAAAAAGAGGCAATGACTTCAAATAAGGCAAGGACGTCATGCATGACACCGAAAGCTTTGGGTTTTAAATTTTATGTTTTAGTGTATACAGGGTGCGTATGTATGAAAGAGAATGAAAGATAAATATTTTACGGTTTATCAATTTGATGTGGTCACACTAAATTTCAAAAAGTTCAACTTAAGGCAGAAGTTGCATATGCATCAAGTGACTGCCTTATCAGCAACCGATAGTGTGCTGTTTTGCTTAAGGGCAGCCCCATCGACAATCCAATTTCATTTTATGTGAGAAAATATATATCTATGCCTTGCGACTAATTCAAAAAATTGTACAGTACTTTAGATCTTAGAAAAGCTATGTGCTGACTGAAGTTACTTTGGGCGTCAGTCTCTGATGCGCAGGTCTAGAGGATGTATAACAAGGTTGAGTGTTACAGCCATAACATGCGCCCCTTCGCTGGTTTGGATGGAGTTGATGGCACAAAAGCTCGGTCACTTGATAAGATATACACACCAATCCAAAGGCTTTTGATATAAAGTTCAGAACACTAAGGAAGGTGACGGCGGTCGAGTCAAGAGTCGCTACGGTTCCCTACTCAACTTGAACAGCGGGGCGCTTACAGTTTCTAATAAATTATACTCATCAAGCTCAACAAAAATTGATTTCTGGAAGAGTTCGGTTCAACACTCATTTGAACCAGAAGAGTGGGAAGGGTTAGGAATGTAAGCAGTCTGCTAGAACGAACTCGGTACTAGCACCTGATGTTATTAGCCTGACTTCAGCGCGACCGATTTGTTTGTCCCTTGAAGCTTAGGGTTGTGGTTTTTAGTCTACTATTCCGTAGCGGGTATATTCTAAGCCCATAAGCCCCTGGGTTCGGAATAGAAAGTTTTTGGCTAAGCAACTACAGACAGGCATGGTCGTATGGATAAAGTGTCCTATAGGGATAACCTCTTATTGCGAGCTTAATCATTCAAGGACTCGAAAAGCCTTTTATGCCAGTTTCTCGTTGCTTATTTACATCTTTTTGAGAAACTTATTTATCGCGTGACTTAAATGTTGCTCTTGTTTTTACAGCAACCGGACACATTGAAAGTTTCAGCAACTGCATTTAGTAAACACCACACTTGGGGAAAGCATAAACGCAAAATTTCGTCGAATGTGTTTTGCAAATGTGCTAATGTTCCTTCTCCAGTCGCCCTCCACCCATGCTCCCATCCTATTGAGTTTTAAAACTTCATAAAATTATGTGAAAACTGTAATTATTGTTGGGAAGTGCAAGGTGGTTGAGAAACGTACGCGACGCACGACTAAATTGCGAAACTCCATTGCGACAATCTGTCGCACTGCGCCAGATGAAGTTAGTGAGATGCGCCGGAAATCGGCACCAAATAAGCGAAATTTAAATGAGCATGCCGACTCACAATATGGAAAGTAATAACAAGCAAAATGCGTATGCAGGTGTATGGGTGCGCAGATAGGCTGAAGGACCGTTGGTGAGTCTCTGGTGTCGTTGGTCCAGCTCTGTGGCTGTGCTCGTTACATTACACACAAATACAATAAAGCGCACAAGTTTTGAACTCAACTCAGCTCAACTCTTCACATTACAGACATTTCGGGAAGTTTGCATAAAGCAGTAACAATAACCATAACAAAAGGAAAAACAAAAATTAAATATTTTGGCCGCTTTGTAGCACAAATTCACAAACTTTTGAAAGTGTCTGTTGGGTCAGATGCAAGCGTGGGTAATAAAGGAAAACAAAAGCAAATTACATGTACTCGAGCAAGCGGAAGACAGCAGGCCAAGGCATTTTGGTAGTTTTCGAGTTAAATGCGCTTTGAAAAGTTTTCGGGGGCAAAGTGACATTAACTTGATCAGGATCATAAAAATTTTAGCACATTTACAAAATAATCAGTATGACTTTGTACTCCCAAAAACAGTTCATCAAGCATGTGGGCTGATATAAGTAAGTTAAAATGCCCCCAGCAATATTTGTATGTAATTTGCTTATTCGTTATTCACACTTAATACTTACAGAAAAGGATTAGTAGACTTGAGCTTTTACCTCCATAGTAACTTTCTCAACGCAACTACTATCAAACAGAAAGGGAGAGGGCGACTTTTGTTTATCAATAATTTTGGTAATACTATACATCCAACGTCAACTGTAAAAACTGCACTAAAGATGTCGATATTGGTACCCAGAGACGCGTTTCGGTCCTAGGGTTCCTGGGTGGGGGAAACCCACGATTTGTAGTAATTTAAAAGCTATTGGCAAAAAACCAAAAACTGACACGGGTCCGATCCCGAATAGGGGGCGTGATCCAAGGTATTTATGTGCAGAGCACACTTTTGCACTTTTCCAAACACCCTATACCTGTCTCTACAACAACCACATGACAATAACAGAAAATGGTTAACTTTGCTTGCAAATATCGGTAATTGTTTACGACAGCCACCGAGTGCGAAAACACGTCCAAAAATGTCGAGAGAGGTATCAAAAGACGCGTATGGGTCCCAGGAACCATCCGGATCCGGAGATCAGTTATTTGTAATAGTTTGCAAGATATTTGCAAGCAAAGTTAACAATTTTCTGTAATTTCTATGTGGTTGTTGTAGACGCAGATGTAGGGTGTTCCGAAAATTGCAGAAGTATGTTCTGCGCAGAAATACTGGTGATCGCGTAGCCGGTTGGACCGAGTATGTATCACGCCTCAGATTTAGGATCGGCCTAGGATAATTTTTCGGTTTTTCGCAAAATATTTTCGAAATTAATCAAAATATTTGTTCTCCGGAGGCGGATTCTTATTACTGGGACCGAAACGTGTCTTTTGATACCCATATCGCCATTTTGCGATGAATATTAGCACTCGGTGGCTGTCGTAAAAAATTACCCAAATATCTTGCAAACTACTAAAAATATTGGGTTTCCCCCACCGGATTAGGGTTCCTGGGACCGAAACGCGTCTCTGGGTATCAATATAGAAATTTTTATAATCTTACATATAAATAGACAAGATGAATGCAATGTAGAACCGTTTTCTGCTAAGCTATAATTCTAAGGTATACAAATTATATATGTATAGATAGGAAATTTTGAGTTGTACTCTTATCCGTAAATAAAAAAAATTTTAAAAATCATTTTAATATAAAAACTGTAACATAAAAGTCACACCACTACACATTTACTTATTTACACTATAGACACGCTGTGTGTGTGTACTTGCTTTTTGTGTACTATGCTGAATCGTGAGCGTGGCCGAGGAGTTGCTTTGTAGGAAAAAATTAAGAGCCGTAGTAGTGTGAGTAGACTTGCCATGCATGTTTTTGTGTTATTCGTGTGGTCGGCTCTCACTGTGAGTGCGAAGAGTTGGTAGTGGACCAATGAAAAATAAGTATTCGCACTATAGATACTCTGTTGTGTCGTGCATTTTTGCTTTAGTTGTTGTTATTGTATTGATTACTGGCTACGATGCCCAGTGTCAGCTGCTATCCTGAGAGCACGAAAAGTTGCTTTGTTGGATACATTAACCAAGCAATGTAAAATATGAGCAAATATGTAAAATTCATTGCTGATACCTACAAACAGGGTTTACAAAAATAAAATAAATGATTACTTATAAAGAGTATTAAACACCGAAGAAAATTAAAGGAAAATAGAGGAAAGGAAAAGAAAGGAAAGAAAAGGAAAGGAAAGGAAGGAAAGGGAAGGGAATGGAAAGGATGGGAAAGGAAGGAAAATTAAAGGAAAGAAAGGAATGGTAAGGAAATGAAAGGAAGGGAAGGAAAAGGGAATTAAAGGAAAGGTAAGAAAACGAAGGGGAAAGCAAGAAAACAAAAGGAAGGGAAGAGAAAGGAAAAGAAGTTTGAGGAAAGTAAAAAATAAAATAAGAGAGTAAAAAAAGAAATCAAGGAAAATAAAAATATGTTAGAGGAAAGGAACGACATAGAAAGGAAGAAAAAAAGGCGGATAAAATATACCTACAGCAAAAAAATAAAATAAAGTTTATTGGTTGAATTTCAACCACTGGGCGAACTCTAGTATATATAATATTACCACAATTTTGTTAGAATAATTTTTGGTCTCTGCGCTGCAACTAAATACTATTCGAAAAAACGAATAAAAATATTAGTCTCAAAAAAATCGAATTGTATTTATTCGAATAATTTATGCGTTTATTCGAAAAGTATTATTCGAATAGTGGTATTCGAATAGCGGTATTCGAATAGCGGTATTCGAATAGTGGTATTAAAATGCGAGAGATGTCGGAAGCGAAATTCACTGTCTTCATCGCTTATACCTATGAGCATGCATTCACATTTTGTATGTACGTATGTATGTTTGCGTGTACAAATGTGTGCATAAGCTTTAGTGATATTTGTGTAACTATTCGAACAATAGGTATTCGAATAGTTGTCATTTATTCGAATAAAAGTATAAATTATTCGAATAAATATTATTCGAATTTTTTATAGCCTTCGAATAAATGGATTTTTTATTCGAATAGTCCCATGCCTAATGGTGACTGACTTGCCTAATGGTGACGCACTTGCTAGTTATATTTTTGAAGGTAGACGCATAGGTGCCATTACCTAAATATCACTCTATGTAAATGTCACTAACAAGTCCTCACTGTCAATGCATTTGGGTCTTTCCATATCATATCTTCAAATAGTTTGAATGCACCAATTCCGATTTGAATGAAATTTGGTGGACAATTACCTATTATCATAAAACAAAGTTCGACAAAAAAAAAAATTAACAAAAGTTGTGCAAATTCAAAATTCAAAGTATAACTTTTTTCTTTTTTTCTTGTTTTGTCAAGTTAATTTTATCAATTTTTCGAAAACTACTCTAGTTAAAAAAATAAACATTACTACATTCAAAGGCAGGATTTGCGGCCGAATTAGCCTAGACTAACTTGACTTAAAAAACCTTACATCTAACAAATGAGCAGCACGTGTAGCTAGTTACCCAGAAAATAACTTAGAAACTTAGAAAACTACAGATTTTTGGTTTCCAAGTTAAGGTTTAAAGTTCAAAGAGAGACGCGAGAGAACTGTGCTACCATATAACTTTTTTCAATATTTTTGATAAAATTTCTTCTTTGGGTAAATGAAATTCATATCGCAATTGAGTCGATACATATCAAAGTCGCTTAAGTCCACATGTAGAATTTTTTGAGATTTTTGTTGCGTTATATACTGCACTAACAAATCAGTAGTTTAAAATATAGAAGTATGTCTAATTAATGGCAATGACGCTAAAAATTCACATTTTGTTTTAGCAATTTTTTCAAAGTTGAATAAGTCCTTGTATACCTGTAAATCAAAACTTCTTAAGCCCATTTCAGCCAATCAGGGTGTGCTTGACATATTCAACGAACTTTCTTAAACTGAAAACTTTAATAGTGAGTGTGTTTTGATAAAAATGGAAGAAAATAGCGAATATGTGCAAAATTTTGTCACCGGACAAAGCAAAAAAAAAGAGAATATTAATAAAAGATATAAAAAAAACAAAAAAATATGGCGAAACTGTAAGTATTTTATTAGTAATTGCTATTATTGTTAAGGTATCTACTGAGTGTATCACTCATGTTGTCTTTACGGCCGCATTCATGCCTTTAGGTATTCGCCAAAAGGGCTCCCACAAAAACCGAAGTGCAATCATGGAAAAAAATCAAAATACAAGTGCAAAACCCTGCGATCGCGTGACACTTACTACTTCCATAAAAAATTTTACAGCTTCCTGAGTAAAATAGCGCAGGACAATTTCATTCTGCGCCATATTAAAGAAAGTATAACATTTTCAGGGCCCTAAAAAATTATGTGGAGAAAAGGCTGTGTCAAATCCACTACCTTGCAAGTGATACATCGCATTTCAAAGTTGCTTAAGTCCACATATATTTTTTTTCAAAACTAATTAAGTCTATGTGGTGTATTTCAAAGTTGCATAAGTCCAACGTTAAAACTGTTTTTATTTTAAAATGGCTTAATTTTCCATTATTTTTTCTTCACAAAGTGCTCTTACGCTTTCTTATATAAACGTTTATAGAGCTTCGCGAAACTTACATAAAGTATATTTCAAGAAAACAAGAAATCGCAGTTTTCCAAAATTGTCTTATAGTGGACTTAAACGACTTTGAAATGTATCGACTCAATTAGAAAGCAATACGTCAAATAAAAAAAAATTCAAAAGGTACAAAAAAAAAAAAAATTTGAAGCAAAAAATTTTAAATTTCTAACTTCAGAAAATTTTTAATTTTTCGATATCGAAAGAATTGAAGTTCGCCATTAAGTTTTGGACTAAAATTGTTTAGTATTATACCTCTGGTACATCTAACAATAACTACTATTTGTTTTTTTTTCAAAAATATAAATTTTAGAATTTCGGGCAAAAATTTCCATAATACAGAAAAATGTGATTACAAAATTAAATAGCGAGCATTAATTTTTTCCATTTCGAAAAATTTTAAATTTTCTAAAATTAGGTTTTGTATTTATTTTTCAAAATACTTTTTTTACCTCTAAATACTTCCTTTGAATGCGCTAAAATGTTTTTCTTTAATTGCAGTAGTTTCCGAGATATTGAAAAAATGAACTTTCCAAGGGCAAAATTAGAGTAAAAATGAGGTGAACAAATTTCTTATTGTGCATAAATACCTTCCACTTTGCAGTGCCAATTGAAAAGGTAAATCTTGACCGTCTGTGAATAAATTTTAAATTTACATATTATTCTGCGAATTAACTAAAACGTCAGTAAACGTAAGCAGAGTTTCACCCCTCATTTGACGTTAACTCTGAGTTAAAAATATAAATTTTTGTTGTGCAAGTGGCCCTTTCACAAACTGAGTCGGTGATCTTTCGCAGCTACTAAATGCTAGTTTGGTTAGGTTCATTGTGCGTACGCAAAATGAGTGCTAGTTGGTGAAAGTCCGATTAACTAGGGATTCTTAGCTTATTCCTAATGACCGTCCCATAAGAACTGTATAAGCGCCGATATATAGACTTAACATGCCTCGTAACCACAATCTAAAGTAAGTTTTAAATGATCTCCTCTTCCTCCTCTTAGTAGATTTTGTATGGCTATAGTCAGATCATAGGTGCTTGCTATTGCGATCTCCGATCTGTAATTAGAAGAAAATGAGACATTTTTCATAATATTTACTTTTTTACTAGTTTTTGTTGTTGGTGTTCAGGTCGTTTCGGTCATTTGTACAGTCAGTGGTAGGACCTAGAAAAGGTGCCATTCACCTTGTCACTATCAGTGAAAATAGTCGTAGCTGTTTTAGATTCCGATCACTTGGGAGAAGACTTTTTAACATTCTATGTTTTGCTAGTCTTGCACTACAATCTCCTCTTCACCCATATACAATGACCCACCTATTTGCCCAATCACTCTGCTCATCAACTTCTATGCATTTTCCTTAAATTTTCGATTGACTTCCGCTTGAAATCGCTTGTCTCAACGCTCAGTTAGTCGCTTTTTACGCTGCAGCACACTTTAACGATATTCATAAATCTTGCTTACGTTGAGCACACAACCTCTTGGCCTTCATTCGATTGCACTTCACTTCATTTACACTTTATTTTATATTTGAACGTTTCTTGTCCCATTTCGACTCGTTTCATTTGAACATAATTTTGAGATTATCTCAGTGAAAAGTTTTCCGGTTTCCGGCTACAGACCCTTTTTTTTGACTTCGACGAGTGTAGTAGTCGGTCATTGACATGACTTTATCGCTTCGCTGTCACAAAATCCCAACCGCACACACAAACACGAACCAAAATGCCTCCGGCCGAATAATTTTATTTGGGGCAGCTAAATGTGGCACAGTGTCGCATGAGTGGACAAAGAAAAGAGAAAAGAAGAGAAAAGGAAAGAAAAGAAGAGAAAAGAAAAGAAAAGAAAAGAAAAGAAAAGAAAAGAAAAGAAAAGAAAAGAAAAGAAAAGAAAAGAAAAGAAAAGAAAAGAAAAGAAAAGAAAAGAAAAGAAAAGAAAAGGAAATAAAAGAAAATAAAAGAAAAGAAAAGAGAAGAAAAGAAAAGAAAAGAAAAGAAAAGAAAAGAAAAGAAAAGAAAAGAAAAGAAAAGAAAATAAAATAAAAGAAAAGAGAAGAAAAGAAAAGAAAAGAAAAGAAGAGAAAGGAAAATAAAAAATTAAAGGATAAAAAGAAGAAAACGAAGGGATGAAGAGGATATGAAGAATGAAGAATAAAGAGGTACAGCAGGAGACGGAAAAGAACAAGATAATAATAAGGAATATAAATAGGAATAAGAAGAAGGCAAATCAAGCTTTTGCAAAAAGGTGCTGTTATGAAGAAGAAGAAAACATGAAATGAAACAAAGAATTAGGTTGAAAAGAAAAAAAAAAATCAAAATCATCTAGACCAAACAATAAGAAGATGAAACAGAAGGGAGCACAAAACTTATGAACAAACCCAAAGAAAAAGTACTTAGAATTAAAAAAAAAATAATAATGGAAAAGAAAGTCAAGCGAAAAGTTATACTAAAAAGAAAATTTAAAGAGACGAAAAAGTAAATTATTGTTTCAAAACTCTAAGGGAAAATTAAAATGAAGAAGAATATAAATAAGGAAATAAAAGAAGCAATAGAAGTAATGCCAAAATAAACTAAAACTAAAATAATTTGAATAAAAGAAAACAAAGTTAAAAACCCGAGTCGTTAAATTTTCTCAGCCTGACAATTTCTTCTTATTCTTAATTTTATGAGAAAAATGCTTCACTGTGCATCTTTGGCAGCAAGACTTACTGATAACAATTGTCAAATGTTAAAATAGTTGATGTAAATGTCCTCATTCCTGTGCGTTATGCGTCTTAAAGTACCTTCCTTTCACACAGTTTGTACAGCAGATTACCGCATATTCATACCATAGTCGTTTTACTTACCAAAATTGGCGTCATGAACCCGAACTCCCTTTTGAGCGTTCCATCAATTCTCTGTCACTTTGTTGGCTGTTCCTCGAAAGGCTTTAATTGTCATTGTCCATCTTGTTTTTGTTTGAGAAGTTACGAGCATGAGTATTTTTATAAATAAATGAGTAAATCATATAACTGTTAAATTGTACAGTATTCCCGAAGTGTCATTAATTACAAAAAATAACTGTGCATACATATTTACATACATACAAGCGAACATCTCAAATTTACTCTCTTTAGTATTTTTTTGTTGTTGCTGTTCATACTTATTCTGCGTAGTCCATCTCTGATGGAATGGACCCTGTCGAGCTTTGACAAATGACCTTTCCAAAGAGGTTCTGGTCATGAAATGGATTACACAATGCGTGATCTATGATTGTTCCATGCTGTTAGTATGATGGGGAAAAGGAAACAACAACAACTGAGCATGGTTTGATGTTAATATTTTGAATTGGGCAAGTACTTGTTTAAATAACTAGCAATGTATATGACTCTATGTGCCGAACGTGTCCATATATATGTATATACACATACTAGATCCGTATATTGGCCGCATCAAAAAAAAAAAACAAAAAAAGTATTTTGCAAAGCAATTTCGAAAACCCTATTTGGCGGAATATATGGGTAAAGAGCTACAGTTTCTAAATTTTTGCGCATGTGTTCTCTGTGAAGCCCTGGGCCATGGCAGAAAGTAACGGAGATTCAGTGTAGACACGTTGACATATTTGGCTTAAAAGCTCACTTAAATTGAAACTTTGCTACTTCCTCTTCCAATCAAATGTCAAAATAAGCTCTGCCCTGCTAATGTTTTGTGTCGTAAAAACTTTTGTTAATTTTTTAAAGTTTTTATGCGCTTCGAACAGAGCTTTTGTCAAATGCACAAAGCTGATAGTTTGACAGATTTACCAGAAGTAGTCAGCAAAATTATTCTGACTGAAACCGGCAACTTCTGACTGTGAGAGAACCATATTTACTCTCATTTTTGTGCTTTCAATGGTCAGAGAACCGAGTACTGGAATGACTTCCTGTAGCTTCTGAATGACTCTGACTCGTGCGGGATCACAGTCTTATCAATACATATAGTAAAATTGTAACAGACCGATTGCAGCTTTTAGAATTTTTGTCTGTATGTCTGTCTGGATGTTTGGTCGCGCATCACTCAAAAACTGCTTAATGGAATTGAATGGCACTTTTACCGTTGTATTACTGCGTTGTTGTTGTTGTGGTAACGACAAAAATACTCCCCGAAGGTTTTGGGAAGTGTTGTCCTTGGCCGGATTTGAACCCGGTACGCTCCGGTTCTACCTTGCGGTACTGCCCGAATGTCGTGGTAGCGATTTATGACCAAAGAAAACTTCCAAGTTATGTCGCCCCTTAAGAACGGTATGCCTACCTCGGGCATATTCTAAGGCGCAGGGGGTCCGTTGTATCACTAGACTCTACCGGTTTCGAAGTTATCGACCAAAATGTGAACCAGTGTGACCTAAAATGTGTAAGTACAATATGGGTATCTAACGAAAGGTGCTACAGAGTGCTGCAATAAGCGATGTGATTAAGTTCCAATAGGTTTTGAAGATATAATGATTAATATAGGCCTTAGTTCTGAGACGCAGCTAAGCGGGGCAGGGTGTTCTACCCAATAATAATTACTATAAAATATTTATTTATTTCATTTATTAATAGCAAACCAATAGTGAAGCTAATTATTCTACTAAAAAGCTATAGCTAACAATATATAATAAGTACTGTAGCTGCCAAACTGTGTGTTCCTCGCTACTAAATTGCAATAGTTATAGCCCAAACCCCATTTAACGGAACAATCGATTGTATGGGATCCGATCAGGTGATTTGCATTCGTCACATTACGTATATAATATGTACCAAATCTGCAAAGTTTACCTTCCTATCTTTTTAATTGCAAAATTTATAGTCCAAAACCCATTTATCGGAACTATCGATTATATGAGAGCTATATGTTATATTGGTCCGATTTTAGTGATTTTCACTAGCCACATTACGTATATAATATGTACTAATATGTAATTTTACGATTATAGCTTTGTAATTGCAAGAGTTATGGCCCACACCGCATTATCGGAGTAATCGATTTTATGGGAGCTATGCGTTGTATTGGTCCGATCTCGTTGGTTCCGCCAAATGATTAATATATTATAAAATGGCGGCCACATACAAAATTTCATCGGGATATCTCTAAATTGAGGGACAAGCTTGCGTTCAAACAGTTAGACGGACAGACGGACATGGCTAAATCGACTCAGCTTATCGCCCTGATCATTTCGGTATACTTATTGGTGGGAATAAAAAGTGGACGCATACAAGAAGGTATTGTTTTCGAAACTGCTTTGCAACCAATTTTTTTGATCCGATCTAATGTTAGTTTGCTTCAATTTGCCGTTATTATTTTATATCCATGTGCGTTCCCTACTCACGAAAATACCATTTGTTCATTTAAAGTGCCCTTTACTTAATCATAATTTTTCTCTTTCGAAATTAATTTCAATATCCTCTTGGGTTGCTCATTCCGTTCTTATCTTCTTCGGTTTAAATTACAACTCAGTTATGTACATTGTCGGGATGTGGAAATGTTAAGGATAAGTGCCGAAAGGATTAAAAGTTGTGACATGTCATAAATTATTCGTATATGATTGATGAGTTTTTTTACAATAGGGGATGTGCGAAGAGGTGAATGTTTTACCTGAATATATAGTAGTGTATGCATGACCTTATTGTACTTGGGTTTACTTAGTAGGTTGAAAGCGCTTCTATAGTCGTCTATAGCAGCTACTAATGGTGCTTTTTCTTGTAGAAAGGAGTTCACCAGGCCATGACAAAGGACTTTACCGACTCTGTGTGGATGTTGACCAGCTCCATTAGCGTTTCAATCAAATGGCCTTGTAAAGTAATGCCGGGTCTGGTCATGGCACTTGCGGAGATGTTTCTTTATTTGCCGGTGAAGCGGTTCAGATTCATGTCCTTAAAAGTCTTCAGTGCCTTGTTATGGTAAACATGCAAATTCTTCGAGTGTGAGGTACCAGTTTTTTTATTCATCTCGCTGTAGGTATTTTCTTCCAAAACTCTACAGACGCATGCCGGACCATTCAGCTAATTGGCGGTCCCTCTTATTAGGCTCGCAGGAAGAGATTTTTCTCAATTTCCTTCAGGTGTGCGTCATGGTTGAGTGTCTCGAAAGCTTTAGACAGCTGTAGTGCTACGAGAAGGTTGAAGAGGTTTTGCTATGTCAGCCGATGGGTGGAATCCGAATTGCCATAAAAAAGAACTGGCCCTTCGGGTTCCACACAACCTTTTATGAAAAGGCAATTGAGATCTTGTCATTCGGTTTGCTTGGATTGAATTCCTACTTATCCTCCTCTTATACTTTTTTCTCCCTCCACTTCTTCACATACCTCTTCCACTTTTTATTGTTCTTTATCATCCTCTACGTTTCCCGCTCCCTTTTCTTTTCTCTCTTAATTTTCGCATTCCTGTTCTTTTTGCTGGTTCCTCTTCGTCCCAAATCACTTAAAAAAGGAGTTGTCCCAGGACATGTATAGACGTTTACGATAAAGTCTCAGTTTGATTGCTGACAAATTTGATTTTTATTTGAAAACACATAGACCTTTCCACTCATATTAAATTTGGAACCAAAAATATCTCAGAGATTTAAAAGCGACAATTCAAAAAGTCAAAAGTTTGCTAAGGACATGCATGCATACATAAATTCATTTGTTTTTATTATTGTTGTAGCGTAAATCTCATAACTTACGAGTAAGTACTTTACTCACATTGAGGCCGTTGTTTCGTTCGGTGCTTGCGCTTTCTTGGCACTTCTAATACTCTGCCAGGGGAAGCACCAAAGGTAATTTTCATTTATGAGTAAACTTTTTCGTCATTGATTGCTTGCATTTACACACAACTGAAAGTTAAAGACAATGACTGATGCTAGAGTAAAAGCAAAGGGAAAGTGTAAAGTAGAAGTGAAAACGACAACAATAAACAGCTAACAAAAATTTGAATGCGTATACGCAGTGGTGGGCGCCTCGCTTAGCGTATGGAAGAGCGCATACATGCCCACCAGGGCCTCATCTACATTATCGGTTGCCTCGAGGTGAAGTTTATTCTGGTGGCCTACCAAATATTTTTCCAAGAAATTAATATTATTTTCAACAAATTCGAACATATCAGTAAGGGTTAGACGATGGCTGCTGGGTATTGTGGGCGAGGATTAGTACCAAAGCTCGTAAGTTAAATTACTCTTATTTAAATTTAAAAACTACACATTCTTGCTACACAAGGATATAGGGGTACTTTTGAAGTGAAATGTTAATATCATCTATATATTAGGTGTCTAATATATATTTGGTTAGGAGCTCTTAAATCATTCGCACAATAGCAGGGCACGTACATTAATGTAGTTTTGAATAAGCGTACCATATTCATATCTTAAAGCAAGTGTATTCTTCTTCTTTAAAAGGCCATCTAACCGCCTGGGCGATTTTGACCGTCCAACATAGCTCGCCATTCGTTTCTTCGTTGTGCCAACTGGCGCCAATTTGAAACACCGCGGGAGCGCAAATCGGTCTCCACTTGGTCCTTCCATCGGAGTGGTGGTCCCCCTTTTCCTCTGCTTCCACCGGCGGTTGCCGATAAGAATACCTTCTGCGCTGGAGCATCTTCATTCATTCGCACAACGTGGCCTAGCCAGCGAAGCCGCTGTGTTTTAATTCGCTGAACTATGTCGGCGTCTACGTGAAGCTCATACAGCTCATCATTAAATCTTTTTCGGTACTCGCCGTCGCCAACGCGTAGAGGTCCACATTTATTTCGAAGAACCTTCCTCTCGAATACTCCCAGAGCCGCCTCATCAGAGGTTGTTGTTGTCCACGCTTCTGCACCATATAGCAGGACGGGTGCGATGAGTGACTTATAGAGTGTTATTTTCGTTCGTTCAGAGAGGACTTTACTTTTCAATTGCGTACTCAGTCCGAAGTAGCATTTGTTTGCAAGAGTAATTCCTTGTCGGATTTCTAGGCTAACATTATTCTTGGCGTTAATGCTGGTTTCCAGGTAAACGAAGTCTTTTACTATTTCGAAATTATTGCTGCCGACAGTGGCGTGGTTGCCAAGACGCGAATGCGCTGACTCTTTGCATGATGACAGAAGGTACTTCGTTTCCACCAAACCCATTTTTTCCGTTTCTTTTTCTAGTAATTCACCAGCTGCTGTAATAGAAAACATCAAAATGGTTAAGAAAAAATATTTTAAAAAATGGTCCCCAAGCCTCCGGAGTGTGCCATGAAAAAAGCTTGACCAATATTTTTCGGAGTAGCAAATTTTTAGGAAAAAATTAGAAGCAGCACATAAATACTCGAAGTCATGGGCTTAATAAAAACTTCAAAGCCAACATTTTGTTAAAGTACAATTGAATAAGATTAACATTGATTTCTAGCTCTTGCACTTAAAACGTCATCCGACTATATACTTAAAGGATCTAGTGCGGGTTCCTCTGAACATTTTGACGGAAAAAGGATTAGTGTTTTTAACACTACAGAATTAAGGCTTAATGTTGATCCAATAGTGCTACTTGACTACTTTAAACACTGCTATAGAGGTCCTGATTTATCATAATCTTAAGTTAAACGTCTTTTCTTAATTTCTTTTAAGCTGCTTTGGCGCCCTTAGTAAGCCCTAGGACGCTCTTTATTCTTAGGAGTACATACTCGCAATTTGTTGTAGCTTGTGAAGCTTACTTCAAGCAGGCGACATCCTGCAGGCGACCCCCTATACCTCGTGTACATACATTTATAAACATATACACACATAAATATATATGCGAAGGTATGAAGTATACACCAAACTAGTCTGAAAAAACCAGTTCATAACTATTATTTACCGAATGATATAAAAACAGTCACAAACGACCAAGTTTGTACCAAGAAATACCAAAGTTTTTTTCCAGAGTTGAAACCAGTGATCCATCCCATGTGAGGAACCCAGTATTTATCAAGTTTGTTCGGAGGCATTTGAACTTTTTTCACTTGGTATATGTTTGATAAAAATTCGGCAATTAAAAGTCGGAGGACATTTCCATGCTAAAAACACCAGTTGGAATTATGGAAAAAAATCCAGTCGACTGACTAGTTAGCTTGGTATACCTCTGTAGTCAAGCATCAAACTTATGAGGAAACGTGAGTATACTCGTATAGCTTAAATTATCTGATTGGTTTCGAACTAAACCGTAAAAGATAAAATTTCCACCTACTAAAAATCAAAAACTTGTGAAGACTGTAGGATTGAAAAATATATACAAAACGTTTCTAGTTGTATTTTACAGTTTTCTCCCTCAATAGTCGCAGTTAAGACCTTTTACATTTGATCCCAAAACTTATCGGCTACCCTTGATATCATTGAGGGCAGATTTTAAATTATTTCCGTTATCATAACTGAAGCAGCATTATTCTTGTCCATTTTGTACTAGAATGAGACTAGAGTACTTCTGTCCGAAATCTGACAGTGGACATCTCCCAGAACATTTCGAAGTTAAGAATACCAGTTGATTGTATAGAAAAAGCACAGTTGACTGCCTACTTGGGTTAACCCTTAAAACTAGTTGTGGAGTGGTTTACAACTAGTTAGTTTGCCCTCTGGGAGAAGTACGTTGCGTGCATGTAGTTACATAACAGAGTTACATAACAGTGTGTCAATATCTTTAAGTCGTAATAAAATGAGGGAGAATGGTGTGAATATTTGAATTTGTTCAAGGGCGCTTTACATTTCTTTAGTTATTAAAATGTATTTTCCACCTGACTGCGTCAATATTTTTAAAAGTTCCGATTGCAAACTCTAAATCAACAATAATAAATTTATAGTAAAGTGGAATATACAGGGTTATTATCATGCCGCGTTTCCGGGTTTTATTTAATTTTTTCTTTTTATTTCCCCGTGTGACTTTAAGATTATACCCATTCATCCCCCATACAACTAGCACAGCTGGGGTTATCTAATACGCTCAACTGAATCCATGTATACCCATCAGGCAGTGCTCTGTCAACACTCGTATCATCAAAGAGATATTGCACCGTTCTACCGAGGGCTTGGCAACTGACCACAAGGATCTCGACTTCATTCCCACAATAGCCGGTTCTATCGTACCGGAATGCCCCGGGTTTTTTTTACCCGGCGAAGAGCGGTTATTTCAGTGTAACCCTGTCTAATCTGTCTCGACACCTATACAGAGAAGGTACCAACTACCCTACACATGGTAGCTTCCTTGCAGAAAGCTGGAGTTTCATGGAGTACATATCACGTATCTTGTAGGTTACTTTGGCTTGCAAAATTAAAGTCATTCGGGGCAATGGAATCTGTGTCCAGTGCTCTCCAGCAGACCAATATCCCTCTGAGAGAGAATCGGTTTGATGACCAAATAATGCAGTTAATATATTATCCTGCCAATCGCCCCCGGCAGCAAAGTAAGACAGTTCCGGCGAAATGCTGGTGTGTGTTTTGGGATCTTCTACCTCTTCGTGAATACAATGAGTTCAGTTCTACAGCCATACCACAGTATTCGGACTGCCTGACCAAACTTTCAAGATATCCCTAGAAACCTACACACAGGGTTCTTAAAAATCTCCCCCTGAGAAGTATAAAGTCGTCTACATAGGCCACCTCTACAACAACTTTCACTAAAAATAAAGGCTATTGATAATAGCTTTCTGGTTACTCTTTATCATAAACATTTTTTTTTAGTGAGAATACACTTTCGTTATCATTCAACGTTGATATTTCGTGAACTTTTACTTTCGTTAGCACTAAAAGTTAGTTTTAATGTAACTTTATTATCATTGTTACGACACAGATTTACATTTATCTAAAATTGGTCTGCAATTCGATTTAATTGAAAATCACAAGAGTTTCAATGAATAAACGGGCTTGAATGGAAAAGTTCGCTAGTTACCATTAATGCTAATTCAGATAAAGCTCAACTGAACATAAAAGCTGAATGATAATGCAATGGTGGTTTCACTAAAATAAAATTTTCAGTGCTAGCGAAAATGAAGTTGCACTCAAAAATCAAATGTTAGTTAGTGGTAATGGAAATGGAGTTTCACTATCAGTAAACCTTGTAAAGTTAGTGAAGTGTTGAATGCGTTAAAATTTGAATGCAGTTGAACATGTCTGATAAAAAGAAAATATATGAAGAACATCGAAAAAATAATTTGCTTGCTCATTTTCCACACGCCCACCATTATTGACAATCTCGGTCACAGCCGCAAATACCTGTACCACGTATATACATAGGCACATAAGTACCCAGTAGGAATGGAAACAGACACTTTTCAATACCTTCAATCATACTTTTCATCAGCGGGAATAATAACTTCCATGATTATTCCCTATGTCTAATATACTGCGGTCGCCTTTTAACGAAACCCTCAAAATTATATATGTTGGTATGAATAACAATTGTAGCCCCTAACAAAAAGTCCTAGTGGGTACTTGTTGAGTGGCGGTTTGTATGTGCGTGCCGCTCATCTTCCGGTATGATAAAAATGTCAACAGCGTGGATTAACATATCATGTTGGTGTCGAGTGCTGCAAATAATTGTGCGTGTATATGAATATTTTGTGAATGTGTGTGCGAGTGTGTCTGTGTGTGGGCGCGGCTGTGAAGGATCTTCTTCACATGCATTTTTGTTGGTGGATGAAAGCGCAAATAAAATGTCAAGCATGTCAACGCCGAGGTGTGCGCTAATTGGCATTTACAAATGTGCTTACACACACATATGCCAACGTGCATTAGACTGGAATAGAATTCTTGGTACACAAAATAAATAAAACCGAAGAGCATAGTAGGAGTGTCAAAAATGGACACAGAAAACAAAAATCCATCATGAGCAGTACTAAATGCCGATAGACGTCGATAGAAGTTTAACTGACAAAAAAAGGTCGTTCTGACAGCCTAACGCTTAATAGAAGAAGCCTAGCAGTTTCCGAAAATGATCTATAAAAAAAGCTTTGGAGGTTCTCTGTAAATTTTTCTTTTCTATTTCAATTAAAACTTTCAACAATTAATTAAAAAATTATTTAAAAAATAAAAACGATCATACTTTTCTTAAAAATTTGTATTCTTGACTTTGAACTGATTTAGTTTTCGAGGAGATTAAATCCCCCCCCCCCCCCCCCCCAAAAGTGCTGAGTAAAGTAGTAAAGAGTAATCAATTCGCAAAAATGCAAATCAATATAGAAAAGATAGAAATAAAGTCCAAATACGAACTTACTAACAGGATACGATTCGGTCTCAACCTCAAAAAAACAAAAAAACTGCTAGGTCTTTGTTTTCGTTTTGTGAGATGGAAATACACCTATCGAGCTCCAGAACCTTACAACTTTTTTTGGTACCTGTGTTGTTTTAAAACTGCTGTTTCGCAGAGTTGACAGCTGTTGAGCAAGAATAAGCTCGAATGTATTGGAAAATTAGTATATCTTAGCAATATTGATGAAATAATTATTTTAGTAGACTCAGGATCAAATGTTGATGTTTTCTCTATATTGAAAACCATAGAAATATTTAGTGCTTGATTACTCTGGAAGGGGCCCACCTGGCGTAAATTTGTATTCCGAATTATTTGTGGGGAATCAAATTTATTTTTGCCCAGTCTAACGCGCATACACCTACACTTCCACTGTAAAGTACACGCACACGCAGGTTTACAATTTCAGGTGAAATTGTTGTGTGAATGGATGTGTGTAAGTACTTTTGTTTGTTTGGCTCAGAGCGATTATCGTGCGTTTAAAGTTGTGGTGTCATGTCGGTGAACTACATAAATATACAACAACAAAATTTTATCAAGACAAACAGTAATTTGTGAGAACAGTTCATCGACACTCTGCGTGTGAAATTTATAATAAAATACACTTTTCTTTTTAAAGTAGTTTATCTTTCTGGGAGGAAAAACACGCAACACAAGCAGCTGAAGGTTGAAACAAACTGTTTGTTAATTTGTGGTGTTGTACTTTGAAATTAATTTGAAAATAAGTTTTTAATTTTTTGATTTTTAGGTTGCAAGCAACTTTTGAGTACATTTCCAGCCTGCAGAGCGGTAGCCTTAAGGGTTTCTGGGTCCATCTGAACCGACGCTTGCCACACAAAAATTGTGAATTTGAATCTATTCTCAAGCACTTCGACAGTTTTTTCCATATACTCGTTTAGCGACTTGAATGACTAACTGGTTTCGTAGGAGCGTATGAGTAACTTTTTGAAATTTTAGGAAGAATCGCTTAATCTCAGACCTGTTAGTAATCAATTAATTAGACGGCCTTTTAATTGGTAATGACTATTTTAATTGTTTTCCAAAAAAAGACAATTATTATCCGAAAAAAAATAATTGGCGCGATATATACCACCTGAGGAGATTAAGGCCGAACTTCTCTTTCAATTTGTGGTGTGCTGATTTAGAATTTTTTTTGCAAATTGGCGGACCTACAGTTTTTTACCGATTTCGAAAGGCATCTGCAAGGCATTTAAAGTATAATGTTGGTTAGGGTTTTTTTGGCACGCAAAAGCTCTATACGGAGTAAGGCACGCCTCAACGTAGGTGTATTCTAAGCCCCATAACTGGCTGCTGGAGTGTTTTAAGATAGGGCCAAACTATAGCGACCTGACCTAGCGTCAAAAGAAGACTTCACCTATTGGTGTCAATGACGACGGAATCTACAATCCCCCACAATAATAGAACGAACTCAGAATGGCCTTATCCCTGCAAAAATATGTGGTACTTGGGTTTGTGCCTGTGTTGTCTGAACTTAATGACACGCCAAATCTTGGTAAAGACACATGAAACGAGACGCAACCACCTTCCTCTGCTGCCAAAACCGGGTGTCGATAGTAGCTTCCTCAATTGTTCTTAGCATTACACTTTTGAATAGTTCATTACGTCAGCTGAGTGGAAGATAGCCCTATCTGGGCTTGCGGTTCCAAAACGCATCTACGCATCGACCTATAGCTTTTTTTTCAAAAACCTTTTTATCTCAGTTCATAATTGAGAAGAAGAAAGGCCTATCTCATATGCAAATGTAGGATTTGTGTTGGGATCAGCTTTGTTATTGATTCTCCCTCAAATTTCACAAAATGCCAAAAGTTATTGAAATATGTACAATACATTTAATATTTTACTTTAATATTAATACTTTAAATTTCTCATTTTCATATTGTGATAATTGGCCTTTTAGTATTGCTGGCAGTTTTATTTAAGGTTTGCTACTTCCATTTTTTGTTGTTTTTGTATAAAAATCAGTAGAAAGTCAGCCCTTTTACTGTCACATGTGTTGCTTGGATATTTCTTTATTTCTTTCATCTTTGCTGTCACAGCAATATGCTTTTTATATACTGAATATGATATGACATTGTTGCTGTTGATGTTTTTATTTTGTTTTGCTTCTAGTAAATTGTGTTGACAGCGTTTAACATTGTTCGAAATTCGGGGGTTGCTTTGCTGCGGTACTCCCCATTGTCCACTGGTTGGTGTAATAGAGAACTAGTAAAAGTTTGTTTGTAATTTTCCCGTTATAGCAAGTATGACAGTTTAGAATGCAATATCCTTGTCACGCTCTCATGCTACTAAGGACATTATCTTATATTTTTGAACGAGATATTCTTGTCATTTCTATATATGCGCTGGTCTGAGGATTTTTACAAGGCTATCACCTACATATTTGAAATTATTCTTTTATGTATAAACTACTGAACCGATCTCTACGAAAGTTTGTACACTTAGGGGTATAGAATTGGTAACAAGATTCATGCGATTCCAATACCCCACATGGTTATAGAGATATGGGTACTAATATTATCAAGCTGGATGCTTGGATGTCCACGGACTTGCCTTTGTTACTCAATTACGTCAGAAGGAACCAAGGATTTTGATATGCAGACAGGAATAGTCTGGAAAGAAGTATAGGCTATGTCTTTTAAAAAATTATGGGTTGCGGGCCTAATAAAAACCGTTACTTTTTGATATTTATTGGTTATATTTCAGTTTAAGTATGCTTGAAATAAACTAATGATGTTTGGTATATACATAGGTCATACGTACAATATGGGTATCAAACGAATAGGGAAGGTACAAGTTCCTTTTGAACTCTGCTATATGCGTTATCGGTGACAATGGGGTTGCCCTAACACGATGAAATTTTACACCCCAATAGGGGCCAGCTTTCCATGTAAAATGAATATTTAAAAAAGAATTAATATTAAGTTCTATGTTAAGAGTTCTTTTGAGATGGAACCCTAAATATTTAGGTGGCTGATAAATAAAAACGCCTTTAGAAGAACTTTTGTTATTTTGCTTATTTCCTTCATGCGCGCGGAGCAGCGGGTAAAAGCTGGTAAATTATGTATCTGTAAGTAGTTGTAACATGGATATCTGTCCATTGCAGATATTCAAGGGAAACTGATAGGAGCTATCATGATTGAGCCAATAGAATAAAAGGCAAAAGTTTTTAAAGCTTTTGTTTTTCTCTCTGCATGTTTGGACGCGTATCACACAAAAACTGCTGGACAGAATTGAACGCAACTTTCAGCGTTGCATTGCTAGACTTCTGACTTACAGTTAAGAATATTCCTTTTTTCGATAAATCGATGGCTTTCGGAGTTATCGACCAATATGTGAACCAAGGGTGACTAAAAATATGTTGGCACAATATTGGTATCAAACGAAGGAGGATAGTGAGTGCTGCAATAACCGAGGTCATTAAGTTGCATATCTAAACTGCGTTCGGTATGTCCGATTAAATTCGCACAAGTCTATTATAGTTCCCAGAAGCATCGAATCACGGTCTGTTTTCTATAGATCATTCAGAGGAGATCACGGAACTTATAAAGAGGTGGGGCACTTTTCATTCATAGCAAAACTCAATTTTGTTTCTGTGCAACGAAAATATATTGCAACACAGTTAATTATATTTGGTGGAATAAAACTGAAATTTCTGAAATACATTTCAACTTCTCTAAAGTAGAATTGAGATTTGTGAAGTACAATTGGAAAATCCTAAACACATTTTCGGTTTTCTGAAATTTATTTCAAATTTTCTGAAACACATTTGTGGCTTTGTAAAATACATACATTGGCTCTTTCTAAACCAAAGTCCCAAGAGCTATAGAACGAATATTACTCATACGCCTAGTGGCACTGCTGGCTTAGTTTTCCAAATACAAAAAAGTTTCCTTTTTATTCGATATAAACCCTTTAACGTCATTTATTTCTTCGTATTAATTATTAACTTAAAACTATTTACATATAAGAAAAGAAAATTCGAATAAAAGAAATGTATCCAAGAAAAATTAGTTTTTACTTTATTTAATATTTTCATCGACTTAAATGTTTTATGTCTGCTCCTTTTTTGTCTTTAAGGAGTATTTTTGGAAGCTTAAATACAAATTGCCAAACAAGCAACAACAACAACGTATAAGCGTGAAAATTAACAGAGTAAAAATGCTACAAAAACAATAGAAAATCGCCTATAATGGCATACGAAAGCAGAAAAGGAAGCACATTTGAAACCGCAAAAGTCACTAGCACCAGCCTTAAATTTGTGTTTGACCTTTTGCGGATTTTGCGGTTTTAGAGACCGATGTCTGGAGTGTGAGTAGTCAGCAATTTGTCTTCAATGCCCCTGAGCGTACATATATAAATACGTAAACATATCTGTGTACATAAATGCTCCTATATGAATTATATGTATGTATGTAGACAAGTAAGTAGGATTGTCAAAGCCACACAAATTCGGTCCGATTTGCATATTTTTCGGCTATCAGTAGCCATCTCGAAACCAAGTGTGTGCATAAGTATGTATGTGTCTACAAATTTGCTTTTTTATCCTCATTTAACCACATTTTCCTAAATTTACTCACATTGATTAGCTCCAATGTTTTCAGATTTATGATCTTAAATGTGGAAAAATTGGATTTTGTTTGTTTTAAATTTGATTTTCGAACTTTTACACTAGACAAATGCTATTTCTTTGATGCAGTTGTTGTTTGTGTGTATTTCTTATCGGTTACTTTACTGTTATTGGTTGCTTGTGTTGGATTTGTGTGTCATTGCAGTTTGGGATTGCTGTGATGTGAGACTAGGGATGTTGATTATAATCACAACAACAACAATATCATAAGTGTAGCAACAACTAAAATTATAATGACAAAAGCTACTCCCTGTTCGTGAAATAAAGTAAAGTAATATGAAAAAAAAAAACAAAATAATATAAAATAAAATAAAATAAAATAAAATAAAATAAAATAAAATAAAATATAATAAAATAAAGTAAAATAAAATAAAATAAAATAGAATAAAATAAAATAAAATAAAATAAAATAAAATAAAATATAATAAAATATAATAAACAAAATAAAGTGAAATAAAGTAAAATAAAATAAAATAAAATACAATAAAATAACATTTAATTAAATATAATAAAATAAAATAGATTAAAATAAAATAAAACAAGATAAAATAAAATAAAATAAAATAAAATAAAATATAATAAAATATAATAAACAAAATAAAGTGAAATAAAGTAAAATAAAATAAAATAAAATAAATTAAGATAAAATGAAATACAATAAAATAACATTTAATTAAATATAATAAAATAAAATAAAGTAAAATAAAATAAAATAAGATAAAATAAAGTAAAATAAAATAAAATAAAATAAAATAAAATAAAATAAAATAAAATAAAATAAAATAAAATAAAATAAAATAAAATAAAATAAAACAAAATAAAATAAAATAAAATAAAATAAAATATAATAAAATATAATAAACAAAATAAAGTGAAATAAAGTAAAATAAAATAAAATAAATTAAGATAAAATGAAATAAAATAAAATACAATAAAATAACATTTAATTAAATATAATAAAATAAAATAAAGTAAAATAAAATAAAATAAGATAAAATAAAATAAAATAAAATAAAATAAAATAAAACAAAATAAAACAAAATAAAATAAATAAAATAAAAAAAAGAGAATTAAATAAAACAAAGTAAAATAGAACAAAATAAAATAAAATAAAATAAAATAAAATAAAAAAAGAGTTAAATAAAACAAAATAAAATAAAGTAAAATACAACAAAATAAAATAAAACGAAATAAAATAAAACAAAATAATAAAGTAAAATAATAAAACAAAAAATTACATAAAATAAAAGAAAGGCATCCGAAATCGCCAAAAATGCATATTTAACAATTATGATGTTTGCCATAGTATGTAGAAGTTTCCAAGTGCAAGTGGGCATGATTGCCAGTCGATTTCAGTTATTAATAGTCGAGATTTTTAGACTTGTTTACTCATATTTGTGTGATGCCACGCCCATTTTCCAAACTCCTTTAATAGAATAACCGATTCAATGTATGTGGCTACCAGCTTCTTCTCGTACCAAGAGAGCTATAGTAACATATCGAAGGAGACTTCTGAAGGGGAAAACCCAGTCGTTCTTAATCCATACTTGTCAAAGTGGACACTAAAAGAGATGATATGAACTCACTTGGTTAAAAAGCACCAAGTGGAAAACAATTTATGATAAAACGAAAGTCAGATATCTCTTCCACTCAATTGTTATAATGGCATCCTTTTGATACATGCCTTGAACAAAGTCAAAAGCTTTTCAATTTGGATACACACAATTGCACATCCATAGGGTGTTTCAACAAGCTAAACAACTGAGCAACGTTTGCATGGCTTTTACACATTTCGTTTTATTTTGTTTCATTTTGTTGCAAACAACAAGTATTCTGACATAATTATACTTGCAGGCGTGAAATATAACCAGTGGAGCATTTGTGTTACGGATCTGAAAATGTGAGTATTAAATGTGCAATCCATGGTATCTCCTTGTGAGCATTAATACACTCAAAAAACGCTCTTCATTCCATCTCCACACTGGGCATGCAATGTTAAAGAATGCGCATGGTAATCCCAAAGTTACACTACTCAAGCGCTTTTGATGCGTTCCTTTTCCAGCTGGGTTGTTTCATACATGCAGCATTTGTTCTTTGCTTTTGTTTTTTGTTGTCGCTTTGTCCAATTTATATACTGCATTCGTACATACATACATATGTACAAACTATATTCGCAAATGTGTCTTTATGTAAGCTCTTTATCTGGTCTGTTGCCTTGCTACGTAAGTGGGTCACTGAATAAGAAAAAGAGTGAAATTTTAAAAACAATGAATCAGAACATGGACACATCTGCGCTATGCATTAATACGTACATGTTTGTGATACATACTTGGGTATAAGCCTTGAATGTATGGTCAAATAATTGTGGTGTTCAGAAGTAGCTTTTTTCTGGCTATCTTTCAGGATGCTTAAGATTTTCTGTGACATTTGAGATTGTCATAATGAATTGGGATTAGCTTAAGACCCGGCGAGGATCCATCTACGGCTTACTAGGCTACAGAAGCTAGCCTTCCAATCTGACCTCACCACTTTCGCAATATGTAAAGGAGTTTTTGCAGGATAAAAAATAGTTGGATTCCTCCTGGTGAAAACAAAAGCTGCTTTAAAATTAAGTTCCATGTAGAATTTTTCATCGAACCCGTATTCGGAAGCTCGCTTCATTTTGCAGGCATACATAAACTTCAAATGCAAACCTTTCCACTTTAAGTAATGAAAGTAAGTATTTAAGCCAACCAGGTATTACTCACTTAATCCTTTTTTAAACCCCTTTCACTCCCATATGAACTCCAGAAGGACCAAAGGATCCACATTCCTCACCTCTGCCAGACTGTCGAAAAAGCGTACGTAGTCCTGGGAATCGACAAAGAAAAGACTGGCAGCTTCTGCATCGGGTACTTGTTGGTATAAGCACAGTGTCCTGTTATAACACCTGTAAGTACTCTTACCGCAGATTTGTTCAATTTAAGAAGGAAGCTAGTTCTTTTTCTGTCGTGGTCTTAAAAGAATACTCATGGCTTCTCTTCAGTATATTTCCCAATGGTGGTCACACGTAGCTGTCTGCCTCGTGTATGTGCCTTTCGAAACCCGTCCTATTTCGTTTCCATCAATATTCCTGTGCCCGGAGACTCAGCAGAGATAAATGTTGAAATGATCCATAGCCTTTAGCGAATTTGGGCACCTTCAAACCATAGCAGATTTTATCACGTTAGATTCTAAAGTCCTTAAAGCAGCTTTGCTGTCCACGTAAATCACTACATTGGTCTCTGGAACTAAATATATTCTAGCCAACAATCCAGCCGCCCTTTCTATGGCAGTCGATATGACGACTTGGCTTATAAATCATCGGAGTTTAGCCCAGCCCCAGTCTTTTTTTCCATTTTTGAGCCATTCGTGTAGTTTGCAATCTCTATACCAGTGACTAAGCCCTATTCACATTCCTCCCTCGAGTGATACCCTACCTTCTGCGCCTCGAAGCCAACAGCGGACGTGATATAGCCCTTTTTTGCTGTTAGGTCAGTTTTGACACCGTTTAGTCCCTTTGCTATGTCATCTAGTATCGTTGGTTACATAGTTGGCTAGCTTGAAAATGTTAGATTCCCTCACTGAAGTATGTCGTGACAATTGTAGTAGCACGATAGTGACATTCGGCAATTTGCAGTAAATATTACCTCAAAGTTCCATATTGTTAGTCCCAGCCATCAACTCAAGTTTTATTTACGCTGAAGGTATACAAAAAATTTTGTTTTTATAAGATATTGACCTTTTAATGGAGATTTGTCAAATTTCCACCTTTTACAAATATATTTGGCAGTATAATTTAATGCGCATAACTAACATAAAACACTAAAGGTCGCATCTACCACATTTCAACGTTACTGCGACGTAACCACAACTTCTGTAAACATACCACACAGGAAACGTCGCTGCATAATGCTGTGGGTTTAGTTAATTTTGGCCGCTGGAACTTAATCAATATGTGCCACGCGAGTGGTGATAGTCACTTTAAAGTCACATAATTGGTTAAAGCTCCGTTCCAGTTACTAAATGTGCTTTTTTTGGCTATAGCTTTCAAATTTTACAATTTTATCTGCATCAGTAAATGAATTATCTCATTTCGTGTAGGAATATTCGACGTCTCAAAATAGGGGCTTGGTTATAGGCCAATTTTTTCCATTTTCAATAGTAACCATCCTTGGCTAAGCAGTACCGAATTTTATTCAAAATTCTTAATTATTAACTCAGGTTCTCATACCTGCAAAAGATGGACGGACAGGCGAATATAATTCAAACGATTTCTCTATTCATCCTAAGAGCTTTGATATATAGAGCTTTATATATAGCTACCTCGATGCCTTTATATCGTTACAAACCTCCATTTGTGGACAAAGTTATAATACCGTACAGCTAAGTATAAATTTACTTTCTGCCTAATTTATTTCAAATTATGTGTTTTCATTTATTAATTATTTTTAATTGTGTTGTATTTCTGGATATATTCTAATGATGGAAATTGCAAAGTTGAATCCATATTTATTAACAAACAAATACATGCGTACTTTCCAATGCTATTAAAATGTATGCATGTAGTTAGAAAATCGGACATAAATCAAATTATTTAAATAGAGAATAAACAAACAAGCGCATCATTTCATATTTTGAAACATACATACATCCATACATAAAAGTAAAATTATCACATGCTGATAAAACAAATATAGAAAACAAACAAAAAATAGTTAGTTAGAACGAAAGTAAAAGTTCAAATGAAAATTATAGAAAGTTTAAATGCAACTATAAAACAAATGCCATAGAGAAATTAGATTGATAGAGTTAGTTTTTCACATCGATTTAGTATATGATTTTGAAGGTATTTCTCAATTTTGAATTTTTTTGAATTTCAAATTGTCGGCTGAGTGGAATCTCACGTCTATTTTTTTCAAAAACGCTCAGTTCAACATTAATGCAACACATTTTCGGCTGAGATATGGCGTTCTAGAAGCAAAGTCTGATTGATATCATTATCTTACTGGTAGCCTAGATAGGATGATCTTGTGCAGTCAACTGAAAACCACTCCCTGTTTTACTATCTTTTCCACATAACAGGATTTTTAAAGGCATAAATTCATCGAGATAGTTATAGAGTTGATGTATATTGGAACGATTTTCCGTCATCGCTTGTCAAATTTGGTTTTGAGACAAACCGGTTTCATCAAACCGGCCATCATCAGTGTCGATTTTCGTTCTCCTCTTAATAGAGTGACATGTATCAGAGTTCTTAAGATTGACTAAAAACTGAGATATTTGAACTAAATTTTATTTTCAGATTACTTTCTGTCCCATTATATTCGTTATTGAAAATTTCGAAAAAGAAATTAAAAAATAGGTAAATTCCAACTAAAAAGGAAGAACCTGGTGGCAAAATTTACTTGGTCGTCCTATGACCATCACATCCACCCTATGAACTGAAAAATTTTAATGTTTATGACTGTTATTAACTTCAGAATTATTTTCGAAAGAACGTCTTAACTTGTTAAAATGCATATCATATTTGTGGAAAGTACAGACAACGAAGATAGTCTCATTCGCTTAACGACCCTGAGTACTCATATATGTAGTGCCACATTGGACACTGGTTGATTCCTTTTCACAAAACATGAAATATTTGATATTAAAGTTTAATAGAAAGTTTAATTAAAGTTATTAAAAGTTATAAAAGTTAATTATAAATTGAATTTACATAAAATAATGTTTAATTGAATAATTGAAAAATAATACAGCTTTGTTTTTCCGAGTGCGCACGTCTTTTCGTCTTCACGTTTTTAAATCAACTCCCCTTCTTCACTCTCTTCTGTTCGCCTCTTTGCATCTTATCCTTATTGTCACTGTCGTATCGCTGTCATATGCATAAGGTTGCCAGATCATTCCCACATATATACACACATAGTTTTTTGAAAGTAGATACCTCAATTATTTAAAACACATGGGTTTTTGTGCTTAGTCGTGCACTTCACAATCAGCTTGGTATTTAATGTTCAGTTTTACGGTAGCGTTAAATATATATCGTACTAGCATACCCAGCAGCTTTTCTCCCGCTCGAAAATTGACTTGGGCACCGTCGTCCCATCCGTTAACCCCTTACGCGCTATCTTTATTTATACTTCCATCTCCCTCTTGTTGTTACAGTATCCAGTTGGGCCAGTATAACTCTTGTATCCATTCGAAGTTTGCGGGAGCTGACAAAGGCTTTTCATAATTCTTTTGTTTTTGCGCACCTAAATATATCTCCATACTCTTCTGCGTCTTTTACTTGTAGCCTCTCTCTTTTCTATTCCACTTCTTCTCTTGTTTTCTCTTGGGTTCCCTGTTCTAGGAGTGATGGAAACTCTTTTTCTTTTCACTTTACATTACTCCATATGCAGGATCTCTATACAAATATTAGATAACCGGCTCTGATATATATATATAGTTGCTAAGCTATAAATAATGTAAAGGTTTTTAGGCGTGGTACCGTCCACTTTTTGCATAAATTGTATGTATTTCGAAATACCACTAATCTAAACCAAAAATTGTAATTTATTGAGTTTGTGTTTGACACCGTTTAGTAGTTTGAATGTCTCTAAAGGAAAAAAACAATACACAAAAGCATGTGGGTGTGGTACCGCCCACTTCTCTAAGCTTCGATACATCTTTATAAAATTACACATATATTCGAATATTATCAATCTTCACCGAAATAAATTTGGAATTATGATGAATTGGACATTTTTATTGCCTGGGGCGTGGCTCCGGCCACTTTTCCGAAAATCTATAAAAACTATTCTATCTCTCACATTGGACCAAATTACACATAAATGTCAAAATGTTATCAAATTCGGTGGATTTTTATATATTTGTTTATTAAGATATATGAAATTAATTACTTCTTTAATTAAAATTTTAAAACGACATATCTGTGCCACGCAATAATATAGGGGCATTATTGCAGTGAAATGCTAATAACAAATACATTAAATTTAAGTATTACTTTTATCAATAAGGACGCGCATTGCTAGACCGTTTGGCAATCGAGCGTTTGTGCTTAGAAAACAGCAACCAACTTTTTTTACTTAACTTTTATCTTTTTTGTAGCACGGTTCTTTTCGAAATGATGTGTTTCGAATAACTCCAAGACCGATTTTGGAAAAAAGTGCAATAATCGAGCACTCTAGTATCAACGCTTGTATGGGTGTCCTATTTGTGGACCAATATTTTCATGTAAATATTTACTACTCGCATTTATAAATTGCACTCGAAAAATTCTATGCTGCCAACAGAATAACTGTAAATATTATTTTATATTTAAATCAACTCATTACCTAATAGTTTTAAAAGCACTCACACATATGCATTCGAAAGCTTTTATGTAACCACATTTGTTTGTATTTGCATTTAGTTGGTCATTGAAAAGTGTAACTAAATGTTTCAGACACTCAAAGCACATCAAATAAATAAGTCTCAAACGAAATTTAAAATATTTAATTAAAAATCTATAGTTGAAAATTCTAAAATGTATTATATTTTGAGTTCTAAAAGTCCATTATGCATTAATTAAAATTGATATTAAATATGTACTGCTCTTAGCTTAAATGTTTTAGTTGTATTATATATGTTAGCTATAATGTTTGTTTCGAACAATGCTAATGGTAATTTCGCGTTATGTAATAATAATAAACAGGGATTACATAAAAATATTTGCATTAAAGTGGGTTATGTGACTTACTCTGCATAGGCTTACTTTTTGAGAGTGCTGGGTAATTGCCAAAAAGTTCTTTATTTTTTGGACGCTTAACACCGAGATAGCTCCTGGGAACCCTTTTCGCTTCGAATTTTGGTCGATTGTAGATGTATACTGGAACGATTTTCCGTCATCCCTTGCCAAATTTGGTTTTGCTACAAAGCGGTTTGGGCGTTCCTCCATCCAGTGTTTAGTTTCGTTCTGATCATTATCTATCCGTTGCCTGGTATTTATAGACTATGGATGCTGCTAATGTCAATATGTAAGAGCGTGCGCTGGAGCAGTTAATTTCAATATGGGTTCGTGTGTTATGATGTATCTAAATGGTTACCTGTAACAAGAGTGGTTTTGTGGACGCTCATTAGCTAAGTTATAGGTTGAGGTAGGTGGAAATCGGTAATTTTTGACTATCCGTTTACTTTGTGTCTTCGTTTTTTTTATTGTTACTTGTTTTGTTGTTGTACCCGCGGTATGTTTCGTTTTTCGTAAATCAGCTTTTATGGTTAAAATATCTCGTCAGAGTTACTGTTTGTTCGTTTATTATTCTCCCGTCAAATGTTTTTAGTTTGTATATTTCCATGTTTTCAAGTACATTGAGGCATCGACCTTTTCCTTGCATGTTACGTATTCGGACCGTTTTATTTCGATGTTTGCTGGGGCGCAGTAGTTTTCTAGCGTGTGATTAGCGAAGTTAGATTCTGGTATGATGGTGAGTTTCCATCTTTTATTGTTGTAGTCCCTGATGTGCTTCCGGAATTGCGTACTTATTTTCCATCCTCTTTGTTCTACGACGCCGTGTTGGCCTTCCCAGGTAAGCATGTATAAACCGTGTCTGTTAACGGAACCTTCGAGTTAGTGTTGGTTCTAAGTTTTTGTCCTACGTTGTCCAATATTCTGAATGCTGTGCTTAGGTTTTTTTGAAAAAGTTTGCCAAATTATACCTAACTTTTTATGTCATTGCCGTACAAATCTTTGTGTTCTTGTATACGCTGCCTCTTTTTTGTGATCCTGGGTTCCTTCGAAGGTTTCTACTATAATTTTGTATCCATTGTTTGTGGCTATGCTATACGAGGTGTGTTCAAAAAGTATCGCGAATTTTGTGTCTTTTCAAAAATTATTTATTTATTCATGAATATCTATTTTGTCCCCTTCAAAGTAATCCCCATGAGATATTATACACTTGTGCCAACGGTTTTTCCAATCTTCGAAGCACTTCAAAAAATAATTTTTTTGTATCTTGTTCAGCTCCTCCTGCGATGCCGTCTTTATCTCGTCAAGAGAAGCGTAACATCGTCCTTTCATGGGCCTCTTCAGTTTAGGGAACAATAAAAAGTCACAGGGGGCCAGATCTAGGGAATACGGTGGCTGCGGCATCATTAGTGAGCAACGATGCGTGAGCAGGGGCGTTATCGTGGTGCAAAAGCCAATTTTTGTTCTTCTTTGCACATCTTCTCGGCCTTCTGAGAACATTTTGTACCACCCATAAACGTTGCTTCGGTCCAAGGTAGCTTCTCCGTATGCCACAGTCAACATTCGGAATGCATCCGCGCACTTAATTTCGTTTTTCACACAAAATTTGATACAGGTTCTTTGATCCATTTTTTTGAATAGGTAAAAATCGAAGACGATCCAAAACACGTGCAAGCAAATCAGCTGTCAACAATTAACTGAACATTCAAAATGGCCGAGCTTGTCGGCATAAGTGAGAGACATGAGTACCAACATAACGCCACAAAAGATTCGAAATTCGAATATACGTAACCAGCGAAAATTCAAAATTCGCGATACGTTTTGAACACACCTCGTATACTGTGCTAAATTTTCTCCTCTGTAGCCCCTGTGTGAGAGGCCTCTTTTGGAGTCGGCCCACTAATTGCCTCAATACTACTATTTTATGCTGCTGACGTAGAATGTATTATGGTGTTCGTGGCAGTTGGTTTCCTATAAATGTCATAGTTGAACTTATCTGTGACTTTGTCAATCCTTATCGTTAGATCCAGATAGTTCATTCCTCCATGCCAAGCAAAACTTGGTTTACAACTCCTGCATATATTTTCTTTTCAATTCCGGCATGAATGCTTTCATGAGAGTGTGCCGATATTGGGTTTCCCATACCAAGACCGTTGGCTTGTCAATAGATTTTATTGTTGTTGTGGAAGTAGTTTTGCTATAAAGTTGTTCATAGCGTTTTGGTAATTTGTACAGTTCTGACCTTATCTTTGGTTTTGTCAAGTAATGTTCTGTTGACTATATCCATTTTCTTTGAGAGCAGTAATCATGGATGGGCAGGTTCTTTATCCAAAACGATACGATCATGCTGTTCTTTGTGAGTTTCACGGTGTCTAGTCTTTCGATTAGTTTGATCGTATTATTTATTGTGTGTTCGTAGTCTCGTTTCAGCGCGTCCTTTGAAATCGTCTTCAAATTTTTGAAAAGTTTACAACTCGACGCCGACCTGAAATTGATTATCGAGGAGTATCTGGTATGTCTTTCTGCTCTTGACCGATATAAATGCGCGCCTTTCTCGATATTGGCACCTCGAGAAGTGCGCACATCAGACGCTAGGTAGCACTAGAAGAAATATCGGGGCATCTAATATCGAAACATCGATGAAATGTGTAGCACTTCCCAAACAATCAAAAATAGTTTTCCTACCTCAAACGAGCAAGGAGATTTATTCTCTTTCCATCTTCCAGTTAAAGTTACCAAAACACGACTTTGAAGTCGCCAAGTACGACTTTGAAGTCGACAATCATGATTTCGAAAGCGCCAATCATGACTTTAAAGTTGCGGAACAAGCGCTCATGTGTTGTTCTTGTCCCGACTACCGTCTATAATATCAAATATGCTCAAGTAACAAACAAACATACTGGTACTAAAATTTTCCTTTAACAAAAGGTACACAATGAATTCACATTTTTTTGAAATCAAAAAGCGCCGCGAAAGGTTCGTTGACCTATTCCCAAGTGCATCAACTACACAAATTAGGTCATCTAATGTAATATACTAACAAGAGTAATTGTATGACTGCAATGCGACCCAACAAAGCGTAACTCCGTTTAGCTATGTAAGTCTGTGAGTAGCAGATGCTGTCCTGCACAAAAATCTACACACGCACGGAGTCCTAATGTGCATTTATGTGCTTTTTTAATTGCATTTTTTTAAAGTAATTTATCGTTTTAACTAAGCACTAACTACAACTACATTCAAATAATTCATTCGTGTGGCTGAGAGGCCGTTTATATTAACGTTAAACGAAATGGCAAACTACCGAACCGAAAATGCCGGATTACGCGCTTTAAAAGCGGAAATAGTCGACTTTTCGTGGCTAAATAATAACCGTCACAAAATTTACGATCCACTACATATAAACTACAATAACAAAGCACTACCAAATACTGCAAGGCAATGCCTTTCATGTGCGTTTGTGATGTGGTCGTCTCTCTCTCAGCGGGTTTATCGGCTTCATGCCACATTAATAATGTATTAATAGCCTGGTTGCCTGAAACATTCCATGCGTATGCCGTTTGTTGTAAATACTACATATTAAGTAGCCTAAGGAGATGTAAGATTTTGGGATTATTTGTAGGTGGATATTTATAAAAAGAAACAAGATGAATATGCGCCTAGTTGTTTTGGAAATTGCAACTAAAATGAAATAGTTAAAATAGCAACAATAAAAAAATTTCTATTAAACTTCATGCTAGAACTCTAGTAACACATGAATGAAAAAATCACAAAATTGCATGCAGTAGTTCTTTGGCGATGCGCGTACAAATCTAAATACAGACAGACAGGCAAAAATACTAACAATTACTGATTCCCCATAAATTAATCTTATAAATACCACACTCTGCGATTCTCAAATAATATCAGTTATATGTACACAGGCAGCGGCTTGTTAGAAGTTTAATTTATATTTAAAAAGAGTTCTTGACTACTTTTATAACCACCACTGTATACAACGAGAAAGAAATATGTTTATGCTATGGAAGGGATCTTAAACGTAATGCTGGGCATTTAGCAAATATTCAATTGCAAATTTCGTTTAATTCTAAGCAGCACATATTGAATGATGCGCGTTCAAACATATAGACAAAAAGAAAAAATTTCTAAAAACTGCTGTTTTGACTTCTATTACTCTGATGAAGAACCGCCTATACATTTTTAATGTACGCATATCGCACTGTTACATTTTTGTTATGTGAGCAAAATGCGGAAGGTCGGATATGAATTCGAGACGCGCGGATACTAGCACCTTCTTGTATTAGCCCGCCTGGCACGGGAGTGATTTATTTGACAGCATCGTCAAATCTTGGGATAAGGGATTTTGGCCGCCCCTCGAGATAGGAATACCGTTGGCTTTAGCACGGTGGAAAGGACTGAGGGTCCTCGCCTCACACTGCTTCCACCTATGGCAGCCAGAGAGCATCGCAATTCACCCGCATAACCTGCCCCAGTCAAAACTTCATACAGCTTATCAATAAATCTCCTTCATACAGATCCATAAGTCTTTCGAAGAACCTATCTTTTGATTCAAAAATTATCTAGCTTTCCTTTAATTCGTATAAATTTGTCTAAGCAAAGATTTGATTTGCTAGCCTCGCCTACAAAATTATCATCTTAAGTACATATCGTATATCATTGAGAAAACTAGTACAACATCAACAAATGACAGTACAGAAAAGGGGATTACATGCAATAAACGCCCTAAATCCGTTTACCCAACAAGAGAATGCAATAAAAATTAAGAAAAAAAGTTAAAACAAAAAAGAATAACAGAAAAACCATGCTTAGCCAAAAGCAGTAAAAGAGTAATCGCATTAAAAAGAAAACACGTTAGCAAAAGTGCAGAAAAAAGACAAAGTTAAGAAATAATAAAACCTTGTAACAAAAAACTTCCACATCTTTGAAGCATTCATCCCTGGGCATTTTTGATGTATAAGTATATACTTGAAGCAGAAGTAGAAAGAAGTAAAAATACAACAACAACAATAAATTTTAGTGCCCGTGCGCTTTTCCAGCAGTCATGGGGCTAAGTACTACTTTAGTATATGGAGACTGGTTTTTTTTTGAGTGCTGCAGATGTAATCCTTTCATTTTGCTCGCCTTTCGTTTTTTTTGGACATCTTATACTTATCTTTCGGGCTTGTTTTTTAAAAAATTACAGACTTCTAATTACTAAAGCTCCGAGAATATACATATTTATCATAGTAAGAAAACTCTTTATACATAGACAGTAAAAAATTTGATTTACTTGCATTTTTTTTAATTTTATTTCATTTAATTTACTTAATTTAATTTAATAATTTTAAACTTTTTTTTTTTTGCGGTTCGTGGAAGGGAGAAATGTTATTTGCCCTGGCCGGGCTAAAGCCCTCTTTACTAGGTGCTCTAGTATCGGGGCTCTCCGAGTGTGAGAGTCTCTTCTTCTTTTGATGGACTACCCACTAAAACCTAAACTCCCACGGCCCTCGCATTTTTCCGTATCTGGTACCGCGTTTAGAATTACTTCAATTACGGAAGCGCGCTACGTGAGCTTTCTGGCTACTTTAACGCTACTAGGCTAAGCAGCGGTCTTCCCGTTTTGTGAGGAGTACCCTCCTCGCGTATCTGCTGACCATATTCCATCTATCCTTTTCGCAGATCATCTTTTGGATGACACTTCCCGGGTATAGGTCGCCTTAATTTAACTTAATTTTATTTTATTTCATTTTATTTTATTTTTTTAAATTTTATTTTATTTTATTTTTTTATTTTGTTTTATTTGTTTTATTTTATTTTATTTTATTTTTATTACTTTTTTATACCAACAATTTTTGTTGATTTTTTATTTAATTTTTATTTTTGAAATTTTATTTTAGTACTATCAGCAACGAAGTTTACATATTTGCTTGTGTTTGTTATTGTTGTTTTAATATTTCCACCAAAGAAACTCTTCATGTTCTTATACGATCCCAATCAGCTAATAATACAATAACATCAACACTGACGCCAATTGGAAACACCAAGGGAGGTCAAGTCATCTTCCACCTGTTTCTTCCATCGTGTGTCGATAGGAAACCCTTATGGGACGTAGTTTCTTTTTTCCATTCGCATAATAGCACCCAGCAGGCTGAACTTTTGTACTCTAATTTGCTGGATTGTGCTCATATCTGTGTAAAGTTCGTACATCACATTATTAAACCTCCTTCGTTATTCGTCTTTGTCAATGCCAAAGGACCATTGCATATGCGCCGATTCTTTATTTGGTGACAGAAAGTACTTCGTGTTGCCCTCATTTCACATATCAAACAAGCTACAGCAGTCTGAATGCATGGGTCTAATTAAAACTTCTCTGACGACATAATAAGGCTAACCAACTCGCCGCATAATAATGTCTTGGAAGGTATATGCACTTGCACATATAATTTTCAGTTTTGGACGTTGGAAAATTGTTTGTGGTTAGCAAATGCACTTCTCAGCTGCTTTATTTCACTTTATCGAGCTCAAAGATTTCCTCATTCACAAATGCCCATTCGCACTTTTTGCTGTTATTGTTGATGTTTTGTAAGTTTTGGGGTTTGGAATTTGGCCAAAATGCAATGCGATGTACTCACAGATTGTTAAGCTAACAGAGAACTCTTGGCAAAGTTGTTGTTGCAGTTGTTGTTTTGTTTTGTTAGCGCTTATCAAAGCTTTTGTGAACGTTAAAGTGGACGAGCTGTTGTTATGGTTCACTTGAGTTGTTTTTATTTTCGTTGCTACTTTGAGAATGCCAGCCCACACCTACTACATAGCCATACTTATTATGCCGTTAAGTACAAAACTGTGTATGTGCATGTGCTTATTTGTGGACTTGAACATTGCTCGAATGACAGTATTTGGTATTGGTCATGAACGTGACACGATACGCTTTTGCGTTTGCACGTATGCAAAGGAATTTAAGCTTCAAAACGTGTAAACCAAAGCTAGGCGCTCGTGGATTTACCTAGCGTCTAAACAACAACGACACAAATGTCCAACAAGCATTTCTGTAAATGGTTTTTAATAATAATTAAAGTTTGATACAATAAGCTATATGTAAGCTTTTTCAGTTTTAATTTATTTGAAAGTTTAAAGTACCTAAACTTTTTATAAACTTCAAAAACAAACTTTTATAAATCATTTCACTTTAAAAGTGAAATACAAATGTTTATAAAAAATTCAGAGAAAACTATTTGTTAGTTTTTTTTTCTTTTCAACTTAAAATATTTCAAATTCTTTTCATAGCAGATTTTACATGATAATGAGGACGAAAAAGCAAAAATCATGGCTACATCTTAACCACTTCTGCAATCTGCTAATAATGGGTTGAAGTTGCATCATTCAATGTATGATTACAACTTATTTATTTATTTTATTGCAATAGCTAAATAATATAAAAAACGTGGTTTGAATAAAGTTTCAGAAAAAATTCTTATAAAAAGCTTTCTTTGAAATTTTTTATGGGCTTACATTAATAAGTTTTATCAGCGCTTATTTTCAAACGTTTCATAAACGATCAATCAGAATTTTGTAAGCTTAATATATATTTCGGAAAGATTTCTTAAAATTTATTTGATTACATTGCTTGTTGGGTGGGAACAAATTATACAAATAGATAAATATTTGAAACATTAAAGTTTGAGGGTAGCAGAACGCATGGCAGATCAAGTAGGATGTCGGAGTTTATTTTCCATTTGTCTCTGTTTGGAAGGTACAACTTTACGTACGGGCGTATCGCGTAGTGATAGCTAGCTGCACCCTGAAACGGAAAGAAAAGAGGGACGCCATTTTAGAGAGAGAACAAAAGTGAAGGTAAAGCGTAATATACCATCGTGGTCAATAGATCAGAGTTATCTGTAGTTTAGGCTTAGTGTTAACAGTTGAGAAATAAAATATTTACTAAGAAAACAAGGCGGGAATTAACGTACTGGGGCCAAATACTGTACGACACTTCGCTTTGTCTTGACTAGCGGTACTTCAGATATAAAATCTGCAGATCTTCATGATGATTGTGGCGCTGGCAGGGTAATGCCTACTGGGAGTCCATATGTTCACGATTATGGACAATCCTAGCTGAGTTCGCCTCACTAAGTGACTCTAAGTGGTATCTGTGATCCCGAAGAAGAGACGGCTGAAGGAATTTGCTGCTTAAACGCAAACATTTTCAATTTGTTAAAGCTTCACTTAATGAATGAAGTAATTTCTGATAAACAATTCTTTAAGCAAAAAAGAATCGATAACTCAGAAATTGTGATTTACCTAAAAGTACTTAACAAAAATTGTTTAATATTTAATGCACTTCACTCGTCACAGTTCATGTAGCATCGGCGACATGTTAAAGTTGTTTTTATCGTAGCCACTCACGATTATGATTCCAATTATTTTCTGTGCATCGTTGACGCCAATTAGATGATAATGTTTACTTAAGCGAAAAACTTACCAACAATCGAATTTCCGTTACCCAGTTATACATATACACAACCACTTCCGTTTCCGTGCCGAGTTTCATCATGCCCATCCGGTAGTTGTTTGCTATGTCCTTGCCATTGTCATTGACTGTTTGAGCTTATCTTACACACACACATGGCAGTTGTACAAGCACACATAATGTATCGGCCATTGTTTGTCGATTGTCTGTGGCGTTTTGTTGTGATTTTGTCAACAAACTCTGAAATACAAATATATTTAGCTGCTGCTCACTGCAATGCGTCTATTGAATTTGTCACGTTGCAATGTGGGCTGAGTGTTCACAACAGTGAAAATCTTACATATATAGTACTATATGTACAGCTGTCCACAAAATAATAGGAGTGACAGCCTGAAATCACAAATAGCGGCGGTGTCAAAGTTGTGGAATTGCAAATATGCAAAACAGTGGTTTAGGGCTTACTTTCCTAATCTAGAGCCCATAGAAATCCTATGGATTATAGAGTAATTATCAGCATTGTACTCCATGCACGGAGAAAAACATTTTTCTCAGATAAGAAAAAAAAATTTACCCATTTTCAAATTAGTACATAATTGATGAAATAATCAAAATTGACTTGACTTTCACCGTAATTTATAAAATGAGCTTGCTTAAATTATGAAACTTATTTTTTTGTCAAAGGACAAAAACAAAAACTAAGAGGTAAAAATGTAAAAGAAAGTTTAAATAAGCAAGAAAATATTTTCTGAAATATACTTAGTTTAAGAAAATATCTTTACTAATATCGAGAAAATCAAAGTGATTTTTCTGGAATTGGAAAAGTATTTTCTTGTTACGCAAACGTCAAGCTGTGTAGTTCTGCCAGAACGAAACTAGGCATTGAAAATGGCAGAACGCCGAAACCGGTTTGTCACAAAACCAAACTTGACAAGGGATGACGGAAAATCGTTCCAACAAAAATCAGCTTACTACCCTGTCGGAAGATCAACACAACAAAATGAATCACTGTGTAGTTCTGTTTATATTTTTCTCTGTTATTATATTTAATAATATCTTTGATATTTTAAAGTTATAATTAAAGTGGATAGAGTTAAATACTTAATGTGCTTCACTACTTGGTGTGAAAAGTGTTAAAAAGTTTCAATAGTTATTCATTATTATAAATTCATTTTGTTGAATTTGTGTGTGCCGAGTTTTTTGCATATTTTAGTTGTTGCTATTGATAGGCTTTATTTCATATTGCAATCGTTGTTGTGCTCTGACTTGCTTTTCTTATTTCTTTTTCGTTACAGCTGTTTTGCGTGGTTTGTTAAACGTCAGATACAGTGTGTTTAAAACTGTTCGCTCAGTACTGTGTCACTTAAACGGTTGTTTTTTCTTTAATCCGCTAAATTTTTTCTAACGTATAATTTTTCTTATAAATTTATATTAGTATATATACGAAAATGTCGTGCATGATAGCAAACTGCCAGGTAAAAAGCGAGTCCGAACGCTTTGTGGCATGCTGGTTGTGTGATGGACTTGTCCACGCCAAGTGCACTGGGTTAACCGGTAGAATAGCTGACCTGCTTAACGAAGGAAAAGGCCTGCGCTGGTCTTGTTCCAAATGCCGGTCGACGGAAGTTGATCTCTGTAAAATCTTTAGGCATATCAGAAACGGGTTTTCTGAAATAAGCAAAGATTTTTCATTGCTGACCGAAAAATTCCAAAAATATGAAAATATTTTCAAAACCTTGGAAACTTTGGAGAATTCGCCTCATTTTGAATGCCCTGATAATCGCGAAAACAAGCGCAGGCGTACGGATGATCGGCCTACTACCTCAACATTGCCGAACTTGCCTCAACCCCTTGAACTTATCGATTTGGCTTCTCCAATTCCTAGTACGGTTGTCCGAGCAACGTCGAAGAACGTTCCTTCAAAAACGCCCACTAGGAAACACCCGGAACCTCCAACTATTGCAATGGAGTCTGAACCAATCGTTGGTAAGCTGGTTGTGGTTCCTCGAAAAAAATCTATTTTTGTGTCTAGGTTCCATCCAGACACTACCGAGGATGATCTGATGTACCATATTTCTTCTAAAGTTAAAGATCAAAGCGTAACTGTTAGAAAATTTAATTTCACATATCAAAGAAGTATGTCTTCGTTTAAGATTGATGTATCTGGGAAAGATTTCGATACTCTTTTGGACAGCTCTTTTTGGCCTCCCGGGGCTCTTGTGCGGGAGTTTGAATACAGACCAAATAGGAATGTTCAAAATGTAGCGAAAATTTCTCGTAATAACGTTGAGTCAAAAAACTGAGCACTAAATCCGTGAATATCTTTTATCAAAATGTCAGAGGTTTAAATACCAAATTAACGGATCTCTTTTTGAAATCTTTTCATTGTAAATATAACGTAATTGGTTTTACCGAAACTTGGCTAAAACCTCATGTTTTCAATTCAGAGTTTTTTTGTAATGAATATCAAGTATATAGAAATGATCGCTTGAACAGAGTCGGGGGTGGTGTTCTACTTGCCGTTCATTCCTCCATCCCTTCAGAAGAGGTTAATATTCCTAACATCGATTTCATTGAGTTCAAATGCATCCGCCTTCAACTAGACAACGTCTCTATGTACTTATATGTTTGCTACATCCCTCCAGCATCAGATTTTTCAGTCTACATGCAACATGTCTCTCTGTTCAAAACTGTTAACTTTATGACTAAAGCTTCAGATTCAATTATTGTTTTGGGTGATTTTAACTTACCTCATATATCGTGGAACATATCTGATGGTAACATTATTCCAAATCCGTCCAAACTGGGGTACAATGACTTTTTAGATGGAATTTCCGATCTTTGCCTTAATCAAATAAATGTTACCGCTAACAAGTTTGGGAAAGTCTTAGATTTAGTGTATGTTAATGATATAAACCAATTTTCTGTAAATCATTGTGATCCGTTGGTTTTACCAGAAGACCTTTACCACCCTTCTATGGAAATAGTCTACGAAACCATAAGTAATGGCCAAGGCACTCAATGCTACTCATGTAGTAGCTTTGATTATAACTTTTCCAAAGCAAATTACAAGAAATTAAATAAAGAACTGTCTAAATTAACTTGGCCTGAATTTGGTTGTGATATCGATCTAAACGTCTCACATTTCAATCAAACTATTTACTGCCTATTTGAGAAGTTTATTCCCAAACGTAAATTAACTTATGATCATCCTACGCAAGCTTGGTTTACTAAAGAGCTTGAGGCTCTTAAAAATAGGAAAACGTGATCATTTAATTTATATAAGAAATCTGGATTAAATAAATATTACTTACTGTATTCCAGTCTACGTCAGAAGTACATAGATTTAAATAAAAAGTGCTATAAAGCTTATATCTCTAAAACCAAAAGAGACATTATTCTCAATCCAAATCCATTTTATGGTTTCGTAAATTCTAAACGTAAAGTATCAGGGTTTCCCTCAGCCATGAAATATCAAGACATTATATCTAGCGATAATCAATATATCGCAAATTTTTTTGCTCAATTTTTCACTTCTAACTATTCTGCTGTCACCAATTCAAACTTTCAAAACTATCCTTATAAGCTACACGGGACAAATTCAATTAATTCACCAATTATATGCGCCAAAGGTGTTCTAATTTACCTTAAAACCTTAAAAGAATCTGTTAAATACGGCCCTGATAGGATTCCTACATGTTTCTTGAAAAAGTGTGCGAACCATATTTACCAACCCCTTACCAATTTGTTCAATCTATCACTAAAGTGTGGTGTTTTTCCAACTGCGTGGAAAGAATCGTTTCTTCTACCGCTGCATAAAAGCGGGAGTAGGTCTTCTATAGAGAACTATCGTGGCATCGCAAAGCTTTCTGCCATCCCAAAATTGTTTGAAGCTATTGTTACAAATCATTTTACGGGTCCGATCTCTACTTTGATAGCTGACTGCCAACACGGGTTCAGTAAGGGAAAGTCCACAGTTACGAATTTACTTGAGTTTACCAGTCATGTCTCAAATGCCTTTAGAAACAATCTGCACACCGACGTTATTTATACGGATTCCAGCAAAGCTTTTGACAAAGTGTGTCACTCATTACTTATTCATAAACTCGATCAGTTGGGCTTCCAGCCGGGTCTCAATCGCTGGATCTCTTCTTACCTTAGTGACAGGACACAAAGAGTAAAGTTTAAAAATTTAGTATCCGATGTCATTTATGTCTCTTCGGGGGTTCCTCAAGGAAGCCATCTTGGCCCGATTCTGTTCTTGTTGTTTATACTCGTAAATGATATTTCTACAATAACAAAATTTTCAAAAATGTTAATGTATGCCGACGACGTAAAGCTTTTCATGTCATTCGCGTCATTTGAAGATAGAAATAAGCTACAATCAGATCTAGATGCACTAGTTACTTGGTGCGATTTAAATTATATGCCACTTAACCTTAAAAAATGTAAACACATGGGGTTTTCGCGTGGAATTTCTCAGCCGGCTTCCTATACAATTAAAAACTATATTCTTGAGCAAGTGTATGATTTTGTTGACCTGGGGGTTACTATGGACTATAAACTCAGTTTCAACCGCCATATTAACACAACAGTCAATAAGGCTAGAGGTGTCCTAACATTCGTTAAACGATGGTCTAAAGAATTTAGCGACCCTTATGTAACTAAAGCCCTCTTTCCTACATTAGTCAGACCGATACTTGAATATGGTTCTATAATTTGGAACCCGCGTTACCAGGTTCATGTAGATCGCCTTGAATCAGTTCAAAAACAATTTTTACTATTTGCCTTAAGAGATTTTCATTGGGATTCCTCGTACAATCTGCCACCCTATACGAATCGTTTAAAACTCATTAATCTACACACACTTTCTAGTCGGAGAGAAATGCTTGGAATTATTTTTATGATTAAATTGCTAAATGGTTCACTATCCAGCCCATTTCTTCTAAGCGAAGTGAACTTCAATGTACCGTCTCGTCCTTCAAGGCATTTTAAACCTCTAGTCTTAAAACAGTGCCGAACCAATTTTCAGTTAAATGAGCCTTTTCGCTGTTTGTGTCAAGATTATAACTCTCTTTCTGGTAGATTTGATATTTCAGACTCGCTTTTCAGCATAAAAAAATCAATTCTTTCTATCCTAAATTCATAGCTACTAATTGATTTTTATTCTTTGACTTCTATTTTAACTTTTAACAATAATTTTATTCTGTTAACTAGTTATTTCTTAATGTATAATCTATCCTATATCTACTTTACTTAGCTGATGAGGTTTTCTCTGTAGCTGAGCAGTTTTAGATCTCGACGATTAACAAACCAAAGCCTTTCAACGACTCGGCACGAACGAATAATCCGCGCGTTATGCGGATGCGCCCCTCGCGCCGGTCGGGCGGGATATGGTGGGTAATCCGTTGGGAATTATTATTATTATTATATAGAAATAAAAAATATATACATTTTCTTAATAGCAAGAAAACATTTTCCAAGTTCAAAAAAAAAAAAAAGTAAAAAATCACCGTGAAATGCCTAGCAGCTAAGATGTTGCGCTTCAACTTTTTTTAAACTTTATTTTTTTTTTTTTTTTTTTTAACTAATTATTTTTAATAAATTATTAATAAAATTTAAAATTTCAAAATAGAGCAACTATTATTTTGAATATTACACTTGTTATTATTTTTATTGATTGTTTATGTGTTATTTAATAGCGGTTGTATCTAAATTTTTCTTCTCTATTTTAATAAAAACTTTTAATAATTAATTTAACAAAAATATTTACTAAAAATAAAAAAACAATAATTACTCTTATCAAAATTATTATTCTTGCCATTAAGCTCATTTACAGTCATGGATACTTTACAAATGTTAGGGCCTTCAAAAACAACAATTCAATTTAATTGCACAGAAAACTAAATATGCCAAAATAAGAAATGCAGTTTGGTAGAAGGTACCATCTAGTATATTTATTTCGAAAATGAGCAAAATCGGATTGAAAATGAGCAAAAACTAGGGAACTTTGGAAATAGGTTTATCCCTATAACTTACAAAATAATTCAAGTTTCGAAAAACTGACCCAAATGTAAGAACTTCGAAAAAAAGTGGCCCACTAACACAAATGTTTAGTCAATTAGCAAAATAATAAAAATATATTTTAAATAAAGGTTTAGTAAAACATTTATTAAAACTAGTTGTACAATTTTTTTATAGTTTCACATTCATAAGCTTGTAATTGCTTGCCGTTTAGATTATAAAACAATTACTTTCAAATGTTTTGTAAACGAAAAATCAGCGTTTTGTAAGCTCAATGCTTATTTGAATAAGCTTTTAAGAAACTTATTTTACGTATACTTTGCTTGTTGGGTACTTATTAACTTACATGTAATGTGATAGTTTTAATTTTATCGGATATCTCTAATTTCAGGTAAGCATTTTAACTTTCAAAAAGCCTACTTAAAAGCTGCTTAAAGTTGACTTTATCTGTATTTTCTTGTTGCCCATATCTGTTACAACTTCTTGGAATTATTTGGTAAAAAAAGTTTGAAAATAAAAAAGTTCTTATGTTGATAAAGGAGTACTTAAGTTTTTTAATATCTTCACTACTATTATTTTGTGTACAACTGTATGTATTTGTATAATCAGAGATGCTGCCACCTGGCCATTACACTTTGCTTTGTTGCATTGTTTAAAATCAGTAAATCGTTGAATGTGTCTAGTGCAGTTTTTCTGCAAATACAAAAAAACAAATTTTGCTCTGTTGCTGACTTAAGTCTTTAAGTTTTGAAATTTGTTTGTTTCAAACTCACTGAATTACTAGTACAACAGTTAGTTACCCACTGTTGTGCGTTTTATCGTCTTGCATCCAAATAAAAAAGGTATATTCAGTAGCACCGGAGCAATGTGTCCTATATCTCCAATTAGACCCTCAGAAAAACATAAATAAATAGATAAATCAATACAGTGAAGTATTTACTTAGTGACGCGCGCACAAACATACATACAGACCAGACAAAAATTGTAAAAAAAACGCGTATGCATCTGTAGGTTACAGACCACCAACCCAAGCTTTCTAAAATCTTTTTTTTTTATGTTTGTCGTAGGTTTTCAATCCATCATCTTTCTTATGGTGTGCCAGCACATCAAGACGGCTGCAAGTCAATCCTTGCAGGTAAAATTCCTATGTCCGCCAGTTGAAGTTAGGCTCGAATTTGTGCAGAAAAATCTGCAACTCGGCTGAACACTTTTGCCCAGTGAGTGTAAATCAATCACTAGATGGTCACCGTACCACATAAACCACATAACATAATGATGCATAAGATGACAAAACGATTTTCTGTTATCGTATTTCTAGCGGTTTCAATAAATCTTTTTTCTTTCCATATTGCTTTTGGTCTCGGCTTCGCTTCGGTTTCAGTATCAGATTTTATCCTGGTTAAATTTCCCGTTTCCGCCTTGATATACCATCTACAATCGGCTCTTAGTTTTATTTGCGGGCTCGATTCGATTTTAGTATTGGCTTCTCTTTCGCTTGCAGTTTCAGTTGTGTTTTGATACACGCTTTAATTCCGATTCAGTTTTCGGTAACGTTTATGATCCAATTTCAGGACCCCTGCGGGTTAGGAGTTTAGAATATGCCCGAGGTAGGCATACCGGTCGTAAGAGGCGACTAATATGCACAAAGGTAATGACGTGCAACTCGATGGTTGATCTACGGATATGAGTCCTCTCACATAAATCGCTACCACGACAGTCGCTACCACGACAATCGGGCAGTACCGCAAGGGAGTACCGGAGCGTACCGGGTTCAAATCCGGCCAAGGATTGTTAATTCGACAACACTCCCCAAAACCTGCGGGGAGTGTTTTTGTCGTTACCACAACAACAACATCCAATTTCAGGTTTGGTTGAGGGGAACTGTTCGGTAGTATTTCCAGTTATTATTCCGGATATACAGTGGCTTCACTGGACTCAGTTTCAGTAATGTTTCGATACTGGTCCGATTCGAGTTCTTCGAGTCTGTTTCGTTTTCAATTTCGCTTCTTTATGTTTTTTTCTCTCCTTTCCTTTCTTTTTTCCCTTCCTTTCCTTTCCCTTTCTTTCCTTTTCTTTTTTGACCCCCCTAATATGTATAATTCATAAATATTCCCCATTTGACTATGACTTCAATGTATATCTCGATAGAATTATGTATGTATGTATGTAGTATATACTCGTATTGTATGAAGATTTCTCGCTTGTTGTTTCGTATGAAAACAATTTCTGTTATTGTAATATATGTTTTTTGGGCTCGGTTGCTATGCTCTCATTCCCTTACGTATATATGTGTGTATGTATAGCGGTTACATTTGTTTTATGACCGGACATGTGTTTTTAGTCATGTTTTTGTGGATTGTTTACCAAATTGTTAACATTGTTATTTGGTTATTGTAGTTGTTTTGATGATGGTTTTTAATGGTTTCGTAGCTTCTGTATCAGATTTATTATCTAATAGTTTGGCAACAAGGAGTTTACTCACACCCTAAGATTTTCGAATAGCAATCTAGTCATTTATATTTCAATTTTATGGTTTTGCAAATATTGAATTTTGATTGGTTTACTATCGTCGACAGAGCAGCTAATCGCTGTAACTGCATTTTTGGTGTTTGGAATTAATACAGGAATGTGGCATGCACAGTGTGCTTGAAAGTGAACAAATGCTGCTGAAATGTTATAACACAGTTCCAGTTGAAGAATGGGTAACCCTGGATGCACCTTTCTTCCTCAATGCACACATAGTAGAAGCCTTTAGGATGTTATTGACTAATAGGCCCGGTATACGGTTTCTTGTTCGAAAATTTTACTATCTCCTCTTCTCATCTCAACCGTCCTATTCCCTCTCCAATATTACTTTTATCTACTTATTTTGTCGGCTACTTCTTCGCCTAACTCTTCATCTTGCTCTTCTAGCTGTATTTCCCTTAACCAAATACTTTTATTTTTGATGCCGGATGCCTTCTAGGAAAGATATTTATAAATTTGATACCTGAAGTAAACATACTTGTTATTAATAATTCACTTTATAATGTTACCACATTTTAAATCGCAGAAGCTGAAAGGTCTTTTTGGAGGGTTACTTTCTGGTTTGTTATGAAAAAGCCACTACTATATCGGAAGCGGATCCTTCGATTTGGATAAAGATGTTTTTAAAACGGTTTGCAACAATTTGATTTTTTTTAATTTAAGTGGGCTATGCCAATATTATTTTAATAAAAATACTTCTAGTTTGGGTTAATGCCTAGGGTTGTCACTTAATTCTGTTATATAGATTTTTGCCTGTCCGTAATTATTTCGTTAAGAACTTCACTCATTTAGATCAGACCTGGTAAATAATGATTATTAATCGTAATGATTACCGGTTTGATTAATTACTCTCTTGAGAATCCATTTAATGATTGATTACCCATTTTTCCCGTTAAAAAAATAATAAAAAAAAAAAATCATGGGTTTTTACGATTATTAAAAATTATTTTGATTATTTTAATTATTTTTCATTTTTCTCAGTATTGTTGTAGAAGCACATAAATATACACATCAAAAATACTGAAAAAAAAAAAAAAATCCAAAAAAATTCAAAATAATCAAAAGTAATCAAAACAACCTTTGCTGGGAATATTTTTGATAATTTTTGATGTCTTTGATTATTGTTGATTTTTTTAGACTTTTTTTATTCTTTCTAATCGTAATCAATTATTTATACGCCTTTTCTCGAAAAACAATTAAAATAATCTTTCTTTAAATGGTCATCTAACCGCCTGGGCGATTTTGACCGAAGGGGTTCTCATATCCGAGGCTTTGTTGTTGAATTTCATTGGAACGTTGTTTTATGTGGTGGGTCCCAAACCCAACGCACAACCCGTTTCACGGGAGGTTGAATTCTATTACACGTTTGTATAGCGAGCCGCTTGATCCAAGACAGACGCCCGCTTGCAGCCGCACCACCTGGTGATCAGACGCTGCTGTTTGAACCCCCCAGCAAGCTCTTAAACCGATTATGTCGGAGTGGCCTTACCAGGTTGTCACCTTCTCACGTTTAGCTCACCACCAAACGGGTGTTCGGTGGTTACCCAGAGGATACTTGGGCGCAAAGCCCGGAAGTAGTGAGCTGCTTGAACCGCATGCAAAAGAATCGCTCTGGCCATTCCCAGGTGAATGGCGATCAGAAACTTTCCCCACTTGCGTGGACTTCTGCACACGGCCCCACCCTCCTAATTAATTAAAATAATCACTTCCATTAAAGAAGCCGTCTTATTAATTGATTACTAATTACTAATAAAAATTAACAAGTCTGATTTAGATGGAGTTTTGAATGAACTTTATACATTTCAAACTTTAATACTTCCTACACGGTTACCACCTATTTTAATGTATTTAATACAAATTAAGGGAGTTATGCCAATATGGGTTTCATACAAAAATATTTTACTTCGTATTTCTACAAAAATAATTTGAGATATCGTTGCCACAGTTATCTTATTTTTAGCACATCAGCTTTTAGCTCGAAAAGGACTTGGCACTTTTCTATAATTTTGTTAATTGTAGTGTTGTCGAGTGGAATGGTTTTACGGGATTGACAACTAAAAAAATTAATTATTTCAACAAATATTTTTCTAGGTAGAGTAACACCTAGGCTTGCCACCTAATATATATCTATATACTTTAAGGAATTTCCACTGTTATCACTTAAGATATTTTTCCAGGGTTGCCACCTATCTGATATTTTTAAAAATTAAATCAGGTATGATAATATGGGTATCAAATGTGCTAGCCTTGATCTTACAGGTAATGTGTTTCAAAAGTCGTCACGATCTGAAGTGTTTCGCAGGATGTCGACTAAAACAAAGTCTTTCTATGACTTATTATGAATCTCTATCCCACTGTGTGCTATGCCGGTTAAGAATTATTTATTTTATCATAGCCAAATTCAAAATAAATTTTATTTATACTAAGGCCCACGCTGATCCAACATGCCTAAATAAGTATGTCTGACTCAGCGAAGACAAGAAGATGTCTACCTAAATCTCTTCAGTGCTAATTACGCTTTAAATTATTTTATAACCCACAACATTTGTATACAAGGCCGATCCCGACAAGCTACCTTGCAGACTTACCAAACACTCACAGTAGCACACTTTCCTACACAAAGTCAAAGCAGCAACAACTAAAATCCATCAAAATAGTCAATAGTGTGCCATCAGCGCTGGAAGCCAGAACAGTGCTTGGATGAAGCGACAAGCAAAAGGTTGTGAATGACGAAGTAGCGCGACAGCGAAGCGACTGTGATGTAGCGAATATGAGATGCAAAATGAAATTATTATGGCTCCCCAGTGTAGTGCAAATGGTGGAAAGTTTGAAATCCAATACGGCAAGTCACGCAAATCGATTATCACATGCACATCTCCCAGGCGATCGTACAAATTGCGCACTTCCGGCGCTGCAACTTCCCTGCAGTAAAACACCAAAACAGTCAAAAAAGTACTAGTTTGCAACTAGATTAGTCCGAAAAAGATAAAATCTGTGCCAACAAAAATTAAAATTTTTATTTAAGAATAATGGAGTGCACAGAGTTGTAAAAATCCTAGCAGAACTTATTTTTAAAATTGGATGCTTCCACAGGCGGAACCTATGACCTTGATATGTGCGTCGTGCTATTATAAACCTTGCCCGGAGATATTTTAACTATTTTCACGGAACAATTACCATTAAAATTGAAGTAAGATATTATTGGTCTATTTTGAAACTGTTATGCTTCTGTCCGAAATCTGCCCGGTTGAGATCTCATAGAACAACGCCATGTTGCCTAACTAGTTGGTTTGACTTTAGGGATATAGCAGCACAATCCTTACGGCTGACACACAGCACTCACACAAAGAGAATTTAATCGTAGACGACCGTGCAATAAAGAGAGTGAGCAATGAGTTTGCTGTCGTTTTTTCCATATCCATTGGTGGTTGAGTTGATGGCTTTGGCAGTTTATCTGACTGCGAACCTCCTTCGCAATGACAAAATGAAAGTTTTCAGTTTCGATTTGTGACTTGGGAGTTGCTGCGCGTTGCATGCTGTGACAAATTTGTAGTTAAGGTTGAATGAATATTTAAAAGTTGAGTCATTAGGTGAGCCTGTTAAAATCTTGCATAGCAAAGGCGGCTTTGTTTGCTTTGTGGAAACTATGAAATGGCTTTGAGTTGAATATTTCGATGGTCCCTCAGTAGAGAGAAATACATTTTTGGTATTTGGTTCCGCGATTGGTTGTGTAATATCTCCTTGTCCTCTGTAGTCCCCGGTGGGGTAAATTAGTGCTATGACATAATCCCAAGTGGCATAGCTCCACGTAATAAAATTAAGATTATGACACTGCAGGGGATGTGTCATAACCCCAATTGAGATTGTGATACCTTTGGTCTAAAAAAGTTAAATTTTAAGTATTAAGGTCCACGATTCAAAATTTTCCCAAGTTTAAGCTGGTATACACGTTTTAGTCATACACAAAACTCTCTCAAGGGTTGACTGATCAGTAGTTAATCCTATTTCCAATATTTATTCTGAGTATGTAGATGGACTGTGAACACACCAAGATCTACTTCTGAAAAGAGTATTTCGTGTTGTGCCCCGAAAGGAAGCTTGAAAGAGTCCGGGACTGGGAAACGGAAAAATACTATTTTGAAGCTGGCCTACATATCATCATTACCTTCAAGCTTTTAAAACACCAACTCCTGCAAGTGGTTTTGTAGTACGTTATTGAGCAAGTGGTTTTGTAGTACGTTATTTATTTTGCTTCTTGATAGTCTGCCCCCAACGGTGGCGTGCTGTATCTTGACAGAGAGACTTCCTTATAAATAATATTACAAACCTGCGATATCCACAGAAAGATCTTCTTAAACGGGCGGGAATGGGCATTTTCCATACCTCCTACTTAATTGGACCTTCAGACCTTTAGCGGGTTTGGTTATTGGCGGCAATTGGAAACACCAAAGGATCTTAAATTGTTCTGCAATTGATCTTTCTATGGGGGTGTGGGCTCCAACTTTTTCTGCTTCTAAAAGAATTTGGCGATAAGAATATACTCTGGTTCGGTACATCTTCATTCATTAGCAAAATAAAACCTCGCCAATGTAGCCTCATGGTTTTAATTCGTTAATCTGTTTCGGTGTCTGTGTGAAGCTCATACAGTCCCTACTTTAAAATCTTCTATGGTTCCAAAAATTCCATACATCTTTCAAAGAACTGTTCTCCCTAAAACTCCCAGAGTCATCTCATGAGGTCGTGTGGTTCATCGAGAGACTGGGCTAACTATTTGCTTGATGATAGCCAGAACCTTCCTCTTACTCTTGTATACTACCATTGATGCTGCTTGGAGCTCATCTCAAGAACTCTGCGTAAGAAAATGACTCATTTCGAAAGCTTTTAAATTCAGCCCATAAATTTATTATATTTTAATTCCACAAGATGTATCTCTGAAAGTTTGTTTCCTTCTGAAAAGCCCTTAAACTTAACTCTGAGGGCTAACAAAACCCAGGACGAGTAAGAACGAATGACTCTTCAGAGTATTCTCTTCTTATATATTGGCAGAAAACTATATTTTTGGTGGAAGAAGCAGGTTTTGATGGGTTTCAAATATTTCAGGAAATTTTTGAGTTCAGGTATAAAATGACCACGTAATGTATGCGAATATAAGGTTTAGATAAACAATTGTAGGTATTTGAGAAGAGGGTACGTTGAGCTTTGAGAGTAGGAAGTGAAAAGCGTCTTAGTTTGAGGAATAGAAGTAGTGACGTGGGTGCTTGCTTAGTATATCCACACTGGCTGATGAAACAAGGGAAGGGTGAACACCTCTTGTACAGAAAGATTGATTTTGAATTGGTATTTCGATTGGACCTCACTTAGGGTAAAGTTGCGGGATCGTCTTGGTACAAAAATAAAATTTCCATTTGTTTCAAAAATCGAACAAACCAATAGCACACCCTTTATAAAATAGCCGTGTAAGCCTTGATTTTCTGTTAGTTGTTTGTTGTTGTTGCTGTTGCATGCCCAATGAGGCAGCACTAAAAAATTCGCATCAATATTTGTGTGGTTGTATGTATGTTGGATTAAATTTAAATTGATACCTGAGACACGTTGCGGCTGACTTAAAAGCCAATGTAAATACTGAATGGGAAGCCTTCTTTATGTCATGGCAAGTTGGACCCGGGTTTCAAATGAATTGAAAAATGAGAAATAAATTTTAAATGAAATCAAAAATGGAAAGACGCAAAGAGCTTGGGAGAAGCAAAATGGCATTTCTTGTGAGGAAAAAAAATAGAAGAAAAATTCCAGTTAACGGCGAATAGACAGTAATTGCCACGTGAAGTAGCAGCAGGGAGTTTCCATCGAATTTTAAGAGATAAAAAATGTATTCGGAATTGGCTTGATTTTTACGTTTTTATTGATACGTCGCAGCTGGTACGTTTGAAAAAGCAATTTAGAGCAATTTCTAACAGTTTTATTTCTCGTGTTTATAATAGGTCGCTTTCTTGTTGCTTGGCGGATTTTCAGTTAAAAATTGTGGAATTTCATTAACGACCGTGAGTATCCTCTGGCGCTATTGCTGCTGTCCAAATTTTTAGTTTAGCTGCTTGGCCTTGTTTCATTTATATAAAGGTAGCCTTATAATTTTTTTTTAAATATTTTTTTTTTCTCCACCCATAAACAATTTTATATGTAGCGCTACAGCTAACAAGTCTAGGCTTTCCTACCTGCTTCGTGTATTTATAACAATTTTCATTCTAGGAAAGTATTTGCAGCCAAGCATAATAAATAAATTGAAAAATAGTAATAAGATTTTACTAAAATGAATAAAATACAACGAAAATTCCATAATTGGGGCTCACATTTATAGACTATATATCAAATCATTCCGGTGGAAGAAAGAAAATGATTAAGCCCCGTCTATCCGTCTGCGAACATGATAGCTTTAGCAAAATTTGATATATCTTATTCTTCTGCAGCTTCCTTGGCACTTATCTCCCGTAGCTGTTAAAAAAATTTGCGAAATCGAATAATAATCACGCCATTTTTTTATGAATCGAACATTTTAAAAAATATAAAAAGTGATCAATTAAGGCATAACACATCTTTGAGGATCGGTATTTGGCTATCTAAAAGCTGGCAAATATATATTGTTATAGACTGGAATTATCTATTATAAGTCTCTGTTTTAATAGCTGTCATCCGGTCGACGTGATCCTGAGCCAAATCAAAATTTTACATGTAAATGCAACAACAACAATTTGAGCCAAATATATCCATATAGATGTCTGGTGCAATTTAAGAGCAAGCTAATTTTGCTTGTTTCTTAGCTTTCGTATACCTTTTGGTAAATCAAATTTTTCAATTACAGGTACTGCCGGTGCGCTATGATTAACTTGCTTCATCGTGGAGTGTTCATATCGTAGTTTTATTTATGGATTTCCTGCTAAACGCTTTAATATATTATGAAGTTCTTTCGTTCCCATGAACATGAGTTATATTATTGATTTCTTTTATATGTATATTATTAAGGGGAAAATATAGATATTATTTAAATTATCATATTACCATTGTATTCTTAAAATGAATTTCGTAATTTTTAGTACCAAAAAAAATATTTGCGCTGTTTTTTTATTGTTATTGGTTTTTACGGTCTGTTCATTTTACATATTTTTGTAAGTTTTACGAGCTCAAGACCAGTTGATAATAATTCTTTGTCAGTTATTATTATTTTTGATTAAAGGAACTAGACTAGGAGATGACATCAAAACCAGCGTTTTGTTAGCTTAATGGTTAGCAATGCGTGCCAAAATTTATATGATGAAGAAGCCTAGCAGCTACCGATATGGGTCTATAAGAAAAGTTATGGCGGTTGTCTCTAAACATTTTTTCTGCTCTATTCAATTAAAAAACCTTTAACAATTAATTAAAAATGATTATTAAAAAAATAAAAACAATAATAATTTTAATAAAAATTCAAAAAATGAAAAATTATTATTCTTTACCTTGAGCTCGTTTCATGAATACTGGGAAAAATTAAATAAAATTTTTTTTTTAAATATTATGGATACCCAGGATCTGCCTGAAATAAGAAAAAGCGCGCAAACATGTGCTTCTAAAGGCTGCTATTCATCCAGAGTGTTCCCGTGAGAATTGAGTGCGATAAGGGGCTCTATACTCCACCGGATGCCGGCTAATGATTTTTAATATTTGTTATTCCTATATATTTTTAATTTCTTTATATTCCCTTCTGTTTATTAATAGTATTGTTGTAATATAAAAGATCGCAGATCTTATTGTACCAATGTCTTGCCAATAAATGAAATTAAACTTGAAATTGAACCAGCAAATAATTTTTTGGTAAATAGGCGTGACACTGCCCACTTTTGATTAGTCAATAATATAATCTTAAAACAAAAAAAAAAAAACAGTTTAATTCATTTTCGGCACACATATTACCTTATTACAAGGAGTGTTACGGAGAAAATGGTTAAAATTCATTCAGTATGACTACTTTTGTATAAAATATTTTGAGTGATCCTTTTTAATAATAATCAATTTTTTTCTTCCTTTTTGAAAATAGGAAATAGGTTTTCGGAAAAAATTAGTAAAAGCGATTGATAACCACGCCCACTTTTGGTAATAGTGACACTAAATTTTTAAAAGCGATATATCTGGAACGAGCAGAGTTACTGAAATATTGCATTATTAACAACCTAAGTAAACGAAATTTAACCATTTTAAAATAAATTTTTTTGTGGGCATGGTAACGCCAATACAGTGTGTGTTAAAAATCGAGTTGACTACCTTAAAATGCTGAGTACACATTCCTTTGGTGCGGTTTGTAGAGCACAAATTCGCATGCCAAGCGTAAAGTTTTTTTTTCCATTAACCCAAGCGCGAATATGTTTGTAACTTTATATAGTCTTACTAGCAAATATCCTATAAATCGAAAGCTGTCAGCTGAAATATATATTTATGTTAACGTTTTTCTTTTTACACTTTGACATTTCTGCATAAGCTGTTTGATTAGATAAATTGACAGACAGTTAGACAAATGACAAGTGCGAGCACAGATGCCATCACCTAGTACATGCAAGCATACATACATATATAAATCTGTTATTACGTTAAACCAGTTGCCCTTTGTACCGTCAACAATTGAAATGCCATCAATAAAATTCGAAAAAGGTTTTCTTTCAATTCTCACACCATAGGGAAAAGCAAAGTGTGTTCGGTTGATATTAGCAATTTGTCGCCCCGACGGTAAAAGCTGCTAATTTCACTTTTCACTCAAAATAACTTTTTCATACTGCTGGAAAGGTGCGTAATTTTGGTGGTGAAATGTTTAGAAATGCTAAAACTTACTAAAAAGAAAGTCTGGTAAGTCATTAAAAATTAAGAAAATTTTATTGAAAACTAAACAAACATTTAATTTATTCTGATTCTAAGCCTTTTACAATTTTGTTTTTTCTTTATGAAAATTGAAAAAATAAAAAATTTATTTCTTTATTGTAATTATAGAATTTTGAGTTTGACAGAGTTAAAAACTTCCGTAGTGAACAGTTCCTGGAATAGTTGCTTGTGATACATACCTTGACATTTATTTGTTTAATCCCGAAATAGTTCTGAAAAATCCCAAGATATCAACAATACATAATTCAAAAAATGGCATGCATAAATAAAAATTTTCATTGAAATATATTGATATAATTACGAATCATCTCCTTCGAAAACAGCAGAATTTTTGTACTGAAAAGTGGGCGGCGCCACACCTACTTCCACAAAATTCATTTGCTGTCGACTTTCGCTCAAAAAGATCACTTTACCTGTGGCAAACATATACATCGTATACACATACAGCTATAGAAATATTTTGTTTTAAATTTTGCAAACACATTTTCCAGCACCCAAGTGGGCGTGGTCCTTGACCGATTTCTCTCTTAAAAATTTGTATTTTTTCACTGGTCTTCGTACAAGGATACTTTGGTAGTAAAAAAGAAATGCTATAAAATAAATTTTCGCGAAATTTCGCCAATTGTGTTCGTCTATGATGCTTTTAAAAAATTTTTTTATGAAAGTGGGCGTGGTCTTTTCGTCCATTATTCTGTGAAACACTTAAATATTTGTAAAAGTATTTGTAAAACTAAATTATTCAAAAGCGAGAGGTGCCACACCCATATAAAAAATTTAAAAAAATTAATTGGGTATTTTAATTATCATTTATACCCCGAGTTTGGTCCTTATAGGTGTATGCACCGAATACTAACCTTTTTTGTAATTTCCTGAATCGGAAATTTCGACACCTAAAAAGGCCGGGATCCCGCTACTGGAAACTTTATGGTAGTCAAGTTTCTCCTCCCTTTTCTTTATAAGTTTTTAGGACAAGAATGATAAAATTAGGCACCAGAGTGGGAAGACAGCAATTTCTGTAGCTTATACCAATACGGCCCCCCCTTTGTACATCTAGCATTTCTTACAGAGGTACAGTCTTAGACACGTACGATTCTTGGGTTACTGTCGTTCCATCGATGACTGCTATCTATAAGTCTATCAGCCAGTTAAGGAACTTTAGAGTAGTAATCGCAGAACTTTACCTAACTCCCATCTAGGAACAAGTGGTTCTGTTTTGGACGCATTTATTTATCACGAGCTTCAATTCAATCTTGCAGAATATTTCTTAAAAATCTCAAGAACCCATTTGAAAAAACTCCTAATGGAAAGTATCACCTACCCAACGAAATTTCAATTTCGATAACATACAAAGAAAAGCAAAAAACAACAATCATTTATCAAAATTTTATATTTTACTGTATTCTGCGTAAATAGCATGAATGATAGATTGTCAGTTCGTTGCCACTTACGCCAACTTGCGCACATTTTTCAATGTATTGTTTTACTGTTATTGGCGCTACTAAACAGATGTGTGTTAAAAAAATCATCAAAATAAGTTTAACGTATTTGAAAAATTTCCTCCATTTGTTTATTACTTTATCAGAAATATTGCTGTTGTTATTTTAGTTGGCCATTCTCAGAGCCATTTATGGAGTGGAACATGATGGCTTGAGTTTTTTCGTATTTTATTACAGACAAGTAGTGCTCCCTCTACCGCTTTCCTAACTAAAGCGCCCAACGCCTCTAAAATTGTGTTTCAACGAAGGTGTGGACTGTGAGCGCCTGCAACGGAGTTAAAATGAAAAAAAAAAGACACAAAATGTTTTATTAAGTAAGAATAAAACAACAAACTGAGTATCAACATTAGGGTGTGATTTCAATTGTCACTAAACACCAGTGGAATTAACTTTTTCGGGACCAGTGATATTTTTAGAAGAACCGTTTTTTTTTCAAAGCAGTCACTTTTTTTTTGAAACCAGTCCCTTTTTTGGAAACAATAAATTTTTTTTAAAAGTACTGACTTTTTTGGAGGCAGTGAATTTTTTAGCACTTTTGAATTCTTCTGGAAACAGGGCCTTTTTTCAAGCGACTTTTTTGAAACTACTGCCTGTTTTGGAACCAGTGACTCTTCTGGATTCAGTAATTTTTATGGAAAGGGTAATTTTTTTGATAGTACAATGGAATTTTTTAAAACCAGTTGCTGTTTTTTTTAAACTATAGAATTATTGAGTCAGTAATTTTTTTTGGAAGCAGTGATTTCTTTGCTGGAACAAGTGACTTTTTCTGAAGCAGTGACTTTTTAAAATTCCGATGTTTTCGGAAGCAGTGATTGTTTTTTTATTGGAATCACATTGACTTTTTAGGAGCTGATAATTTTTTTGGAACCAGTGACAATTATAGAAATAGTGACTTTTAGAACCAGTTACTTTCTTTAAATATGCATCTAAGTAAGGGATCCCCGCCCGCAACATTGAGGATAAGACAGATTAAAAATGAACAGACCGTAAAACCAACAACAAAATACAGATTAAAATCTATTTTGAAACTTAGCAATTACAGCAGAACAAAGTTTAAACTTGCCAATTGGCACCTTGTTGATAAGATAATGAGAAAAATTTTATATTCGACAGCCCCTATTCTTCAGAGGCCTATATTTGTGAAAAAGAAAGTCAATCAACGTTTATTCGACACACCCTAATATAAATACACTCACGCACCCTATACAGATACTCCCATACGCTTTTGTTTTTTCTTGCTGTTGTCACAGCGCCATACAGTCGGTTGTGCGCTTTTTTCTTTTTGGCTATTTTAGTGTTGGTGTCAACATTGAACCACCCGCTGTCAACACAGATGTTCCAAAGGTTCGTGCACAGCTTTTTACGATTGTAGGTGAATTTATGTATTTACTTGTTGTTGTTAATGTTTTTTGCTGTTTTCTGTACTTGTTTTTATTATTAATGTTCGCTAAAGCGGAAACGGAAGCGGAAGTGTTTGTTGTATCATATTTTATTGTTATTATTAATTTACTCTCCAATGAGTAACTTGTTCATTTATGTTGGTTTGAGCGTCGACTGAGAGTGTATGTTGGTCGAAATACGCTACTTGGGCCTGGGTTGCGGACCACAGCAACTAGCAAAATTAAGTGGATTGAAAAAGTACTCCCACATTCTGAACGAGTCGGAGGTGTTGCTTTTCCTGTCCCTCTTCTCAAGGATATTTTTTAGAATTTGGCCTCTGTAAGTGGTTTTGATCGTAACAAGAAAGATGCCGTGCATCAATTTTACACTTTTTAATTGCTTCAACGAGGTTCTTCAGGAATAAACATCAGTCTACAATTATGTGTTCCCAAAGTGCGCAGATAGTATATCTTGTTAGTGCGTCTAAAGTCCACGGAAGGCTTTGAAAAGCTCCCTCAGAAAATGTTCAATTATTCCATAGGACTACATTAGTTGTTGTTGTTTCAGTACATCATCCTACTTAGTCGCCATAACATTTGTTTGAAGCCTTTGGTGAAGAGTTTGTTTCACCGAATACTCAAAAGAATTTTCGATGTCTGGATTAGGCCCGAATGGATAAGTATTCAACCTGTTGCAGTATACAGACTGCCGTTGATGACTGGAGATTAGGTCGCTGGCGTTCTTTTGCTGCCAAATGCAGTTCTTCTTCCGATACCAGCTCTGTAGCAAAATACTAGAATAACTGATTTCTATTTACCTCAATTTATCAAGTTTCCGAGGGATAAAAACCAACTCTTTTCCAGATATTCACACAAAATTATCCTTTACAGGGACCTACAAGTTACCCTGCATAAAATCGTGAGACAGTGAGCTGCGATCAATACCTTTCGCCACAGGCATAGTTGGGAAACGTCGATTTTAATTTGTGTAGGCATAAAAGGGAACAATTAGTCTCTTCATAGCACATGCTCAAACAAAAGGGATCAGTTCAACCCTTACAAAACTGGCATTGTTCGCATTCTCCTTTGCGACTCATCCCGGATTCCTCCTAGACCAATTGTATTTTTTGCAGGGAAGATAAATTCATAAGGCAAATACAGATTCATCCACAATGGAATTATCTTTGCCGGTAACTATCAACTATAAATACAAGGCAATGAATATAGATAGATCTGAAGTGAAAATGACACTGAAGATGGCGTAACGACGAAACCGGGCGGTCTACAACCAAATTCGACAAAAGGTTGACGGAAAATCGTTTCAATATACATCCACTAGGAATAATAGTCTTAATCACAATTCATTAAAATGGAAAACAGAAACAGTCGTTGGGTGATTTGAGTGGAGTGGCCCTCATACCAATATATTTCAAAAATAAAATTTTGTAAAAATATTTCTTGTTTTTTTTTTTGAGGAAAGAAAATTGCAACAAATTATTTACACCTGCAAACTTTCCGTCAGCTCTAAATTCCTTACACATTATGTTGGTATGCGCATTAGGGTGGGCTCGAAAAAAATAAATATTTTTCGCTTGCAAATTAAAAAAAAATTTTATTCAATATTTTTGGTAGACCATTCGACTTTTAAAAAACAAATATTTTATAATATGAGGTAATTCCAAAAATGAAACATTTTTTAAAGCCATTCTAGGAAATGTAGGGTGTCTGCTCTATTTTCTGTCTGCTATTATTTTTCTAATTTAAGTTAAAATTTAAAAATTAAATGCTCTTTGTAGTAGAATGAAAGAGGATTAAAAGAATCACATTCTACAAATTTTGGATGTTTTTTACGATTTCGAACCAAAAACAAAATTTCCGTTGAAGTTTTATTTATATATTTAAATATCTTGCAGACAAAAATATTGATAAAAACAGAAAGACAATTTTCCCTGTCTCGAAAGAACTGAAAACGTGGAAAGTTTTCCACATATCAATATTTTTTTAGAAGCAACATCAAAATACACATGCAAAATATTTTCGACTTTTTCTACATCCAAAGCCATGAAAAAAATTTTATAAGTTGGGCAGGAGTATTGAAAACAGCATTACAGATTTTGTTTTTTTTTTTTAATATTTTGTCTTATAAAGTAAATTTCCGCCCACCCTAATGCATATACATACACATGTATTTCATTTTGAATGGTATTAAGTAAATAAACTAAGTTTTGTAAGTTGCAAATATTTACTTTTTCACTCTTGATTGCACAGATCTATCATTCGATGTGGAATAAATTTCAAATATTTACGAAACTTTCTTACAAAATGATTGAATACTTAGTAATTCTACTTTTTCAAAAAAAGTTGCCCATGCTTAATCTATATGTATAAAATTGCACATACGTGCATACTTATAAACATGTATGAGTGTGCTTATGCACTGAAGCACGTACTTAACGCTACATCAAAGTAAACTTGTACACATTTCAATTTTTTATCTTGTTTATTTGGTCTTCATCTGCTTTTCAATGATGCTGACATTAAGAAGCTTCCTTAGCAAAAATCCATCCCCATAAATTTAATATTATGCATTTATATTACAAACGAATACTAAACGTATGAGCGTCTAACTGCAAGCAACTCAATCATCAAAGAAAAGTTAAAGAAAGTATTCAAACTTGCCCCAACTGGCTCTTGATTACCTCTGCTGCGTGAAGTTGTAAGCTTGCAGAAATGCTTTTATGTATGTGTGTGTGTTGCATATTTAATAGGCAGAAAAGTACAAGTAAGTGTAATTGTATGAGGATTCAATAGTGATATGAGGCATCGTGTATTTTAGCGACCGGGTCTGAGTAGTCCAATTCTAAGTTTGATCACGAAAACTTACAGATGTTGTGCGATTTTTAAATGTTAAAGGTGTGGATTATTTCGAAGGATTTTTAAGAAATTGCGTGGCAACGCCTATTTCCTAAAACTAGAGATCGCCCTATGGTTGAAATTCAATCACAAAACTTTCTTTTATTTTAATTATTTGCTATTCCTTCCATACGCCTTTTCTCCCTTCCTTTGATTTCTCTTTTTTTATTGCTTTCTTTCCGTTATTTTCTTTTTCTTTCCTTTCCTTTCCGTTGCTTTTCTTTTCTTTCTTTCCTTTCCTTTCCTTTCTTTTCCTTTCCTTTCCTTTCCTTTTCTTTTCTTTTCTTTTCTTTCCTTTCTTTTCCTTTCCTTTCCTTACCTTACCTGTCTTTCCCTACACTTTCTTTTAATAAACTTTATTTTATTTTATTTCATTTTATTTTAATTCACACAAACGCACCAAAACCAACTCCGATGTTTAATACTCTTTATGAACAATCAATATTTTGTTTTTGTAAACACAGTTTGTATGATCAATGAATTTTACATATTTGCTCATATTTTACATTGCTTTCTTAAAAGTAACTCTTCGTGCTCTCAGGAGATCCGTTGACAAAAATTAATAATAGGTTTACTCACACAACAACGGCTCTATAGTATAAATACATGTTTAGCCTTTGTAGTGGTGTCTTTTTCAAACTGATTTTTCTATATTATAATAATTTTTTTTAAAATTTGTTTTGATTGGCTGCACTGCTGCTTGGATAGACCTCTCGATACATATGTAATTGTTTATATTTTAGATGTATAGTTTGGCAGTAAAGCGGGACAAACTTTCTCAACTTGCGCATTTATATTATATATAGATATAATAGATACTCACACCAGAAGTAGTTGAAGTCTAGTTATGACCACTACGCGCTGTAACAATTATACATATATGTATTGTTAAATACCAAAGTAGCTCAATTAGTAGCTAGAACGGAGCTTCGACTTAAAAGTTAGTTTTCACTACGCATGTGCATGTATTACGTGCCAGCGACCGAAATGGTGAATAGCCACAACGTTACAGCGATTTTCTATTCGGCTACGTTGTAGCTACGTCGGAGAAATGCCCGACAAAAATAACCGCTTTACAGTCATTAGAATACGATAGTGATTGCAACGGCCAGTATGAAACTTTGAGGTAATACAAATTGCAGTAATATTGTGTCACTACAAAATTTTATATTTCGTACTAAAACTAGTTGTTGATTTCGAAAATTCTGACATTGAATTACTCCACTGTAGTCCCATATTGAGGTAATAGCGCCTATCCTGCTACTCAAAAGTGTCACTAACAACTAAAGTTTGTCCAAATAGCAGAATTAAATTAAAAAACCAAGCTCAGAGTAGCAGTACTTCTTTAAAGACATGCTTACTTTGAAGTGGCATATCAGTCACTTGAGTCAGTCATCGTTATCATGATCCATAACCTTAAAGTCATGTAATTTAGAAAATTGGCGTTTAGGTAATAATGACCTCTTCAACACGCGCAATGCTTTCTTTCAAGATCCTTGGCTTGTTCTTTGGAATCTCTTGGAACTAATCTCTTTATATCCCCCAGTAGTCTTGTGGATATTTTTAAATTTAATTTCGCCAACATTTTAACCCTCTAACCGGTAAGAGTGCCTCAGGCTAAGCATCACAAAATCAAATTTTCGCAGGAACAGAAAATAATGTTTTTTTTTTTTTATTTTACTCAACAATGGTGATTATTTTTTCAGGGTAATTTCGGGAAATTTTCTGGATTGTGTTGGTGGCATTTGACGGGTCATTTCAATTTTTTAGGGGACAATTTTCGAATTATTTCTGTACTTTTTCGGAGTAATATCCCTAAATTAAAATTACTCTGCTTATCAGAACCACGAACCAGAAGAAATAAGTCCAAAGGACGAGCATTTGATATCCCATAGTCTTGGCGCTATGGGTACGAGTCGAACGAGGTAGCTTATTACTCGATTACAGCGACCTTCGTGGCATTGGCTTCTACTCCAATTCAAAGATCCGGTCCATCAGTTATGCCAACCAATAGTGGTTTTATTGATCAACTGGATCTTGTTTCACTTTTATTTTGCAGTTATATCAGACAGTAAATCAACTCAGACCGATTCTGCTGAACTTAAAATGTTGATCTGGCGCAATGCATCCCTTCAACTTTATGAGGTAACATTCCTTGGATCCACACTTTTACCTGACAACATTAAAGCGATTCCAACCCCCTCCCAATTATTTCTTTATTTTTTCTCTAAAGAAATAATAGTTTTATTCGCGAGCTTGTGGCATATATTGTCTTGGCACAGTGACCGTGGGTTTTTAACAGAGCACATGGGCTTTGCATACGCCATCGATAAGTTCCGAACCGTTTCTGATCATTATTTAAATGTTGCCGGCTGAGGCTTAAACTAGCTTTTCGTTTTTTTGTATGTTCTGGAACCATTTGACCATTTTAAGAAGTCCGTTTTGTCCGAGTTGCTTATCTTATTTTGTGCATCCCTAGAACTCATAAAAGCATTTGATAAAACTGCTCTTTGAAACAATTTATGCTTCACTCTCCTTCCGAAATGAATATGAGCGCAGTATCTTAGACCATTTTCTGAAATGTGATTCATATGCTGAAGATTAATTAGCGTACAATTTAAATGAAGTGCACCATTGGGAGCAATTGATAGAATCGGATAGCATTCTCTTTGCCGCACGTAAATAAATGCTACCAACTTAGGTTGACGAGTCACGTACCTATTTTCGGCAGATAATCGGCGGTTTAAAATTTTGAGTCTAAATGCGTATGACGGAGTTCATTATTATTGTCTTATTGGAAGCACGTGAAACAGAAGAAGGATTTGAATTCAGAGTTTACAAATTTTCTTGGAGTTTGAAGTTTACTCCAGAGAGCTTAAACATTGTTTTGATGAACATACAAAGATTTTGTTGTGGAAACAAATTAAATTTTAGTAACCATATTTGAAAAGTCAACTTCGGCTTGTAGCAGTCAGTGTATAGGTGCTATAGTCCAGAGAAAAATGGCAAAGATGCGCCCTATATAAGTTGCTGAATCTGTTATAGCGCTTGAATTTCGAATGCATTCTACCAATGTCAGGTCGGGTTTATGTGAGGAATTGGGCTGTTGATGCCCCCAGACATTGCAAGCGTTACCGAAAGGGTGAAAACCGTATAATGATTGGGTCTGGTTAAAATTAGCAAAGATTTTGCGTCTGTCATTTCAGTCACGATACAACAATTCAACAGTCAGAGAATATGGTATTACGTATACCATACAAAGTGAGCTTTAAATCCACCTAACCTAATCTTATTTAAGGTATGGCCACAGAACCAGTTTTTTGTAAAGTTTTTTTTTTTTTGAAATTTTAAAGTAATCTCATTCAATCCCAAAAATATAAGAAGTGAATTCAGCCTGCAAGTTTCATCAGCAATAAAGTCAAGCTAGCTGTCTGACGTCCAGGAAGGGGAATGCATGCTCCGCAATATCATTTATTTTGCCTAACCTGCTTTGTACAAGGTGGCGCAAAAGTAAGCTTCCGATGTTCAGCATATCGGTTGTGGCACGTGCAGTGTGTGCTGTTGCACCGTCTTGTTGGAACCACATGTTTTCCAATCCCAATTCATCAAGTTGCGGTAAAAAGAACTCGTTGATCATTGCTCTGTAGCGCTCACCATTCCCAGTAACCGTTTGGCCCCGACCGATTATTGGTCAAATAAATAGTCAGCAATATTCCGCGTTCTGGAGCAGTGTAGCGTAACATTGTTTATTAACGTGTATTTCGCATGTGTTTACTACAGAAATGTCAAAACAGAACTGACTTTAGGGGCCAATCGCAAAATTTATAGCATTTTCTGATAGGAGGATTACTTTTGCGCCACCTTGTACATCCATATTGCTTCCTTAAGGAAGGCTAAGTGCTTAAAATTTCTTCGTTTTGACGCAAGGGTGTTTTCGCTGCGAAAACCTGCGGGATACAACTAACGAAGGGTAGTCCTAGCGGCCGATATATCCTCCTCTCGCTATTACCAAGACATTGGAGTCAGTTTTCCTCCCTTAGAAAATCGCTTACCGACGGAGTATGAATGCCGTAAAATGCACAGCACCATCACCGCGCTGAATGATCTAAATACCACAGGACTCTCCTCCGGTCTCTGCACTTTTCACAATGGACTTACCACGGTCAAACATGCAACAGACTTAAAGATGAGTAATGAGAGGTGAGAGCCATTATATCCGTAGATCAACCGTCGTTTTGCACCTCATTACCTTTGTGCATTTAAGTCGCCTCTTACAACCGGTATGCGTACCTGAGGCATATTATAAACCTCCAACCCGCAGGAGTAGATGCCCAAGGATGATGTCCTATGCCTGTTATTATTTAATTTTTACATCTCGAAGCTACTTTCCAAACAGCAGGTGTTTCGATAGTTTCATAGGCAGACGGTTATGCAATGGCTGCAAAACAAATCACCCGATCTTATCTTTGCCTTTCATCTCGCTGAAACTGCCATTGTCACCGACTAAGTTTTTAGTCGCCACCCTTTTTGGGACATGTAGTGCGCTGGTGGATATTAGACATCCATGCAATCAAATGGCACTACCGCAAAAAAAGTCTTCAGTTACTGGCTGGCAGTAGCTGAGAAAATGGAAAGGAAACGCATTTGGCACTGTCATTTAGGAACGTAACGGGATGTCTCCTTTTGACGACGGAACATAATTTATCTTTATATCATTACTGCAACAACAATGACATCTAAAGTTGCCCCAGCAGGCTCTCAACAACATTCAGACAGAGTCAGTAAACTCCGTTCGTAGCTTCCGGCCGGTAAACATCTTCCTACAGGTACAAGCACCATCTGCCGCTGCAGAGGAACGTGAAGTTCGGTTTGTCCTTCTATGACAACAACCAGTTACTCTTCGAAGACAAACTTCACCTTGGTTCAACCCTCTTGAACTGTTAGTTTCCTAGGACTTCAGTTAGAAGAAATACATAGCACCATCGCTTAGTTGTTAGAGTACTCTAACAGCGGCTTTGGTGCAGGCACTTGCGTTCGTATCCCAGTGTCCGAGAAGGGAGGGGTCGAATGAGAAGTTGGTGACTTCTAAACATGTCATCCCATACCATCGCGTTGTAATTTTTTCTCTAATATTATCAATTAACGAGATTTATTAAAGTTTTCAATAACAGATGTTCTGATAAGGCAGGCCGAAGTACTGTTCAAACTACAACAACAACCCTTAGTTGACTCTTACCAACGAAAAAGTTATTATTATAAATAAATTTGAAGCTTAAAACTTTTCACCAACTTTCATAGTGGCTTATCAATTTACATTTATAAATGTAACTCATTGCGTTGCATTTCATACAAATTTACCCCTAAAAGTATGCAAATTTAATTGAAATTGCTTTTCTTTAAATTCTCGTTTCGAATAACTTTGTTGGTAGAAGCATTAACTGTTTACAAATTGTTTCTGCATAGTAATATTTATGAGAGCAGCATAATTGTTGTAATGCAAGTTCTATTGTCCTAATTGTGCAACACGTTTTACTTTCCACCAACAAATATATGTATGTATGTACATATTTATAATAATGTTTGAATATTTTAGTGTTGGAAATTAATTAGTCTGCTGTCTACTGCACCCTGACCACATTTCAAATGATAATTTTACAATTTAACGGTATTAGTTAGTGGCTCCTGCTATGTCTCTATGTTTTACAATTTCTAATTAGCAACGCATTTAAATGCTAATATTGTTCGAGGCACTTGAACACTCAGCACAATATCTCGGCATCCATCTTCACCCCTGCAACTGACATTGTACGGTAAGTGGTTAGTTAGCCTTTGGCAAATTCAGTGCTCTACGCAAGCCACTTATGACAGGCAGACCTTCTTTATATACCAATTTAAGTTCACATTGTGCTGTGTTTTATACATATATATCCGTAGTAGAAGGAGTGCGAAAATGTACAGTAGCTTAACATTTAATCTTAATAAGTTCTTACACCTGTTTTTTGCTTGGAAGCTTGAGTTATAAATGTGTGTGGATTTGACCAACATGTTTTTTCTTTCTATCTTCTCTAAGATGAGCTTAATTTAGTTCTGCTTGGACTATCTTTATAGGTATCTAGTTGTTTTAGGCTTCTAAAATTTTTTTGGTGGCGAACTGTCTTACATGCAAATCTATGCCCGCGAATGAACTTCAAGCAATACCATTCAATTGCACATAGTAGTTATTGAGTGATGAGCGAACAAACATATATACAGACAAGCAGAAATTCAAAGAATTGCTGACTTGGAAGCTGTTGTTCTAATCCCGACTTTTCATAAGTCTTTATGTAATATCTATATTCAGACATCAGCTTTTTCCCAACTCACTTAATGCATCCAAATATTTTCAACCAACTTTTATTGCCACCACTGTTCACAGCGGTAATCAAATATTTCAGTATGATAAAATGGATCCGTAATCTTAAGTTGAACATCTGCCAATGTACGTTGAAAATTGCATTCAATTCTACAAAGCGGATTTGAGTGATGCGCGCACAAACATACAGACAAACAGACAAAGATTCCTAAAACTGTTGTTTTGGTGGTCCTAGGACAATGGAGCACCGGTAACACCCGAAAGTGAGTTTTATGCGCTCAGAGAAAAGGTGTACGTATGTCTTTGGCGCTCTCCCATCTCAAATTTGCCGACTGTCGATGTAGTACCAGAGAGGGTCGGCAATACTTTTGAAAACCTGTTCACTCAATAGTAATAGAGATTGTTAAACATCCAACCAAAACTATGCCGAGTCCCAGGGGACCTGCTGAAAAGCTTACAATGGAAGAAATATATGCCTCGGGCGTTTTAGGTTTAATTAACCTGCCTGAAGCATTTTGGGTTTTAATTCTACTTACGCTGGAAATCGAACTTGTGGCCTTTGGATAACTGTTGGAGAGTAACGAATTTCTAAACTCCCCGACTAATTCCGAGATCCCTATATCGTAAAATCAGATCTCGAAATTATAGGAATTGTAAAAATACAAAAATCGTCATGCCTAGTATTTATGCACTGCAATCCCATAGCAACACAACAGAAATCGATTTTGCATTTTAAATGTGACCACCACTGTTGTTCGTGCCACCACCGTTTAAGGTTGAGCCTTTGCTAATGAAAGTGGTGCGGTCACTTGGCGCCAAGGTCAACATGCTAAAGTATTCACTAAAGGTCAAATATAGCATCAGGCGCTCAGAAGAGCTGACAATGTTAAGCTTTAACTGACAGCAGAAAAGTGCAAGTACAAATGAGATAGAGTGTCAAGGACAACCTTGTTCAAACACTTTTAGA